>JARQAD010000006.1:19622500-20112500 GCA_029955455.1 Quercus agrifolia
ATTTCGCAAATAGTAATATATTGCTAAATAGTGGTATATGACCATTTTGGCCCAAATTTATTATATAAACTTGAGTATCAAATTGAGTATAATTCCGTATAAAAAGGTTTAAAATTAAATACAATAATGACCTTTCTTTCATAAGATAAAAATAACCAATTCAAGAATAATCATAAAAACAATTATAAAAAACCTAGACCCCAAATATGATAGGACTCTTGTTGGACCCTAAAAGTCTAAATGAACCAAATGAGGAGGGGCCATTGACATGAATCTCACATCTATAGGCAAAAAGAGCCCCTTATGGGCTATGGTGATTACTTAACTGATAGGATTCACATGGCAAGAACTTGAGTTGACAACATGAAGGTAGTAACAACTTCAAATTCTGAAGGGAATAATGATTAAGGTGACAGTGACGCTGATAGGAAGAATCCAATGACTGATATTCCGTGTCATAAAAAAAAAAAGTTGAAAGAATATCCAATCAGCGGTCTTAGAAAAGTTTTGCATAACAAAATGGCATCTCATGATGCTAATATTGTGCCAACCTTCTTGAAGGGATTACTTAGAAGTAAGCCTGGAGTTAGTACAACTTTCAATCATAAATAATGGGAAAAGGAATACCTGAAGGACAAGATTTGTTGTATAATTACAATTGATAGTAAATTTACAACGCATCCATATTAGAAAATGCTAGCATGATTTCATCAAATTTCAATCAGCCATTGCTGAAAAAGATATCAAACTGTAGATATTAGAAGCTTTAAGAGCCCTTTCAAGAAATGAAGTTGAATCTCACCCAAATGTAGTTACAAAAGCAAACCCCCAAAAACTCAGTATGGAACGTAAGAACCACCTCCAGAGGTTCCTGAAGACTCGGCAACATCCTCTAGTCTCAAAGTTACGGCTACTTCTTCAATCATTTTACCTCTATCAGCTGAGCCATCCACAGCTTTATTCAATCTTTTCAACCATATATCATAGTCAACTGGGTATGGGGTTCCACAAAGGCTATCCACATAATCAGCAAATGCCTTTAAGAGAGCTGAAACCTCACCAAGCTGCTGCTGGATCATTCGCTTTGCCCAGCTTCTCTCCCTCCACTGCAATGCTGATTCAATAGAATCTTGCTGCTGTATACTTCCCCCACAGACAAAATAGAGCAAGTAAACAAGGCTTTCTGCATCAGATGCTGGACATAGTTTCCCATGCTGAAGTGCATGAGACGAAGAGAACTGCAAATTTATAGCTGCACCGTCTCTGTCTTCCAAAACTGCACGACCCCATGATATCGGGACATACAAACATCTGTTTCTTACACCTTGCATGTCAACAACACATATTATATTTTCTGGACAAATATCACCATGTTGTACACTGGCCTTAGCTGCACTTCTTAGAGCAGATAAGCAGTCTCGGCAGCAGCGAATTGCTTCCTCAGGGGAGAATGGGCCATCCCGATCAACAACAGATGAAAGTGGCTCCCCAATAGGAGATGTCACAAGTATTGGAGTACCACACCATGGGTGATCACATCTCCCTCCTGGGCTCTGCTTTGTACAGGGACCAGAATGCAAAATGCGGCCAGAGGCAATTATATCAGGCAAATAATTGCTTGAAATTCCCTGCTGCTTCAAAATATTTAGTACTTTTGTTTGCCTCTGCACTTGATACCACAAACTCATATCCTCCCATGACGGCTCAAGTCTTGATGGATGGGCACCTACATATAAAGACAACAACTCTGTGGGATAATCAAGAGAAACAGCACTGTAGAGAAAGCAGTTCCCTCCTACCAGAGAACCCTGTATTTGGAAACTTTTCTGTCCCTGACGTTGATCATCCAAAAGCAGTACCTCGCCCTTCGTAAGCTTCAAACGTGATGCCTGCTTTCTCAAAAATGAATCATTCTCATCAAGTTCAACAATCTCTCCATGTTGATGGCTAGCCTGTTGGAAAGGAACTAGTGCATTTTCATTCTCATTAGGGCGACACTCTATCCTACGCTTCTGAAGGCGGAGGCTATGATCTGAGGCTAATGAGGCTATCGACTTTCTTGGTGGTCCATTCCACTGGACCATGGAGTAAAATGTTGCCAAAAGTACTTGCAGGGTCCCCATGTCTCCCCAATTCACATTCCCCAATTTGTTCCATATCCGATCCACTGGGGAAACACTAACTTCAGCATAAGATTTCACCCATTCAGCTACAGCATGGTATGGGTTAGCTGAGTTTAAATCAAGTTTTCCAAGGTCACCACCAAATTTTACCACCCCACCATATTTAGAATCTAGAACCACAAGGAAAACTGAATCGCTGCTGACAGTATTGATGTTGCTCAAACTCCTAGATACAAGAATATGAAAACCATAGAAGAGGGCTTCACAAATACTGTGAGCAGACAATTTCAACTCATTTTTTGACAATATATCTGGCTTAAATAACACAAACTCCGCTACTTGATCCCAGTGAACTTGCAAATCACTCCCAATTTTTGATAGCAAAGCTAAACCACATAGCTCTTCAAGCCTTCCCCTTGACATTGCCTTTTCTACCGTATAAAACTTGGATCCAGGATGACGGGGACCAGATACAAAGAATGGCAATGGTCCACTTTTACGCCAAAAGGTACGCCATAAGCCATTGGCAACTACATGAAGAAAGTCTTCTACTGCGAGATACTCATCTTCTTTAAGATCGTCTGTTACAGAAGGTGAGCATGGCATACGAAACAACTGCTGAAATAAAACCCCCTCCAATGCTAAGTCAAGCTTACACAATTCATCAATCAAAAAGGGAGAATTAAAGAACTGCTCCTCATTGGCTGAATCTGCACATGATTTCTCAGAAACCCAATCCTCAAGACTTTGTGTGAAAAGTTCTAGGTTGACAAGTTTCCTTCCATAGTCCTTTAGCCCTTTGAACACTCTTCTAGAAGTAGGAACAAACTTACTTGAAGCAGAAGCACCAGAGATACTATGAGTAGAGGTTACTGCATCACATAGACGAAAAAAAATATTAAAAATAAATCGATGCATTACTTAGAAGATGGTAACAAAGAGAACTTATATTAGAACCAAAAAACCAAGAACAAAAACACAAGTAATTATTGAATTAAGAAGTTTGATCAAAGCATATTAAATTCAATAGAGATATAGATTAGGAACCTTTCTCCTAGAAAGCAGCAAAGCATGGGGAAAGATGACCTCTAAGCCCTTTGTATGAGTTTGCATGTGTGGGCCTGTTTACTCGATTGTGTTGCACTTACAGATTTGACTCCCTCCCCACTATCTCCTACAAGACGACAAGAAAATATCCTCTACTCTTTCTTTTCTCTTTTTGTTTGGCTGAATTATCTAACTCAAACTGAAACCTTTCCCAGCATTTATTAGGCCTTTTTCAAACTTTGCACTCTGTTTCACCTTAGTTATTAAATCACATTATATTATCTTCAACTTAACAAGAAAAGAAGCAACTTAGTGATCTTAAGTTTATCATGGTGTAAAAGCAGGTGATCCGAATTCGAACTAAGAAAAAGGCTTCGTAATGTTGCAATTCCCAAACAATAGCTTCAGTGTCATGTTTGGCAAACACTATAGCATTCCCCTCTGTAATTCAAAACCTAACTCTAGTGAGTTAGCATGAGACCAAGTTTGCAGTTAGGAGAGAACCACTGTTACAGTGAAGAACTCCTCTTTAAATTCTCCTTAGCACAAGACAGATTATATATTTTTTTGATGACATGGAACCTCACAAGGCAAGGCCCGTTGGACCCACAAGACAGACTATATTATCAAACAAAATATTAGTGCTGGATTACTGAGCACATTGTGGATCATGGATTTTAAATGGACCAAGTCTCAGTCCTTCTAACATGTAGCACTGGCCACTAATGAAGTCATTTATGTTGAATAAATTATCAGAGTTAAATAAGACACCTCCAAAGGTAAACCTAATTATCAATTCCTTCTCCAAGGAAAAATACCAGCTCCAACACCCTGTACCACCTAATAGGCAGAACATCAAGCTTCTGACTCCTATTTTCAAACACAACACCTCCCTCAATCCCATCAATCTGCATGCATAAAGTTTTCCAAAATATAGGTTGAAGATTGGTGTCAGCAAATGGTGGAAGAGCTTACTAATAGAAAAGGTGTGAAAGAGACTACAAAATTGAGAAAAGTCATCTATACTTTTTCGCCTTTCTGGGAATATTGTGAAGAGAAATTTATTATTTATATTCATTCCATCACTGGACATTTCTAGTAAAGCCACTCTCACCCCAATCATCCTCTTATATGTGACTTATACGTCAAATCTAAGTCTAATTTCAAAAGACAGGAACTGAGAGCATGTAAAATCTATGCTATGGATAATCATAAGTTGAAAATAACTAGCATTGCAATTTGTAAAAGATAAATTGGAAGATTGCAAACTACCAACTGCTTAACAAGAAAAGGATAAAGCAATCATAACAAACCAGAGCTAGACTTCCTGAAACTTCCGTCCAAGCTTTGCCCTGGAGATAGGTCCATATCATTGTGAATAAAACCTGAGACATAATATCAGTTAAAGTGTGCAAAAAACTCATGTTAGAAATATGTTATACAAGTAATGCACAGACTGACTACACTAAGCAATAGAATTTTTCATAAAAGTAGCAAATACAGATATAAGCATGGAACTCCAGCAATATACTTTACTGAACAGATATTTTGCTATAATAAGAATCATAGCATATGAGGATAGATCTTCTGCAGAAAGTGAGGGAAATAAGGACAACGAAGAGCTACATTTCAAAACAAGATGCTAGTTTTATAGTTTTACTTTGTGAAAGCAACAAAAATGTATTCCAACTCTAGGCAATACAGATGCTTGAATTTTAAGATATGATGCTTAAAATACAAGCTTTTGGAAGGGTCAAACTAAAGGCATGATATAGCCTCAGGCTTTTACAGTTCATTAATTGATAACTATTACATTAGCATTTCACTTCATATTCACCAAAGTAATCATCATTCATTAAAAACTTTTGTATTGATCAAGTTGCCAATCAAAGTCATAGCATTTTCAAGAATAAGTTTAAATTGAACCATGTTTTGGTTTAGTCTAGGCTCTAATTCTTTATAGCTTTTTTCTTAATTTAAGTATCAAGAGGATTCTCAAGTTCTATGTTGCACTTATCTCCTCTTCTTAATTACATCTTCACTTCTCATCACAAATATAAAAAGACACTTGGAAGGGAGCAAAAAGAAAGAAAAACTAGAAAGGCTCTGGAAAGAATATTATCTGTAAATGATAGTAGGGGTGTCTACCTAAACAAGAGAGTGGGAGGGAGGGATAAGGAGGGGAAGGATAGTGAGGTTGGATTTGATTTTAAAATATGACGATTTAAAATATTATTGTGGTAAATTTTGAATGACTGGACTTCTTTTCTTTTACAGCAAGAAAATGAAACATGATTGGCTAGCCACAGTCATCACCAGAAACTAGAGAATAAAGCATGTGACATTTTCTTTTTTATATTATTTATCTAAGTATGAAGCTAAGTCAAGTACACTGGGGGTTTAGACAGACTTATCATATAATTACAATCTACAGTTTGAAATGGGAAGAAAAAAAAAATTAAATTAAATGAAGGCTTCCAAGTGCACTCGTCCATTCATATAAGGATCTTAGAACATAGAAGGCAAAATAAAGGTACTTGTAAAATATTAGATGTCCAAAATTAATACTAACCAGATATGAACTTTCGGAAACTTCCATCCAGACTTTTCTCAGGATAAAAGTCCAAATCATTTTGTTGAGAACCTGAATCATGTTAATTGTAAAGGTTGTAAATGAAAAAACATTTCAAGACATGGTTTAAACTTGATGTTCTGGCAGAAGGAAATATAAATGTCACATAGGCAGAGAACTGGCAGAACAAATTAGGAAAGATATCATGCAAAAATGAAGAATTGTCATATATAACAGGGTAAATGAGCATAAGGGACTGACTTCTATAATAGATTGGCACCCATGATTGTGAGACAAGCTTCAAGTTAGCATGGTTTCTCTTGTTGAAAATGATAGTGGGATAACACTTGATGTGGCTCATATATGTATTTTTCTTTGGGTAGTATCTGACTGAGTAGATTTTGCTTAAGGTTTTTAATCTCCATAATGTCCATGGATGTAGCGCTTGTTGAGTGAACCATGCAAATTATTACATTCTGTTCTGTGATTGAAATACACAGACAGTGTCTTTGAAGTACTCCAATAATTATACATGTCAAAAGTAGTAGTTTTCACAACCAATATTGTCCTCCTAGATTTTTCTACATGTTAGCATTCATCATGATCTATGGTGGTGTCATGACAAGCCAACATTGTAGTCTAGTCCAAAAAACTTTACTGGACCATTTTAACCAGCATGGAGCTAAAAGGATTTTTTTTGTTGATAAAATGTATAATTGCTAAATGTATGGCCTTACCCATCAAAAATTTTCATTTGATGTTGCACTTATGTTGTACTACAACCCTGAAGTAAATGATAGTAGGCTAATAGCAATTATTTGGCCAAAACTGACTGAAAATAGCAGCAGTCTGATAGGTGGAAGAAAACATGTAACAGGTATTGTTAAGACTTAGGGTATTGCCTTTACCTATTGATGCTTATGTAGGCAAAATAGGCAATTAACCTTGAAGTGATGCAAATGGAGAATCAGGGTATGTGGGACAATGTATAGCCAATGAATAATAATATTCACTTAAAAAGACAACGAAACACCATAAGCTAGATGCCACTATTCCCTCAAGGGAAATTCTAGTACAAGGAAGACACAATAACAATTCAATCATTCAATGCTGATTTTATCAATCTCACAGGCCCCTGAAAGCATTAGCCTTTAGGCCTAATGACCAGCATTCCCTTAAAGAACACATGCAGGAAGTCAAAGTATTAAGTAGACAACATAAATATAACAACACATAAGGCATCGAAGCAGTAAAATTGGAGGATTATGCCACTGCCATCAAGTGGTCTCCAAATGATCCAAAAGTTAACTCATGAGCATCAATACTTTTTGAATTTGAATCTAAAGAATTAGTAAGCAAGCAATGTCTTCTTCTTTCTTTTCTAAGCACATCTATACAATTTCATGTTATCTTTGGTGAATTTGACAAATGTCCTATATACTCCTATTAGTGCAAGATTAAGCATGGATGTACGGGTAATCCATCCATCATTTAAAGGCCCAAAGCCACCAAGCAGTATTCCAAATACAAATTTAAGAAGTAAATAAGTCCCTGAAGAGCCCAGCAATTAGATTTTCTTAACTTTTTTGATTTACCAAATTAATATTTAACCAAGAGCATACAATGTCCCGATTCAGACACCCAACTGATCCACAACAATGTAAATCTTCAACAAAGCACAACCCAGAAGAAATGACAAATTATAATAAAAATAAGAAAGATAGAAAAAATGCCATGTATTTTAGTTTCTCACAAGGTGCAGAGATTCTCAGTTTCAAAATAAATTTTATTTAAATCATGAAATACCAGCTTTTGTTAAATTATTTGCCAACATTACTAAGTACTCACCTAGTTTCATCTCGAAGCCAAAGAATAACCACAAGCAGAAAAATGGGAAGCACTTGAATCACAGATCTTTGGGGGACTTCAAGGAGAGCATTCTTCAACCCAGATACTGAAATGTGAAGATAGGATGATCTGGACCAACATTGACACCACAAGCATAGGAAAAACATGGGGAGCCAATGAAATCGAAAGCAAGGAAAATGAGAGATCTTGAAGTAATGCTGGGATATAATGAGGCAAGCATTACTTTTGTCTTATATTTTCTTCAAAAGCTGAAAACTTGTTGTCAATGGGGTACTAGTTTTTTGTTTTTGTTTTTTTGTTTGTTGAAAGCTTATGTTGTTGGTGAATGCTGTGGTTCTTTCTTGTTATTGGTGTTGTGTGTTGGTGTGCATTGAAGCAAACAAGAAAAACAACACTTTTTAAAGCAGAGACAACACAAATACAACCAACACAACAGGGACAAGAAAATATTTAGCATATAAAAAAAATAAAAGAAGAAGGATACGAGTGACTGAGAAAGAAAGAAAGAAAGAATGAAAGAAGAAGGAAAGCCCCAGTGATAGTGAGTGAACTTTATCTGTCGGACCCTACAAGTCTTCTTGGCAGTTGGTCCCATTGACCATGATGTTTCCAAATTTTTCATAATCATTCCCCACTTGCTACTGCCTTGCGCGTGCATTACTCCACATGGGCCATGGCCCCTACCAAAAGGTCAATTGGCAATTGCAAAGAACAGCCACATTTAGAGACAAGTGCCAAGTAGCCACAAGCAGCAAAGTGACATTTGCCTCAAAGCAGTTGTAAGAGATTACCAAGCCTTGTTAGCAATGAGATACTTGGGAAAGAAAATTTATCAAGAAAGCCTTATGTGGATCGGGGGATTAGACAAAGATTTGGAGGTACATTTCTTAGGATTTGGAGGAATTGAGTTTTTTGCTTTGTGAAATTGTGAGGGGAGTCACAACGTAGGGTTAGTGGATCATTGACTTTGGCAACAAATTGGGCAATTCATAACTTTAACAAGAAAAAGCTATGTATTTTCATCGTAGAAGAGAAATGCAATGTTTAACAAAGAAGAAAATGTTTTTTTTTTTTTTTTTGGCTTGTCATGTTTATTTCCTAAGAAATTATGCAAATGGAAAATAAATTTTGAGAGGTTTTCTGATTCAAATTTGGGAAAGTAAAAAAAAAGATATATATATATATATATATATAATAAGGTTTTCTTGAATATTATCATTAGATTCTCTCAAAATGTATATAGAGATGGACAAGAGGAACTTTCATCTTTTAATTTTAAATGGTGGAGTCAAACTCACTGAGTGGGTCTAGAAGTCATATGTGGTATATGTGCTTATATTTTTCATTAGACTTAACACCAACACAAATGATAGGGGACATTATAATCGGGGTGAAATATTGGGGGTTGATAGCGTGATTAGATAATTCAAGGGGAAAAAATGTAATCAGCGTGACAGATTAGAGTGAAAAAAGTGCAATTTGCTCTAAAACTAATGATCGAAACCCATTTATTAAAGGGTTAATAAATGCAAAGAGATCCAAGTGATAGCATTTATTATTAAACACACTCAAATGCTATAAAATTAATTTGTAAGGTAAATAGTATTGGGTTTGGATTAGGTTTAGTGCTTCCAGTGCACTGGGCCCGATCAGATTGTGACATGTGTCTAAAAATGGACATGTGTCACCGTCTCAACGAGTCCAGTGTCATTGGACACTGGACCCAAACTGCTCCCAATAGTATTTAACATAATGCAATTAGTAATTTTGCTAGATTTCTATCACTTTTATTAGACAAAAATGATCATGGGGCATCAAGTAAGCCAAAATATGTGTACAGTAACTAATTTTTGCCTAACACATATATCAAAATATGTGTGGTTATTTTTCGTCTAACAAAAATTTCTTTTATCCCCCCAAGTCTCTTTCCATGGCTCTACTGACCGGGAGGGTTTCCTTTTATTTGGGGCTTTGGTGTTGGAGCAGTTGCGGTTTGCTCGAAATCAAGCTATTCATAAAGAAATTAAATTCTCCCCAAATAAAGAACTCCAAGTAGTCTTAAAAAAATTCTTTGAACACCGTGTTGTGCTCACTGATGTCCCCTTAGTGTTGCCTAGACCTTTTTATTCTTGGATCAGGCCTAAGCAAGGAGCTGTTAAAATAAATTGCGATGCGACGGTGGGGTTAGATCATTCACTTATTGCCATTGTGGCGAGAGATTGGAGAGGAGATTTGATTTTCTCCATGTCCAAACGGGTGGAAGCCAACCTCCCTATCCAAGCTGAAGCTGAAGCCATTAATTTGGCGACTTGTGTTGTTGTTAACCGTGGGTTTGAGCATGTAGTGGTTGAGAGCGATGCCAAAGCTTGTATTGATGCTCTCAAAGCCCCCTTTGATGAAGTGCCTTGGAGAATTTCATCCATAACAGCTGATATCCTTTTGTGGGCATTCCGTGCTCAGCATTTTGTTTTCAGGTGGAGTCCAAGAGAATCAAACAAAGCAGCCCATGTTTTAGCTTCTTGGTGCCTTAGGAAAAATATTTCTAGTTGTTTTGGTCAGGGTTATGCTCCTAGCCCTTTTATGGATGTAATTAATTCTGAACTCTTTTTTGCTGTAGTTGCTAGTTAGCCTCTGTTTCTTTTGGCTTGTCAATAAAAATTTTCTGTTCATCGAAAGTATAACTAAATGGTCAATTGTGTTATTTTAAATACCACAGTGGCTTAAGAAGTCCATTATGTAACCCATGAAACAAGTTTTATAATGATCCATATCACAAGGGTCTCTTTGCATTTAACCCATCATAAAAATGTAATAATTTTGAACTGTGTTTGAAAATATGAAACTTTCATAAATTTTGGGTCTGAATCATAATTTTAAGGACAAGGTTTTTATGCAATTCGGGTTGTAGAAATTCCTACAAACAAGATTAGAAGTACATGACCAATTAAATGAGTTTTAGACCCAAACAAAGCCTTCTCCTCCCACCCTTTGCTCTTTCTCTCTCTCTGCCCTTTCAGTCTTAACCCACCTCTCCACTGGTCCCCATCCTTTCTCCCTCAATTGGCGCAACCTTCATCCTCAGTAGAATAATTTTCACTGCTTTTTTCTTATTTCAGGAAAGAGATGCAAGCCTATGACTCATGAAAGGTAATACGGGCGATGTAATTCTAATGTACTAGTCGGTATATAGTGCAATGCATGAGAAAGATTTAACATAATATAATTTTTCTCTATTTTTTTTTTTCTAAATATAAAATTTAATAATTATATTAGTTCCAAATTCCAATCATTTATTTTTATTTTTTTAGATGAGGTACTATCATTTATTATGATTTTATTTGTATATGGAACTAACTATTTACCATAGGACAATTGGACATTTATTATAATTGTGTTCATATACAAAACCATATATTCTACAGAAGACATGATGTGTCAAGATTTTAATTGAGTGCTTAAATATAGAATGAAATTTAAATTTAATTATAAAATATATATATATATATATATATTAAGATAATAAGGTGTAAAATTATGAGACTTCAAAAATTTATGTGGAAAAATATTATAAAATCAACTGAAAGTTAAACATCTTTAAGTTTTATTTACTACATATTATAGATGATGGTGAAATTTTGTTACAGTTTAACCCATCCAATAGATTAAGAATTTAACCACCGCGCATAATTGGCGCAATAATCACTCTACAAGTACTTGTAGGGTGTGGGGGGTAAGAGCCGAGATTCAAGTCTCCAAGAGAGAGTTTCATACACATATATACTTAGATTAAACTATAGTAGAATTTCTACTTTGTATAAAAAATTCAAAAAAAAAAGGTTAAGAATTTATTTGGTAGATAGTTGAGTGAAAATTAAATATTGTTCACTAAACAAAATGTGTAAATATGTAGAGCAGTCCACTTTATTAATTCAAGCTAATTTATAAAATTGTCTATGGTCATGCTTTATACATTTTTTTCTAAAAAAAATTTAGATCAATAAATATGAGCCCACCAACTTTTATGGGATTTCATCCTGTCGTCGGTTCTCCAAATTCTAAGTAACATGGATTTGATGATGACTAATAATTTTACTTTATAACTTTTTTTGGTAAGTGTTTTCTAGTTGAACGTTGAATAGATATACTTTATTAATTAGAAACAAAAAGGACATGGTCCTACCTTTGTTTGATACAGTGGCCTCCCCAAAGATGGGAGTGGATCCAGTCCTATCACAAAATTCGCAATAAAAATGACCCATGGGTCAAAGCATTATGCATGAATAGCTAAGTTGATTTCTCTAGAGACAAAATTTATACAACAAAAAATATATATCTTCTACAGGCTGGGTCTCTTTGGTTGTAAAAGGCTCATGTTTGAAGCATCAATGCATCATAGTCTAAGATTATTCCATAAAAACCTTCTTGTTTCGACTTATAAAGAGCTTCCCTGACTTCTCCCTCTCTCATCACAACAATTTTAGTAAGCTAATTTTATCACATATAAAAATAAGAATGAATTTTGTATATATTTTTTAAACTAGTAGCTAAGCAATTAGCAAGGGTGGAGGTTCACTTCTCAATACGCATATTCCCAAGTGGGTTGGTAAACACTAAATCTTGAATTTGATTCTCGCAATAATAGGGATTAGGACAAATTACAATTTACCCACAAGTGATTTGACTAAAATTTAAGTTATCTACTTTTGGTTTAAAATTTGATACTTTACTCACTTGAGATTTGACCAAAATTTAAGTTGCCTATTTGTGGTTTGAAATTCTATAATACAAATATTCTAATGGATAGTTTTTTATATCTTATTTGATCTTGTATTTTTGTGTTTTTGGAGGAGAAGGACATAAAAATGGAATAAAATTACATATTTAACTTTGTTTTTAACAAAGTTGGATTATAGAAATCTAACTAAGCTAACCTCAGGTGGGTAAAGTATCAAATTTCACATCACAGGTAGGCAAATTAAATTTCGATGAAATCACATGTGGGTAAATTGTAATTTACCCTATGAATTATTTGTGAAACACAGATTTAGTGCTCATCTAGTTCTAGAATATAACTATGGCTCACTAAGAGCATTCGCATCCGGTTTCTTCAAACTATTCTATTTTACCATCTCAAAATCTACTTTATCATTTATACAATACCATTTTACAATACACTCAGCATCTAAACTTTTATTTTCCTATTCTACTCATTAAAATAATATATCTCCACAATAAAGTATATATATATATATATATATATATATATTTCCCAATTTTCTCTACCTTCCCTCAACCTTTAGCACGGCACCTCCACTGCCTAGTCACCACCACTGCACCTCCACCATGCCCAACGTCACAAAAAAAAAAAAAAAAAAAAAAAACGCAGAACCTAGTGCTGAAACCTAACAACACCGATCACCTACGGCCAAAACCCATACCCACAGCCAAAACCCATCACCACGGCCAAAACCAACCACCGGACCCACGCCAATCAAATGCAAAACCCAGCCAAATCCACGAACAACCCATAACCATCGACGGCTCGACAAAGACTGAAGAGATGAAGCCTGAAGATTGAAGAGAGAGTGATGAAGAGGCAGAGAAATGAGAGAGAGATGTGGGAGACGGAGAAGTTTGAGATAGCTAGAGGAGAGAGAAGAAATTAGTAAAAAATGAGTACAAGCTGCTACAGTACCATTCTACTGTAGAATGGTACTGTAGCAGTATTGTAAAAAAATTTACAATTAACAGCCCAGCTGGAGCTTAGTTTTTGTGCGAAAATGCTAAAATTTGCTAAGATACGGCATATGAAAGTCCCGGTATGAATGTTCTAATAAACCCAACGGATAAAATACTAGTTTCAACTATTATCACCAACAAATAGCATAGGAAAGTCATTTTCAACCAAAAAAAAGGGCATATTGCACTGAGTCCTACAATATGGTGCAATCCACTTTCCACAGGAGAGCGTGGGTATGGCTAACTAGCTCATAAAATCACGTTATCCTTTCGCTTTTCATGAATTTTATAGTGCAAGGTCCAATTAGAAGTTTTGGCCAGCAATGCGGGTCCGGTAAAAACCGTCCATATAGACTCCACAAGGACCACACATTTTTCACTGCCCACATCTGACACCTCTCAAGAAGCTGGAACCTTATAATATAAATGGAGAATGTTAAGTACAGAGCTTACTTCTCAGACCGATTGGATTCTCAATTGTTTTTTTAAAATTTTTAAATAGCTCAAATATAATAATTGTTTATGAACAAATTCGTATGCATGTGTTTTGATTTAAGTATATATTTATATACATACATGTGTAAAAATATACTTGTTTGAACTTGATATTAAATTTATGAACTTGGAGATAAATTTATAAGATATTAAATTATTATATGTAATTTATAGATAATATAAGTAGTGTATTTCTTCTTAATAAAAATATATATACATATAGTTTTTAAGAATGTGACATTAGTGAATCTAACTTTTATATGCTCATTAAAAAAAAAAAAAAAATCATCGGTGTCAACTATATATGGATGAGGAAAAAAAATTAATCAAGTAGTTAGTGAATCAAGTTTGAGTTCAAATTAGTTTTGTATGTTCAAATAGCGTATAAAAACACTATGAATGTTTAGACCCCCAATTAACAAATTACCAATTCAAGCTTAATATCAAACAATTAACGTGCAAAATATGAACATAAACTTGATACAGAATTGATAAACAATCTAAACCAAATAAAATCACATTTACAACAGAAAATGGTAAAGATTAAGGGAAGAGAGATGCAAACACAAGGACAACACAACAATGTGTTATCGAAGAGGAAACCGAAGCTTTCGGCGTAAAATCTTTCCGCCGCCCTCCAAGCGGTCAATAATCCACTAAAGAATCAAGTTGGGATACATGAAAAGTAGAAGACCCTCCAAGTCTAATTTACTCAGTGTACCTAAGCCCTCCAAGCTCCTACTCCAACAAGATTACGCCGAACCTATTTCTTCTTTAGCTTACCAGATTCCGCTCTAGCCCATAGCATCAACCAATGTAAATTGATCCCTTCCTAACTGCTTCCCAAAGCACCAAAAAGCATTCTCATAAATATGGGTATGGTAAGAAAAGTTTTGGCTAATGAACCTCTCAAGGATGTAACAGTGGAGAAGGTAAGAGTTGAAGAATTTGAAGAGTCACTATGTAAAGATTGTGGATGAGTCAATCTTGTTTTTCTCTAGGGTTTATCTCTCAAAATTCTCTCTGGAAGCTCTCAATATTTCGTGAGTATAAGGGGTATTTATACTGGAGTGAGAAAGGAATGCGAAGAGTCAGTTTTTTCATAACAGAGTGGACTGGCGACTTGGCCTTGCGACTTGATTGAGTCGCGAGTCCAAGCCGCGAGCTAATTGAATGGCCAGTCTGGACTTTTTGTCCTATAATGCTACAACTAGCACGACGGTTTAGCTTCTTTGCATGCTTCACTAGTGTGCATCTTCTGGCGGCTTGCAAGCCGCGAGCCAGCCACGAGTTCCTGCTTCACTGCACAGTCTTGAGCATTTCTTCACACTTTCTCACACACTACCCTTACATGATTTCCACCTAAACACAAGGTTACTAATTGATAAATTATAAGCAAATTTATCATGGAATAAAACCAACAAGATGGTTGATCAACCTTACAAGTTTCGAGATGAGCTTAAGTATAGCACTTTTTAATGAAATTAAATGAACCAATCCTAAATTTTGAATACTCGACTCAATTTGTTTACCGTCTTAAATGCTTGTGATTGCATAAGCTTTTTAAGCATGATTATATATGTGTATCATAGGATTATAGAATTGAAACCATCACATATGAGTATGTCAACCCATAACTTTTTAGAAAGAGAGAGAGGAAATGGAAAAAAGAGCCGCCCTATGTGAAAATTCACCAGTGATTGCACTGCTTATATCTTTTCATTACACCTTTTAATTAGGGGGGCGATTTGGGTCCAGTGTCCAATGGCACTAGACTTGTTGAGATGGTGACACATGTCCAAAAATAGACACGTGTCACCATCCGATCGGGTCCAGTGCACTGGAAGCACTGGACCTAATCCGGATCCTTTAATTAGTATGCTTCTTTTAAATGTGGTTTTATTTATGTCTGAAAAAATGGTATTATTATTTTCTTTCATTGTTATTAATGATGCATGATTAATTAATGACATAAATAGATCATACATGACAGGAGAACAAACCATCAATTAGCCGGATAGACAGTCACAGGTTGGCATTCCTCTTGGAGAAAAGAACCATTCATTAAACAGTCACAGGTATGCCATTCCTCTTGCCGAATCCTATTCCATTAGCCATGTGATACTGATGGAATATTATTGTAAAAAAAAAAAAACCTAGTTTAATTTTTTTAGCAAAATGCAGGGCAAGATATGTATTCTAGCCTCAAATGTATATGATTAGAAATTTAGAGTAAAAATGTTTTCGTTGTTCTAAGATGAGTGATGAATTAAAATATTAGTTATTGTTTATTTGGATTGATTTGTGGATGAGTCATTTTAATTTTTAAATCTATTTCCTAATCAATTTTAGTGGAGCAAAGACTTACATTCTAATTTTTGCTTTCTTTGTTTGTATTCTTTATGTCTAAATTTGAGATAAAAGTTTGAAATAAATTGGCAAAATTTAATTTAGTCATTTTACTTTTACTATAAATGTCAAATTAGTTTTTAATGTTTAGTTTTTGTCAATTTAGTCCCTCACCTCATCAAAAAAGTGTATATATATACTCTTGTCAAATCCCGTAACATTAATATTGTGAACCCTCTTAAACAGAAATGTATTAAACTAATTTTTCACTTTAAAAAATCACAAAAGAAAAAAAAAAAAAGCATTTTGGTTATTAGGGTTTCTTCCCTTGAATCACTATTCGCTTACTATTTCCTTAAACAAAACAAATATTTTGACAGTTGCAAGGATGTTTCGGTTATATAAAAGACATGGGGGGGGGGGGGGGGGGGTTATTTGGGGTATTATGTCATTTTGATAATTTTAATGGATTTTTGGTTAGTTTGGAGGTTTTGAGAGTATTTTGGTTATTTTGATGATTCTAGAAGTATATTTATCATTTTGATGGTTTTAGAACTAAGGGTCCATTTAGTTGAAGGGGTGGAAAAGTAGAAGGATAGAAAATGATAAGATGATAGAAAAGTGGGAGGATAGAAAATATTTTAATTTTCTTCCTTTTTGTTTGGTTGGGAGTGGAAAAATGAAGGGATGGAAAAAGTGAGTTTAAATAAATTTACGCATATACCCTTATTTTAAAAAAATGATGCCCAATTAAAACCCAAAAAGTGATAAACAACCAAAAAAAAAAAAAAAATCAATCACCTAAATTTATTAAAAAAATAAAATTCATGTCCATAAAAAAAAAAATCACATCTAAACAACAACAAAAAAAAAAAAAAAAAAAGAGGCAAGCAACGTAGGAAAAAAATAAGTGCAACGTGGGTGAAGGTGCAATTATACATGGGCATTTTCGTCCAAAAATGATGCCTAATTTCTCCTTTCAGTTTTCTCTCCATTTTGGAGAGAAAACTTTTTGGTGGGTCAGGGGAGAAAACACCTCGATCCCATAATTTATTTTCCTTCCTCCCCATCCAACCAAACACACTCCATAAAAGTTTTTCTTCTCATTTTTTCTTCAAAGTTTTCCATCTACCCTGTTTCACCTCCAAACAAACACACCCTAAAGGTCATTTTGGTGGTTGGAGGGTATTTTTGGTCATTTTGGAGTTTCTAGGGGGTATTTGGTGGTTCAAGATGGTATTTTGTTAATATTGGAAGTTTGGGGGTATTAGTTATTTTAGAGGTTTGAGAAGTATTTTGAACATTTCATGTTTATTTTTGTGATTTTGAGGATATTTGTTTTCAATTTGGAGTTTCTAGGGGGTATTTTGGTGGTTCAAGACAGTATTTTGTTAAGTTTGGAAGTCTGGGGGTATTTTAGTCATTTTTTAGAGGTTTTTTGTGTGTTTATAATTACGTATGGGTTTTTTTTTTTTTTTTTTTTTTTTTTTTTTTTTTTTGAGAAAAAATTTACGTAGGTGAATGTGATAAATAGGTAAATGTGTGGGTTAAACATTAATTAATTTTTTAAAACACGTATGAACGATAAATTGGTATAAATAAACTTGACTCATTTGTGATCCAATTCAAAACTTATCCAACTCGCCCATTTGTCACCTCTATGATTCGAGTTATAAGGCGACAACTTTCAATGATAGATTTTCTTATATTTTAATACTATTTAAATCATATTTATTTTATTTTAATATAATTAATATTTTATTTAAAACTCATTATAAGCTTTAATGGTGTTCGGTGCATTAAAGATGAAAATCAAATAGTAACAGTAAAAGAAGAGCAAATTAAACAGAGATGAAGAAATTATTTTGATAAACTTTTTAATGGAAACGGTATAAAATATTGGAGTGATTTGGGTAGTTCAATGAAGGATAAAACCTGTAAATTTTTTTAAAGAATTAGGATGATTGAGTTAAAAAAAATGTATTAAAGAGAATAAAAATGGGAAAAGCGGTGAGATTGGATAGAGTCCGCATTGAAGTATGGAAGTGCTTGGGTGATGTAGGAGTATGGTTGTTGACAAATCTATTTAATAACATCCTAAGTATTGACAAATCTCTCTTACAGTAGCTAGGGACTAAGTTAATCAATTTTAAAAAAGTTTTAGCTAACAATACCCATTTGGTAAAGCATCTTAAACACATATTTTCAGTTTTTAAATAACATTACACACATTTTCACACTTTTTCAATTATACATATTTAAAAAAAATGTAAATAACATTATTTAAACTCCTCTACCAAACGAATGTTTTACCCAACAACATTACTTCAAAGATGATAACCATTTACCATATTTTACCCAATAAAATTATAAGGCCTGGGACTCTCTTTGGTGCTAGCCTAGTAGGCCTTGTTCCCACGCCTCGCATGACACAATAATTTGACCAAATTAAAAACTTTGTTTAATCATGTCAGTCCGCATGAGTGAGAGAGGCTTGTGAATGCCGCATAAACTAATAATCATCATCATTGGAATGCCCACTTTTTGTTTTTTGTTTATTTTTGGCTAAAGCTAAATAAAATACATAAAATTAGCAACAAATTAATTGCAGGAATCATCTCTGAGTGCACGGGAAGGTTCGTGTTTTTGTTTTCTTTGACTGTGTGTTGAAATGTTTAATGATTTTGTGTTTTTTTAACAAAATAATTTAATAATTAGGAAAAATGATTTAAATTATGAATGTTTTTGCTAAAAATATTAAAAAGTATCATTTAATCAAAATACTTGTCTTTTACCCAAAAAAAAAAAAAAAAGTTTAACAAGCATACAAACACACAAATTCATAATCTTTTATCTTTTTATAATAATTTACTTGTTGGAGGGGATGAGCCTAGGACACCCAATTTCAGCCTAGATCTGACTTGAGCTTGGTGGATGGTGGTCACTTTTTGGGTTTAGCAAATTTACTATTAATTTTTATAAATTAATGTGATAACAAATGTATTTAGTTTGTGTTAACAATATAATAATAATTGTTAGTATTACATTTTTGTGGTTGATGGCACATCAATTTGTAAATATTATGTAATGAAATTTATAATATTTACTTTTTTTTTAATGCATATAAGTGATGATTTATCGAAACAAATTCTCACAAAAATAATCCAACAAAAGATACAAATGTATCCACAGAGATATCTGTTCACATATGATTAATGGTGAAATATTATCTCATCACCAGTGCAGGTGGGTGATTTTTTGGTACGAAGGAAACCACAATCTACGCTCAGTAGAAAAAGGATTTGAAACCCGATGTTGGAATATTTTTATAAAAAAAAATATATATTTCATTTTAAATTTTGATGGTCTTCTAAGTAGTTGATGCATGGTTTTAAAAATCGGACCAGTCGGTTCAACTGGGAACTAGCCTTCAATCCGGTTCGGTTATAGATAAAAACCAAAAATAGCTTAAAAATCAAAAAAATTGAAAATCAGCCAGTTCAACCGGAGAACAGAGAATCGGTTACTGATTGGTTGGGATTTTTTGTCCTTTTCTCAGGCTACAACTATGTTGTTTTGGCTAAAAACCTAACCCTAAAGACTCACGCCTCTCCTAAACACTCTCATCTCTCACGCCTGACGCCTCATTAGCTCATCTCACGCCTTTCTCACGGTCTCAAGCTCTCTGCCTCACTCTCTCAAGCTCACTCAACTCTGAAATCATAAATATCCCTCACTCTCTTGGTCTCACCTCACGCATGCCTCTGAAATTTTTTTTTTCCCCTTCTCATCCTCTCGGCGTCTGAAGCTGTGAAGACTAAAGTGTTTTTTTTTTCACTCTCACGGTCTCGCCCTCGCCCTCTCTGCTCTCAGCTTCTCGATGTTGGGTAATATTCTTTTTCTTTTGTTATGATTACTTGATTTTGTCATTTTGATTTTGATTTTCTCCTTTTTTTTTTTTTTTTAAATTGCTCTCGGCTTCATCAGGTAATAGTTAATATTCTTTTCTTTTTATTTTGATTACTTGATTTTGATTTTGATCATTTTCTCTCTCTCTCTCTCTCTCTCTCTCTCTCTCTCTTTTCATTTCTCTCGGCTTCATCTTAGATTCTTAGGTCATGTTCTCGGTGGTGATAATGATGATAATGATGCTAGTGGTGGAGCATTTGGTTCACATGATGATATTGATTTCAATTTTCTTCCTAACAAATGAGGCTTGGGTTTTAAAACTTTGTAGTTCTTTGTTTGAAACTTTAAAACTTATTTGCTATTTGGATGTAATAAACTTATTTGTTATTTGCCATTTGGATGTAAATGTAATGACTAATGAACTTATTTATTTGGTTTTGTTGAAATTTTATTATGTTAAGGATGATTTTTTTGTAATGTTATTATATTAAATTCTTTAAAAAGATGTCATATACTTGTATTTTTTTTAAAGGAAACATATTTATTACTATTGGTTTGTTAGTTTTAGTATATTAAAAAATTATTAATTATTTATATAATTTAAATAATTAGTAATTAAATTATTTATAACGTCATCGGTTCGACCATTGTTGGACCTCGGTCCGACCATAAAACCGGTAATTAGCTTCTTTTTCAGTATTTTCACCGTATTGGTTTTTAAAACCATGAGTTGATGGCATAAGTGGGCCACGTTACATTAAGGCCAGGCGGTTCATGACCTGGCCCAAACAAAATTTTTATATACAATTTTTTATTTTGACCGCTAAAATAAATTTTTGAGCACTTGACCTTAAATTTTATTTAAATCCAACTTAAATAAACTTTAATAAAATCATTTTAATGTTATTTGCACAATAATACATGGAAAATTTTAACTGGCTTTTATCTGAACCTACAACTGACATCATTTTTTAATCCACCTTTAACAACTTGTCACTTTAGATTTTATTGTGAAATTTTTGTAAAAGTATCGTGTCAATAACATTACTCTTAAAATGTTTAATTTTATAAGAAAGAAAAAAAATATTTCCAAAATTTTGCTCATTCATTAAAAAGAATATAAATATTCTTTCTAGAATTCTGGCTTACTTGGCAGTTGCCAACATAATGAAACTATTTTTCCTTGCACTTTTCTTCTTCATTAGCAAAAAAATTAAATCATTGTTACAACCAACAAATCTATATCTACATCTTTAATTTTTTTCCTCATTCTCTCTATCTTGACTTCTCCCTTCTGTTTTTTCTTGGTTTTTCTGAGTGATTATGTCTATGTGTATGGTTAAAAAGTCATATACTTCAAAAGAAAAAACTTATTTTAGCTACTATTTTTTTTTCTCAGTTTACATTTACTCCTAGTCCTACACCTAAGTGTGTTACTAGTCTTCCTCTTCTTTATCATATATTTTTATATAATTGATATTACATATAAATATAATAAGTTATTATTAATTTGACAAAAATGTTTGATTAGTTATTTAATTATATTTGTTTATGCATTCAATGGTTATTGTCTTACCAATCTTTAAACTATTAATAACATTTTTAGACTATTGTATAATAGTTGTATCATGTACTAAATTGTATTTAGGATACTACTTTAGATTATTGTATATAATATGGAAAAAATTAATCATTTTATTTTTTACCCGGCCCCCATGACAAATGAAAATTCCTAGCTCCACCACTATTGACCCCCTAGAAAAAAATCTTGGAGCCACCATTAATGGCATATAAAGTTCATGAATTTTAACTTTTAAACCTTTTAACTCCTGAGTATCACCATTGGTGGTGGTTAAATAATTTTTTAGCTATTTTACCATCTCAAACTCCAATTTAGTGCATAACATTGGTGGAGCCAAAGGCGAATTGTTTTGCCTTCTTGCTACAGTCAACTGCCAAGACTAGCAATTCAGTGTAGCAAGAAGGTATTAAAAAAATTATTACTTTATCACTTTGTTGGGTTTGGTGGCAGTCTGGCAGAGAGAAAGTTATAAAGAAATTAAAAAAAAATGAATAGTGTTTAGCTAATGGTAAAAATAATACCATTGATGAATGGTGTGTTGTGAAATTGTGTGTTAAAATAAATAAACTAACTTTTTGAGATGTTAAATGTTACCGTAAAATTTTTAGCTCTACCAACGGGATACTCTCTAAAGTCAAAACCTGTCATTTGACAGTATCTCTCATTTTCTTGCTAAATTCAATATTGAGCAAATATACTCAAACGGTTAGTAACAAAATGTTTTCCATGCTCAACTCAATAGTAAGATTCTCTATAAAAAAAAAATAAAAATCAACAGTCATGCATTTCTCATGTAATAAAGTTTGTTAAATAGAAAGGCCATGTGTGAGCCTTAACTAGTGTAAAGTGTAAACAACGAGATATATATGAATTTTTGATCTCTAGTCTAGCCTTTTAAACAGTTTACACTTTTGACAATCAACTCTCAGCTTTCATTAACGTGGCACAATATTTTTATCCAACAGGTAGTGTAGACTTTTTAGAATATATAGTTTGGTAGTTAGACTCATTCTATCTTTGGGGCGACACCCAAAGTTATTAATACACTACATCAGAAAACTACATAAATGACGTGTATTGTCTCAACTCTCAAGAGAGCAACTTGGTTTGCGCATCAACTCCACCACCTAAGAACTCATAAAATTGAAGGTAGTTTTTGTTTATCATGTTATGAGATGATTTTAAAGTACCAACGAGGTAATATTTCTTAACTTATCCTCTAATTTATAGTAAATACATTTTAGTGAAATATCATTGTCTAAATAATTATTCTATGAATTATGAGATGTAAGTTATATATTAATTTATGTTATTAGGAAAAAGTGAACAACAATTTGATAGACCATACATAAATTTACGATAAATATGATGTGATTATATTGTTATACATATAAATTTCATAAATTTGAGAGCTCCTTACATATATATTTCTTGTCTATGAAAAAAGAATACTTCCATATTTTTCTTTGAATTTACTAAAATTATTATATATGTATAATAAATTGTTTATGTGAAAATTTTAATAAAATTTTTGAGGAGATCTAATACTTTGGAGCATTGGAGATCAGTCGTGGAAATTTCAACAAGCCTTTAAATGAAAAAATATCTAAGAGGTAAGAAATTGTGAGTTTGCTATAAGTATCTCTTATTTTATTCAATGTATTGATACCATATAAAAATTTTCTATGGCTTAAATATGTATGTATATAATTGTATAATATGTGTCATAGTCATATGTCAATTTGTATGCATAACATATAATTTTATGTTATGCGTGTTGATATGTATTGAATTTATTTTTGGTAGTTGTTAAAGTCATTTGAGAAAACTTGACTTGATATATAAGAATTACTACAAATATTAGAAAGGAATTTGTGTAACAAATTTTGACATATTTATATGTTTGAAAAAAAATTTGAGGTGACATATAATTAGATATCTTCTTCTCAAAAAAAAAAAAAAAAAAAAAAAAAAAAAAATATATATATATATATATATATATATCTACATGAGAATTTAAAATATAATTAAGTTGTATTTGTGAAATTCCTAATCTTGTGTTAAGGAAGTATGTTAGTAGATATGTTCTTGGAGATGTTCCTACATTTTAAGCCTTTTTTTTTTCGGACAAAATTATGTGAGATTATACAATTTTCGTTTGTTAAATTAAAAAAATGGCTATGTGACATGTGATTGGGAGATATCTTTGGAGTTCGCGAAAATTTTCTTATGGTGAATCATAAAATGGAGAAATCTCGTGAGTAAAAAACATTTCTTGTCAAAATGAAAATTTAGTAAACTCCCAAAAAGTGTTTTCTGATTATGATAATATTGATTTGATTTATTTATTGAATATTTTCAACCGTTATAAAAAGTTAAGAGATGAAATTGAGAAATGCTCGTGTTTTATACCAAAAAAAAAAAAAAATTGATGGGTTTTATGAGGATGTGAAAAATTCTTATTATTTTTTTATGAAACCCACAAAATATGGTGTTTTTATTTTTATTTTTTAACTTATTTTGAGAAAAATTCATTTGTCTTTAAATTTTTGAGGTTGAAAATTGAGAATGTTATATGACACGTTTTCATTTAAATTTTCTCAAATAGTGGGGATTATTAAAAAATGAGGAACATGGATTAAAAAAAAATTGATTTGAGAAATACTTTTTTGGGACTTATAAAATAAATAATGATAATTCTCAGTCATGTAAATTCTTTTGAGAATTGAGATAAAATTTATTTTTTGGCCTTAGTGTGAAAACTTTTATTCTTATTTTGAAAATGACACTCCTATTGTTAAGTTAGAGCAATGGTGGCATTTCAAGCAGGCATTCCTATTGTATAATAAAGATACTATGGTGACATTATATAAAGTTAACACTTGTATTTGTACCGACAAATTGAAATGTGATGTAATGATTATGTCCAAATTGAAAAAATTGTTAATGCAAACCATACCCTTAAGGTGTTAGATTTTGTCTTAAATTCTTATTTTGGGTTAATTTGAGGTTTTTTGGTTTGGAAGGAAAGTCTATTCCTTATCCATTAAAAAAAACTAGTGTTTAACCCGCGCAATGCGCAGGATCATTTTATAGATTAATGAACTTTGCATCCAACATAAACTAAGTTATCATACTTCTGCTACATATATTCAAACTTAAATAACGTAATATATTTAAGCATATAATGTACAATATCCCCTAAAAATTTTAAAAATTAGTTTCTTCAAATCACATCATGTGTGTACTTCCTTGTTATGAGAGACTAAAAAAAAGAATCTGACTTTAAGCAATTAAAACTTACATGACAATTTCAAATAGCAAATCTGTTATTCCTAGAAACCACAATAAATCACATTGAATTAAAACTTGCAACACAATTTCAAATACCAAATCTACCATTCCTAGGAACCACAATGAATTAAACCATGAGATTAGAGAAAATTTTACAACCAAAAAGTTTAAAAGAGAAAAATGGCTACAGTTTTATGAAATAGAAAGTCAGAAAAATATTAGTCAAATAATAATGCATAATTAACAGTACATTGGAATCTCAAATTCTAAAACCAAACCAATATATAACCCTTAAAAGGGACATTGAATCCAACTTTTTAATCGCAAAAGGAAAAAGAAAAAGCTGTAGTGAATAATCACAACATATAAACAAAACAAAATTCCACCTACAACAAATAAAATGCATAATCAATAGTAGATGGGAATCTCAAATTCTAAAACCAAACCAATTAATAAGGCATAAGCCATAAAAACGACATCGAATCTTAATCTTGGCCCTAAATTTCAATTGCAAAACAAAAAAAGAAAAAGAAAAAGCTCATAATCACCAAAAAGCTGCAATGATATAGAGAAAATCTGTTAACAACAACCCTTGTAGTGATAAACAAAACAAATATATTAGATTATACGCACACCCAAGTTATGGAATTTATGAAAACAATCATACCGTGGATTATTCTTTTGAAAGTAATCAATTTTTCTCTTATATTTCTCTATTATATAGTCATATATATCTTTTGTTTTATTTCAATAATCTATAGGAAGTAAATCTTATGATTCACAGTATTCAGTATTGTGGAATTGACTAATCTCTGTCTTATTTACACTAAATGTATCACTTTTTGAAACCACTCAATCTAAAATTTCATGCCCAATGTTGCTTGGTTTACTTTGCTTGGTGGTTTTATTTCCTTCCTCTGCGTTTGTAAATACAGGACTTCAAGTCCATTTCCTATTGTAACCTCTCTCAAGCCCATAGATATTAGAACCAAGTAGCCTAAAGCTAGAACTATTTTTGTCAGTCCTACTCAAACTGTGGAAGCTTTCCCTCCAAAAAGTAGCTAATGTGGGGATTCTGCATCTAGGAACTTGCAAGATGGAAAAGCACATGGGACCTGGCCTCATCTTAACTCTAAAACTATAGAAGAGCAAGGTTCCTATACAATTGTAGATTCCACATAACACAATCAATCAACTTTGACCTGAGGAAGAAAAAAAAATTGATAAGAGAAAGATTGGAGGGAGAAAAAAAAAGTTATCACAATGAACCAACTGCAAATTATCTACCACCTCAAGTATCAGTGCTGCATAATGAAATATTGCAGATACTTGATTTTTTTTAGTATTCTCCCCAAAAAAATTCCAAATCTTCATTAAAGTAGAAGAGCCCAACAATGTGACATACATCATCCAAAATACGAAGCCTATCAAACTCTAAGATGCATACTATAAGCCAATTAATAATGTGTTTATTACCAGACCAAACCACCTTTCAAACCCAAGAAAAACCAGAATAAAAGGCTTCCAATCAGACAAACCAAGGGTACATACAAAAAATGTACATAACTCTATAGTGGAGGAGAAGTCACTAAGAAAGTCCTCGCAAATTTGTACACAATCATAAATTAATCCCACTTCTATCTTAACAAAAAATACTCCAATGCCAAATAACAAAATGATACCAAAAAAGTATAAAAATATACCTTAATATAAAAACATAACTTAATGCTTATTCCAGTAGCAAAAGCCTTAAAAAATGGACTCAATACCAGGGGAGAGGGGGAATACTATCAATGAAATTTTAGACTTTATCCCTAGTAACATACCAACCCCTTTTATCAGCAACATTTTCAAACCAATCTTAGTCACGTAATGCGATTTAGAATCATCCAAAAGTGGAGGTAATCCATAGCAGCAAAAGAAGGATTAACGGAAAAAACATAAATAAATAAATCAGACTTGTTAATATGATGGACCCAACTTACAAAAGCCAGCAATCTTGAAGAAACAATCCAGCTTTATTTACAATGTAGTTTTCCAGAAAAATTCATGGCAATATGTACAAAGAAGATGACATACAATAACTTAACAATACATTTAGTTTACTCTTCTTAGAAAAAATAAAAAAATAAAAAACTTAACAATACAATGAAATTCATTAAAATTCATAGGGTAATGTAGTACGTCCATTAGTTTGTCTTGCTTGTAAGAGTGTGTTATTTATAAAATACATGAGACATTAGACTTTTTTTTTTTTGATAAGTACATGAGACATTAGACTTCAAATTGTATTCTTCTTTGATGCAATCTGCTTAGTACCCTTTTGGCGTTTTTGAAGCATAATTTCTATAAAATTGGCTAAGCCACAATCAAACTATCAAATATGCTGAAACTCTTAACGTTAATTAAGAATTTAAGAACAACAATAAAAGCCTCATGTCACCCCAATTCTTATTACCATTTACCAAAACCTCGAGTCCTTATGATTAGGGGAAAATACAAAACAAAAGGGATTGAACCCACATAGGGTAACATGAGAATTGTAGAGAGTAAATGGCAAAAAAGCAAAAGCAACACAGAGCAATGCAACTAAACAGAAAAGCAGTGCAGAGCAACCCCAATGAAACCAAACGGCACACAGAGGCAGAGCAAGAGTAATAGCAAAATCGAAAACAAAAGCCAACACACCGTATCATCTACCCGACACCGATATGATTCTGGCCAAAACCCATTAAGCAAATACAACATAGCGTCTCCCCAATGAAACTGTCTTAGTCCTTGAAACTTGATTCGTCTCAATCGCCAATTTGTCGGCATGCCAAAAATAGTGTATACCACCGATACTCAGACATTGTGAACTCCAACCTAAACCTTGTAAACGGTTTAAGAGGCAGAATCTTGGGAATGGAAAACAGGTGGTGATTGGGGATGTGGAGATGCAGAGGAAGGCTCTGAGGGGAGATTTATGAGGTTTTGAAGGGTTTATTTGAGATTTGGGCGAAGAAGAAGAAGAAATAGAAGACAGATTGGAGGATTTTGGGCTGCGTTGTTTCAGATAAAATAAATAGAAGATGGGCATGAACAGTTGTGGGCTGCGTTGTTTCAGATTTTGTTTTTTGACGTGTGACTTTTTTTTTTTTTTTTTTTTCCTTGTAAAGAGTCCTCAAACAATGTGACGTGCGGGCCTTTAAACTGTAGACGTGGCAGCATTTGAAGAGGCCTTTTTTCCTAACGTGGCAGCACCTCCTTAAAAGCTTCTGCTATTATATATAGTACTAGCTTTTAAACCCGTGCAAATGCACGGGAATTACATAAGTAAATGTATTTCTGGGTTCTTGGAAAAAAAAATAGTACATTTATTTTCAACAAAATAAAAAAAAATAATGAAAATTTTGCAAGTCTAAAAATAAATTTTTGTACATAAAAATAATTAGAATCTGAAAAAGCAAATATATTCAAATAATTTTAGGTAAATATTTGGAGAAACATTTTGTTTTAAAAGTATTAAATAAATTTAATTAAGTATGTAGCTAATGCAATTGAATTTATAAATTTTAAAAAATAACACTTTGTATGAATTTCAAATTTAAAATGTACATAACACTCAGTATACTATCCATAAAAATATGTGTTGTCTTACAAATAGATTTTCTTTTAAGCCTATTCTAAACAACTAAAACTGTAACATCCACTATGATGGAGAGAAATATTTCTAGCAATTGAAAAAAAAAAAATCCAACTAAAGAGAATGGTTTGATCATCCTTCATTGGAGGCAAATTGGTGGAGAAGCAAGATTGTTGTCTGTTTCACATCCTTCGTCTTAATACTTCTTCCGCTAAAGAAATTGAACCCATGAACCTAAGTTTAACAGGAAAAAAAAAAAAAAATCAAAGAGATGTAGACATCAAATTTAGCACTAACTTTGATAAGACAATTTTAATTATAAAAATAAAAACCAATCTCAAGAATATCTCATCATCTCCCAATCTAAATAAAACTTGCTTAATTTAATGTGCACGATAGTGGATGACAAAATCTTTGGTTTAGCAACGGCGAAAGACTAATAATTCCATAATGACAAAAGACTTGATATGTCATATTAAACTTTACCTTGAAACTACCCAACTACTCATCTAAGCCCTTTTTTTCATTAACAAAATAATCATTTCCAAGATGCATGATACTAAGAAGAAGCATGTAGTCCTTTCCTTACCTTGCATGGACTATAGAAGTACCTTTAAAATTCAAATGTAAATATAATGTAAAGTGAAAAGTTCATCCTAGTAGTTTAATGTCATATTTGCATAGTACCTGACTTGACAAAGAATTTTGGGATCAATCCTATTAAAGCCAACACTTCTTATACTGGTTAATAAACTTTGAAGGTCACCAATAGCACCTGCACTCACTCAGTCCTGAATTTGTCTATTTTCAAAAAGTTTTTCAAGCTATTTGCTGATTGAGAGCACAAAAATACTTAGAATTCTCATATGCTTCAAG
The DNA here is from genome assembly GCA_029955455.1 of Quercus agrifolia. Lineage (NCBI taxonomy): Eukaryota > Viridiplantae > Streptophyta > Magnoliopsida > Fagales > Fagaceae > Quercus > Quercus agrifolia. The sequence continues at coordinate 19,651,981 of JARQAD010000006.1, forward strand.
AGTTACAAAATAAATAATAGATACAAAGGGAAAATTAAGTTTTCTTGACCTTTTAATTTAATTTAGTAGCTCTTCTCAAATAGTAGCCAAAGGTCTTATAAGTCAAGGATGACTGATTTGCATTAAAATGTGGGGGAAAATATATCATTGTAAATACAAAATTCCCGAGAAGAGTCAACTTTAGTCTATTAAGGGGCATGTGTCCTTGAAGCTGATTATTGGAGAGAATCCAACATCTATTAAGTTAAAAGCTTAGTTCAAGACAGTATTTCAACATAATTTTCTCATTCAGGATATTTGGACATTGGGGATAAAATTATTCCATTTTGGCTTCCATAGCATATGATGTATATGCTATAAAGAATCTAACAGAATGATAGGGCTGTTCCTCTGGTGATAAGCAAAATGTAATTCTCACGTAATGTGGAAAATAATTCTCTCTATAATTCTCAAAGAAAGTGCTATGAAGAAAAATGTAGTTTTTTTGCATAAACCCAACATAAAATTTCATGAATTGTCCTAACTGCTGATTGAGTATTCATTCATGTCAATGATCATTTGCATATATAATAGAGATGAATCTTAAATCTTTTGTGCTTTGTGATACTGCAAAATGGTTATTACATAGAGATGTTTATGTAAAAGGCATTACCTTTGTTAGAAGCATAGTTATAGATGCAAAGACATGCTAGAAGCCTGCCTTCAAGCTCTGATCCAGGATGCAAAAATTGCTCAGTTTCATTTAGTAGGATCTCACATGCAGAATATCTTATACTATTTGGCACTTTGTTAATTCACATCCAAGCCATGCAATGGTTGTTAGGCAAGCCTAAGACACCATTCTTATTTTGCTCTTTAGTCCCTTCTCTAACGCATGGAAGATAGGATTCCCAATATTAATGATGCCTCTAGCAAGCTTGCTACACCAAGGGTCTGTGGAAGTATCCTGCAAATCCATGAAATTTTATTTGTCAATACCTTTATTACCATTAAAAACCAATAGATTTTTCCTTATATCTCACCTGTAGGCTTTTATCCAGCCAGTTAAAATTTCTTATCATATTCCAATGATATGGAGAGGTTAAACCGGCCTTTTTAACCAACCATGCTAAAGTGTATGGTTCCCTGTCCAAGCATATGTTCCACCAAGAACTGTTGAGAAATTGAACCACCACTTCAAAAACCAACAAAAGCTTTTTAATTTCTCAAAACTTTTCTAATCAATCTAATGAATCACAAAGTCAAGCAAAAAACAAAAGTTAGCATCTTGTTATATTTTAATAATTTTCCTCATACTTTTAATAGCAATTGAAAGTCTACAAATGCCTACTTTTAGATCAGCACAGCAACAATGTAAGAAAAGGAAAAATGGAAAGTTTGAAGGGAGGATTTTCAGGCTTGTCATGATTCTTCTCATAACAATTAGTTTTTAAAGGATCAAATGTGTTAGTCCAACTCAAAGACAGACAGCATAACTTCAAGTTCAATAATATGATGGTCATTTTATTACCAATAAGAACTACCTTAAACATTAAGATCTTCCAAACAAACTCAATGGTATTGGATATCCTTCGAAATGACCACATCCTTCAAATGACGCGTATTTATCATTTAAGAAAACTTGCTAATAAAGTTATTATGATTTATGAAACCACTTGCAATTATGATAGCATCACACAATAAATTTTAAAATTTCAATCATAATTGATAGAAAAGATAACCAAAAAGAAAACCTACTCAGACATAAAAACTAAAAAAACAAAAGGGTTAAAAAATTGAACGAATCTCACCTAGGATCACTAACCCTTTTGAAGCAATGGAAAAACAAACACCACACGTTCTTTTATGCAGCCAAACTCTCTGCACAAAGCCAATTTTTCAACAAATCCATCAGAAACAGATCCATATCGAGAAAATCATATAATATGAATAATCCAAACAGGAAATAAGCCAGAGAACCATATCAGGGAGGTACCAAAACTTTATCACAACAAAACCAAATAATTTTATTCCCCTCTCAATTAATTAAAATAAAATCTAAGATTTCTAAATTAAAATCTATTTTCTTTCCCTCATATTCTCAAAACCTAACCTAATAAACGAAAACCCCATCACAGGGTCGTATTTATTTCGTAATAAATGAAAACTCCATCACAACCAATCAAAAACCATATCTAAAAACTCAAAACTTTTAATTTTCACACACTTTCTTAGCACCCAAACAGAAAACAGACACACACAGAGAGATAGAGAGAGCAATACCTTAATACAATCATCGAACACTTTCTGAAGAAGAACTTCATAATTCAAGGGCAACTTCAATTCCCAGAATCAGAGCCACGTAGTCCTCTGGTAAATCACCGAAATTGGGAGAAAATTTAAGAGAAACATATGTGAATTATCAGAGAAGGTTTTAGGGGGAAACCAAAAAAAGTACAAACCAAATAAAAATCTGCAAAACAAAAACTAAATTTAATCAATACAACAATCGAACAAAACAGAACTCAAGAAATTGTAAAAATAAATGGGAAATTAGGGGAAAAGTTTGCCAAACCTTAAACCTTAATTGAGTAGTGCGGCAAAAAAGTAATTAACAAAATCTTAGCTAGACGGTAATTGAATGGAAAAAAAAGGGGGAGGGAAATTCCTACCTTCTACTAAACCCATATATTTTTGAAAACCCTAGAAACGGTAATTGAATAGAAAACAAAAAAGTGGGGAAAAATGCCTACCTTCTGAATTGTCTGTTGTTGAAGAGAAGGAACGGGATTGCTTCTAAATCGCCTGTTGTTGCAGAGGATGAACAAAGATTTTCAGTTTTACTGTTGCAGCGAACGAACAGAGGTTTTCAGGTTTCTCTTCTTCTTCTTTTTCCACTTCCTCTTGGATTTTCTTTTCTCGTATGGTTGTTGGTTTGGAACACGTTATTCTAATCTGGAGTTGCAGCGAAGAGATGGAATTGGAAGTGAGGGTGAGTCTGAATTTCGATTGGGAAATACGGTTTGGGTTTTTGGGTTTGCGTTTGTTTTTTTTTTTTTTATAAGCGGCTTGGTGTTTTTATATAAGCGTTCGATGAAAAAGAGTCTTTCCAGACGCAACGTATGGTTTTTTTAAAGAAAAAAATTGGAAGAGACTGTACGGCTGTTCTTCATCTTGGAGAAAAAGATTAGGGTTCGTGAGAAGAGAGAGAGAGAGAGAGTTTTGAGTTTCAGTTTTTGATCTCTTGATCTCTGTCTCTTTCTCCGTCCTCAGTATCGCAAGTTTTTTTTTTTGGGAGTGTTGTAAGCCCTTTTAATTGTATTTTAACCCATTAGTTTTCCTTTTATACCCAGAGGCTTTTAAACGATGTCTGCGTTTTGTTTTTTTTATTATTTTTGGGTGAGCAGGTTGGCGTCTGAAAGAGTGTCTTTCAGACGCACTGTACGATTTTTTAAAAGAATTATCTTACACGTGTCAGTTTTTTAAGGGGGCATTTTTACTAACGTGTCAACACCTGATTAAAAGCTTCTGCTTTTATATATTGTATTAGATATGATATGATATGATTGTATTCTTGTCCACCATGGATGATATTTATTGTACTCTTAACAAAAAAGGTTTCCCTTCTTTACCAAGGAATATTGAAGTCTCATAAAACAATAACAATAATTAAGGGTTTGGTGACTTTGCCAAGGGTCCTCCCATCTGGGGAGAGATATTAAATTAGTTTGAGAGCAACCTAGAAATACTTTGTTATTTGTGAGTGTATTTTGAGTATATAAATGCTATGTAATATCTCTTTGATACAATGAATTCATCCTCTGCTTGGATGTAGTGTATTGCTGAATTATGTAAATATTTGGTATTATTCTCTTTTGTGTGTGGTTTTTCATTTTCCTTTTGGTCGTTTTTCAACAAGGATTGGTCCAAAATGAGGAAAATTATTAGGTACTCCCGGAGTACCATAAATGCGTGCTCCCTCCTCTCACATGAATGGTGGGTCCCACCATGAATTTAATTAGTGGGACCCACCATTCATGTGAGAGGAGGGAGCACTCCGGGAGTACACAATAATTTCCCCCAAAATGATTAGTAGGGATTGTGACAAAAATCTTTCCGGTATATGCGTTTTCCTTTCTCCATTTCCTTACTTGTCCATTGGTGAATGTCTTATGAGGACTATCATGGTCATAGACAAAATGATAAACTTTTTGACCGTTCATTTGCAGCATTAGATTCTGACATCTTTAGCATCTAATAGCAGTGACAAGCATAGAGTTGATTTGAGGAAGACTTGTCATCTGGGACGGGATTTGACTACTAAAAAGGTTTGTTAAAGCCTTAAGAGAGATAATGGAGAAACCCTCAACTTGAATTGTTGAGGAGGGTTCACTGACTTATATATAATGCAAGAAGAATTTGTGCAAGGAAATTGAATCTATACATGGCAAGTCTATTATATTAAATCCCTACAATTATGCTAAACTATATAGAGGCAGAAAATGCAATAGTGCCGTTGACTATGTCTTGCCATATTGATCTGGATCTGGTGCACCCTCCCGCAAGCTAAGTGTGGGTGGTGACACATTTAGCTTGGAACGGAAAAATAGAAACTGAGGTCGTGAGAGACTTTCGGTGAAAAGATCAGCAATCTGAAAAGCAGAGGGAACAAATTGAACAGGAAGATGACCAGCAGCAACCTTCCCACGCACAAAGTGATAGTCAAGAGCAATGTGCTTAGATTGATTGTGAGAGACAGGATTGTAAGACATGAAAATGGCACTTCTATTATCACATAAGATAGTAGCTGGGACTACGGGGAGACGAAGCTCCCACAGAAGATGAGACAGCCATGTAAGCTCAACAGCAGTGATAGCAAGAGAACGATATTCAGATTCAGCACTAGAGCGAGACACAGTGGGTTGTTTCTTGGCATTCCAAGAAATAAGATTGCGGCCAAGAAATACTGCAAAACCAGAAGTTGAGCGCCTAGTGTCGGGGCAACCAGCCCAATCAGCGTTTGAGTAGGCCAGCAACCTTCGTTCACGGTCAGAGTAAATGGTCAGACCAAAATGAAGAGAACCTTTGATGTAACGAAGGATATGTTTAACAGCTTGATAATGCTCCTCTGTGGGGGCATGCATAAATTGACACATCGTGTTAACACTATGAGCAAGATCAGGACGTGTGATTGTCAGGTATTGTAGAGCACCAACAATAGAACGAAAATGTGTGAGATTGGCATAAGGAGAACCATTACCAGAGAGGTGTTGTCCCACAACCATGGGTGTGGAAATTGGTTTACAATCAACCATGGATGCCCGCTCAAGAATATCAAGAGCATATTTGGATTGGCTCAAGAACAATCCTTGAGGAGTGTGATGAACTTCAATGCCCAAAAAACTAATGCAGGTCACCAAGATCTTTCATGGCAAATTCATTGCTAAGATGAGCAATGAAATCCTTGAGGAGACGTGGATTGCTACCAGTCGAAACAATGTCATCAACATATACTAACAAGTAAAAAGTGCTGACTTTCCGCTGATAAACAAAGAGAGAAGGGTCGGCGCGGCTGCAACGAAAACCAAATTGTAGTAGGAAAGTGCAAAACGGTGAAACCAAGCCCGTGGAGCTTGTTTAAGGCCGTAAAGAGCCTTATTGAGGCGACACACATGATTAGGGTAGCGAGGATCAACATAACCTGGGGGTTGTTCCATAAAGACTTCTTTATTAAGAATGCCATGTAAAAATGCATTCTTAACATCAAGTTGCCGAAGAGACCAACCAAAGGTGGCAACAAGTGATAAAATAAGGCAAACAGTTGCGGGTTTAATGATGGGGCTGAAAGTCTCATTAAAGTCAAGACCAGCTTGTTGTGTGTAGCCTTTGGCAACAAGACACGCTTTATGGTGCTCAACGGAACCATTAGGCAGCAATTTGTTTTTGAAAACCCAATGACAGCCAACAATATTTTTGTGAGATGGGCGGGGAACCAAAGTCCAAGCTGTGATTTTGCCGAAGAGCTTAAATTTCTTCCTCCATTGCTGAGAGCCACTCAGGATGCTTAGAGGCAGACTTGAAACCGTGTGGCTCTTTAAGTGCAAAAAGCGCTTGAGAAAATGGAGCGTCTGAAAACGGAGTGAGGCAATGGTAGGCTCTTGGTTTGTGAACACCAGCCTTGGTTGTTTATAGGTGAAACTATAGTGTTGGTCCCTTAAAGTTTACTTTGCGAGCGCAATTGGTCTCTCAAGTTTTAAATGAGCGCAATTGGTCTCTCAAATTTTAGAATGAGCAATATAAATCCTTTTGTTAACTTCCGTTAGTGATATTGCGTACGTGGTTAATGAAATAATGATCTAGCATTTTTTTAATGATGTGACATTTCTTTTTATTAAAAAATTACAAAATTAAATAACTTGTTCCAAATTCAAATCCTAATCCTAACCCGGTTCCAAATCAAAACTCAATTTGCAATTTGCAATCTGATGTGAGATATTGAGATACACAAACCCACGATAGAGAGGGATTGAACAGACCCAAGCCCAGCCGCCACGACACAGTCACTAGCACGATTCATGAGGTTTAACTTTGTGTCAATTTTAAGCATGTTTGGAATAAACCTTTGAATGTCTGGAATCAACATCTGAGCACAAGAATTTTGTAAATGTGTGCTCCATTGCTTTGGTCTCTACTGGATGTTTTGTTTTATTCATGAGGTTTTCTTTTGTGTCGATTAAAATAAAATTCGTAGTGGAACAATATCAGCTAAATATATGCATAGGGGCTGTGATTTGTAAAGTGTAATTCTAATCTTAGATTATTCTAGATTAGTTTTTATATGTGATTGTAATGCTCTTTGAGATTTTAAAGTCCATATTTGTAATGGTCACAGATTCTAGTTTTAAAGACTTCAGGCAGGTCAATTTTTTTTAATCGGTCGGTATGTATTTCTTCTGTGGTTATCTGCAGTCATCGTCTTGTATTTTGTTAAAAGTGGGGGTTGTATATATATTGCATTTGTACACGATTCTGTTATATAAGAAATGACAATTTGTTTGTTGGTTGCCATTTATGAGTTATGGATTTCTGCTGTGAACATCCCAGTTGGTTTTATTTTGATATTTATCCTAGCATTACCAAGTAGCTCTAGCTCATGAACTTCTAGTTCCTCTCTATCCTCATTCGTTTTCAACTTTATAATCTTTTACAATCTTTGTTTGCAGGTTTTGTTATCAAATATAAAAACTAGTTTATGAGATTGGAAAATAGGAATATGGCATAATTGTGTTGTTTCTTTGACCGTACCAATAGAGAAAAAAGCTGCCAGTAATCTGTTTTGGTGAGAAATTCCCACAAGGTAATATGTCTTGTGTCTCTTGTCCTACACTTTATTATCCATTAAAACCTATATATTTCTTAGTTCTTAAATTGAATTTTAATTATTTTGCTTCATCTTCTTCGATTAGATTGTATATAAATAATTAGTTTTTGTAATCTATTCTCACAACTTGTAATCTCTTTTTTTTTTGAGAAACGACATTGTGATTTTATTCATGGCGCCATTGAGGCAAGGATTACATTAGATAAAGGTGGGGAAACATCCTCCATCCACACTCTATATTCGCTAACATGTCTCTCATGTCTAGCAATGTTATGGGCTAAAGTGTTGTGCTGCCTTGGAACAAAACTAAATTCTACTACTGCAAAATCCCTTACCAAAAACTTGACTTCCTCTAACAGGTGACCATAGACAGCCATTGAGGGAAGACCGCTACGCATTGCATCTATAGCTATTTTTGAATCACCTTCCAAAGTTATCAAATTATAGCTGAGCTCCTGAGCCAGTCGCAAAGCCTTGATAGCCGCGAGTAGTTCAACTGCTACAATAGAATGAGGCAGAGGGAGCCTGTCCGCCATTGATGCCAAGACCAAACCATATCTGTCTCTGATCACAGCTGCTGCTCCTGCTGTATTTTGGTCGTGAAAATATGCACCATCAAAGTTTACCTTAATGTTTGGCCATGGTGGGGGTCTGTCAGCTAGAATTGGAGGACCAGGACTGGTTTGGGCTGTGGGACGTTGCAGCAAAGAGCGCGAAAAGTCGGCTCTGAGGGTCTGAACCATCTGGTGAACTTGCTGGACTGGGAAAGGGGTTTGGCTGGTCCGAAGAGCGTTTTGTCTATGCCAAATCATCCACACCGTTGTTGCAAAGAGCTCCAAATCAAGACCTTTCTCAACTACGAACTCCACCAGCTCCCTGAAGGTATCAAACACCTCATATTCCCGAAACTCCCACTCCCGTTGCTGTTCCCACACCAAACTGAGGAGAGGACAAGACCACAGCGCATGCACCGTGTCTTCTATCTCAGCCGTGCACTGTTCACAGCAGTCCTCTAGAACAACTTTGCGCCGTTTGAGATTTATTTTGGTTGGGATAGCATCTTTGACAGCTCTCCAAAGGAAGTTCCTGACCTTTGGTTGGGTTTTCAGTCCCCATAATCTTTTCCAAACTCCATTGTTGTCCTCCAGCATATAGTCATTGTTGTCCATACGTTGAGCCTTGTACAAAAACCTGTATCCAGATTTTATTGTATAGGAACCCGATGGAGTAAATGGCCAAATTAAAGTGTCATCAACCTTCGAAGAGCAAAGCGGAATGGATTCAATCAGAGCAATATCCCTTGCACAGAAAAGTTGCTGCAACAGTAGAGAATTCCATTCATTTGTACCCGGTTTGATCAACTCCCTCACTCTCAAGTTCTCACGACCTACTGCAGCCTGTGAAGACACAAAGGGAAGGAACACAGAAGGCAGCCACGGATCCCTCCACACATTAATACTCTCACCATCTCCCACCTTCCACCTTGATCCTTCCACCAACACATCCCTCCCAATGAGTAAACTCTTCCAAGCATAAGACCCTGTTTGTGATTGTGGTGCGTCCAAGATAGTGCCATTTGGGAAAAATCTTGGTTTGAAAACCCTATACAGAAGGGAGTTTTTATTTTGTAGTAGGCGCCATGCTTGTTGCGCCAAAAGAGCATCATTGAACAAAGCAAGGTCCTTAAATCCCATTCCTCCCTCCCCTTTTGGTTTACATAGTTCCTCCCACCTCACCCAATGGATTTTCCGCCTATCTCCTCTTTGACCCCACCAAAATCTTCTAATAAGGCCTTCTAGCTCCTCACAAAGACCAATAGGGAGCTTGAAGCAATTCATGGTGTACGTTGGGATGGCTTGGATCACCGCCTTAATTAGAACTTCATGCCCAACTTGAGAAAGAAGTTTCTCCTCCCACCCTTGGAGCTTCCGCCACACTCGCTCCTTAATATAATTAAAGCTGGATTTTTTATTTCTCCCCACTATGGAGGGCAGCCCCAAGTATGTCTCATAGTGTCAGATTTCAGTCACACCCAACATATTCTTTATCACATCCCTTTGGTCTTCCTTTGTTGATTTGCTAAAAAACACCGTTGTTTTAGCTTTATTTATTTGTTGTCCCGAGCTCATTTCATAGGTGTGCAACACATCCAAAACTTTTTGGCACTCTTCCACATTTGATCTACAAAATAGCAAGCTATCATCCACTAAACCCCAAAAGTGTTAGAAGAAGAGTGGTGGCATTCCGTCAGGACCCGGAGCCTTTAGTGGTGCCATTTGGGTTAGAGCTTCATGTACTTCACATTCCTTAAACTCAGCAGATAGCTGTCTATTCATGTCATCCGTCACCAAAGTCTCAATAGTCTACACAGCCAACCCGGGTTGGCAAGAGTTTGAGGAGGAAAAAAGGTTGCTAAAAAAATCAGTCACCTCCTTAGCAATGCCTTTCTGATCCGTACACCATTGCCCCAACGAATTTTTGATTCCAGTTATTCTATTCCTCCGGTGACCCCCCAAACCTAGCTAACCACTCACTATTGGCTAAGCTCCTATCTAGTCTCTCCCAGGTAGAGTTCCCATCCCTAAAAAATTTTTTCCATGTAAACTGGCAGCCACTATATCCCATATCAATAAACTCACAAGCATCCAAAACATCACGAAAAAGCTGCATTTGTGCATGGCTCCAATTAGCACCTCCTTGCTTCTCCGAACCCCTCACAATTTCATTATAGTCTCCAGCACATACCCAAGGTAAAAGGAATTGGGATTTAAGTTGCCGGAGAAGGTCCCAAGACTCATGCCTTTTATGCGTGATAGGTTCCCCGTAGAAACCAATGAACCTCCATGCTTCTTCCTTCCCCTTATCAATGATGCAGTCTATATGATTTTTTGATGATGTTTCGACATTCAAATTCATAGAATCCTTCCAAAACAAAACAAGTCCACCCCCCAAAGTAACTCGTGGAACAAAGAACATGTGATCAAATTGCAAATTCCTTTTGATTTTTTGTAGCCTTGCTTCATCCGTCCAAGTCTCGGCTATAAACAGAACGGAGGGATCTTGTGCCCGGGTTAGATCCCCAAGCTCCTTCTCTGTCGGTAGGTTCCCAAGCCCCCGACAGTTCCACACTAGGAGACTCATTGCGCTTGGCGGGGCTGCTGTGCAGCCTCCACCATTGTGCTTGAAGATGAGTGATCATTCTGAATTTGTAGGCGTCTGTGGGAGGCTTCATGAGTAGTGACAATACACGTACTTGCTTTCCTCTTCTTTCCTGCACCACAGGCTGCTACAGACTCATTAGGATTAGGTTGGCGCATAATACGCTTCCAAGACCTAATATTTTTTGGGTTTTCCTCTGCCTCTGCCGTGAGTTCAGTTGGGTTCAATTTTTCCATATTAAGTGTCACGTGATTCTCATGTGCTGGGGCGGCTAGGGTTGTCTCCAAAGAAATTTGGTTCGCCTCCACTTCCTGATTGGGTGTTATGTGCGCATTAATCATCGGATCAAAGTTTAACATCCCAATATTTACTTCTATTTTCGTTGCCCTGTTTTCAGTTTTCATTAGTGGGCTGTCTGCGTTATTTCCTCCTTTAAACACGTTGGCTGCTGAGTTTAATGCTCCTTCATTGCTCCCTAAATCGTGCGAAGCTGTCACCTTCCCAATCCGAGAGTCAACCCTGCTGTTCTCATCCGTAATCCTCGCCTTCCCTGTATTACTCTGTTCATTAATTTCCCTGACCGTTACTACCTCCCTGTTTGGCTGAATTGGTTCACTGTCCATAACCACTTCCGTCTCCGGCTCCGCCGAATTTGTGCAGTCGCCACCCATGACCTGCTCCTCTTCCTCCCTCTGTTTTTCCCATTGAGACCTCCGGTTTGTCTTTTCGAAATAACCAGGGACATATATTACATCTTTGCCTGCCGTTTTGAAAGGAGGAGCACGCAGAAAGGGACCGAACTGCTGCTGCTCCGTTGTCAGTGTCCCATTGCTCTCCAACCAGAGTTCACGGTCTCAGTCATCGTGGTTTACTCGTCCACACCAGTAGCACAAACTTGGGAGTCTTTCGTACTTGAAGTTGATCCAAGTTTTCTCTCCATTTGGTAGTGTGATGACCCGCCCCCTGCATAATGGAAGTGTAATATCTACCACCACCCTTACGCGGAAAAAGTTTCCACCTTCGTCATCCACAGCTCCTGTTGATTTCTAGATATCCCCCACCGTTTCACATAGCTTCTCGGCTACCTTCCGTGTCAGGAAACTCACCGGAATATCATGAACTTGCACCCAGAAAGGGGTTTTAGTAAATCTGATCTCTTGGACCAGGACCTCTCCTGAATACCTCTGCATAACTATTAGGTGCTTATCAAAACTCCATGGCTGACTTCTCAGTATTTTGTCTACTTCATCCAAACTCTCAAAGACGAACAACACGGTATTATTGCCCTGGTTTCTAATCTTAAACCCCTTATTCGTTCTCCACAATTGTTTAAAAGTTCTCGCCACAGCTTCCATTTGGAGAAAACGAGAGGTTAAGAACTTTGCCGCAATCATGAATTCTCTATCATTCAATAAAATATGTGAGTTTCATTTAGAGAGAGTCTTCAAGTTTTTACAATTATGCTTCCGTGACTTTATAGTTTAATATTTCTTATGTGTATTTCCTTATAATGGTGTTAGGGAGCACAACAACAAACATTTGTAAGTTTCGAAGACATAAACCAAGCATTATTTAGAGATGTCGGCTATGGAGGAAGATGTCTATAAAAGAATAAGGTGAAAAAAAATTAATATGGGGTAGATTACAAGGCTTGAAGAGACAGATTTTTAAAGTTGTTCTTCTTCGAGGAATTTTACAAGCGAGAAGTTGTAATAATAATGTCTTCTAAATAATTTTTCGCACATTTATTTGGTCCATCTTAAAGCAATTATGTATTGTTTACTTGAATTTTTTTTTTCAAGGATCATTTTGGTCATTCTTTAACTCCAGAGTTCAATAAATAAAGCAATAGCAAAATAATTTTGTTATACTATGTAAAAAGATTCTTATTGTGGATGAAAAATTCTTATTATGGATGGAAAAGTGTGTTGGTACAAAATATGCTCCAACAAGTGTGAGGTGACAAACTGAATTACTTAAATTATATAATGTTCTTGATATGGAGCTGACATATGGAGTAACTTCAATTGCTGTTTTGACTACATTCTTGTCACCAGAGTTCAAGCTTATCAGATGTTTCTCTAGCTCAGGCAGTTTCTGATATACAATATGCAAGAGACCACCAAAATCGGGGTGCCCTCAAAAAAGAGATTTGGGTGCTTTTAAGGGCACCTTTCTTTTTGGGTAAGTGGTGTGGAGTCGCAACTTTTTATTTATTATTTATTTTTATATACAAAAAAAAGAAAAAGAAAAAAATAAGTACAAGTTACATGCTCAAAATATTCCATTGTCATTGACTGAATAAAGAAAAATACAATCTTGGTAAATTAAACCTTACAATGCTTTGAGTCCTAGTTACAATCTATCAAAAGAATACATGGTTTTTTGTTCTAGTTACAATCTACCCAAAGATAAAAAAGAAAGACAAAGCACAAGTCTACCTATCCAAGAGAACTAAGTTCGGAAGCTAGGTTACAGAATGGGAAGGTGTTGGCACCCATTTCGCCCAGGCAAGGTCTGGTCTTCTAGACTCTAATGACCAATATACCCGTTTTGCATGATGTGAATGATATGTTGAACATACATGACACACTTGACTAAAACTAACTCACATAAATCTATCTAATGAATGTATCCTCTTTTTAGAAAAAATATTAAGATCTGTTTTTGTAATTAAAAAAAAAAAATTGATTTGATTCATTAAAAAAGAAACCAGATCTGTTTTTGTGTAGATAAAAAAAATTAGTTTTGAAAAGAAAATCATATCTGTTTTTTTATAAAGAAAGAACAAGGTTTTTTCTAAAAAATATCAGATCTGTTTCGGAGCAAAGTTAAAAATGGTGATTTTTTTTAAGAAAAATCAAATTCGTTTTGTGAATAAGAAAATCTAGATTTGTAGAGAAAAAAAAATTAGATCTGTTTTTTATGAATAAAATAAGAAAAAGACTTTTTTAGAAAGGAACTACACTCATGAGATAAATCTATGTTACATGCATCACATATTAAAAAAAACTACAACCTAACTTTCAATCCTTTCTTTTAAATTTCAAAATTTGCAATTTTATAAAAAGAAAACTTTTTTAGAAAAAAATTCAGATTAGTTTATGACCAGAAAAATACAGATCTGCATCTAAGAAAGATACAGATTAGTTTTGTGTTAGAAAAAAAAAAAAGTCAAATCTACATCTAAGGAAGATACGCATCTATTTTGTGTTTGAAAAAAATTCAGATCTGCATTTACGAAAGGTACAGATTTGTTTTGTGTTTGAAAAAAATTCAGATCTGCATCTAAGGAAGATACATATCTGTTTTGTGTTTAAAAAAAATCAAATCTGCATCTAAGGAAGATACAGATTTGTTTTGTTTTGATATTTGATGATGCAAAAAATCAACAGTTGAGCTCCTTGTTGTAATGGATGGATGAAGCTGTGATTAGGGTTGTCTCTGTTGGAGGAAAACCTGCAAAATGAACTGGGTGGAAGAGTAACACGCCGATGTAGTATTAGCCAAACCGCCTCCGATGCTTAAGTTAGTAAGGGAGAAAGATTTTAGAGAGAATTGACTGGAGAGTGATTTTTGTGGAGTATTTTGTGTGTGTGCCTTTAACTTCTATTGCCTTCTCTTTTTATAGTTGCATGCCTCATTAATGGGCAATGAATTACTATATTTATGCTCAACGGCTAGTGCGTTATAAAAATTTTTGTTTGAAGTTCACAACTCATTTTGTGACGTTGCTCCGTCTGTTACACTTTGTCATTAATGAGCGTAATAAATGCATAACGTCTTCTCTTAGTTAATGATGATCTCAATTTAATGACGATCATAAATTTATGACTCATTAGTTGCCCCTTATTTGAATTTTTGTCAGTTAGACAAGATGAAAACATATTCATCTGATGCTTCGTATTTCGTGTACACGCGTTTATGACTAGTTAATGTTTGATTTGCTGAGTACCACGTGTACGGTTAAGATGTGTCTGATGTGCAGACTTTCCTCGGTTTTCCAGCGCACGTTTTGGCCATTTATCTCACATTTTCCCTCCTTTTTCCTTTTCTTCGTTTTCTTTCCTTGTTCAGTTGGTGTTCTAGGGTTTTTCTCTTCTTCAAGCTCTCTTTTTCAGTTTTGCGTTCCTTGGTAAATTCTTCATGCTCCTCTCTCTTTTTCTACTCTTTTATGGTAGATTATTCTTTTGTTAGGGTCAATTGTCCCTCAATATATTTTCTTTTTCTTGCTTAGGTTGTTTGATTGAGATTGTGAAGGAAGAGTGTCTTGAGGGGGTTAGTCTTTTCATGAGGGAGGACTATTCGTATAGGTTCTTCCTTTCCTCTTCATTTCCTTTGGTTTCTTATTCTGCTAGAGTTGCTAGGTTTTTGAAAATGTCTGGGGAGGTTAGGTCTAGTGAGCTGGAAACGAGGTTATCTTCGTCTGATAATCACGAGATTCCCGAGGTTACTTCCTCTTCTACTCCCTATAAAGCTTGGAACATTCAATGTGTCCTCTCAGAGAAAGATGAGAAGCGAATTAGGGATAGGTTTCAATTTTCTGATTCGGTTAGAATTAGGATTCCGAGTGACGAGGATAGGGCATGTCACTCATATGCTGATGAAGTCTATTTCTATGAAGCAGATTTCGCTAGTGGTCTTCGTCTTCCTGTTCATCCATTTGTTAGGGAACTTTTCGCGTATCTACACCTTGCCTTGGCACAATTAGTGCCTAATTCTTGGTGGATTGTCATTTGTTGTATGGCGGTGTGGATGTCTGCCAATGACGGGACATCATTAAGAAAGACAAATTTCTTCATTTTTATCGTCTGAGAAAGTCCAAAGACCCTAGCTACTGGGAGTTTAAGCCATAAGATAAGGCTTCTAGGTTAATACTTGACTCTCCATCGTCCCTCCACAATTGGAAACCAAACTTCTTCTTTATTTCGAGCAGTGGTTGGGAGTTCATCCCTGGTGAGGGCCTGGACAAAGCCTCCAAGTTTTTTCGTAGTGGGGGAACTCTATGTCTGGTGCGTCCTTCTTGTTTGCTCTTTCTGTTCTTTATTTATTCTTTGTGAGTGACGATGATATATGATATACTTGCTTTTTGCAGTTCCTTAATGCCCTCGTCTGAAGAAGAGATATCATGGTCATGTTGAGAAGGCGAAAGAATACTTGGAGATCGTAAAAAATTTTGACGAGCTCATTTCTCCCCAATCACTATTCCTTCACTTTTTGGGTCCAGAACCGTCTAGTAAGGTTTGGAAAAACCTCAAAGTTGTGAAGAAGAGTGAGTGTTCATTCTTTTTTTTTTTCTTTTTTCTTTATTTATTTATTTATAGTTTTTCATTCCTTTCAGGAATGATGACCAAATTCAGTAAACAAAAGCTAGCTGAAGCTCAGGAAAAGAAAACAAGAGGTGGCCTCGCCAGTGACCTTCTAGCGAGCAAGTGTTTGAAGGTGCGCAATGCTTCTAAGGACAACCCTGTGGTGACTCCTCCCTTTGCTCATTCACCTGCTAAGCATCCCGCCTCCCCTACCTCGTCTCTGGAGGTGATTGCTTTCGCTGAGGAGGGAACCAAGAAGAAGAAGGTAACTTTTTGGGATAATGCTGATGCTGATGCCCTGAAGGCACACAAGGCACTCTCTATGGAAGACCTAAACCCTTTTATGGCAAAGTCGTCTAGTGAAGTGATGTCGTCTCATATCCAGAAGCTTGTGCAAGTATATTTTGATATTGTGGGTTATCTCTTTGGTCTAGGATTTTTCCTTTCGCTTTGTTTTGACTAGAATCCTTCTTGTTTTTCTCATAGGCTTTGGGGGAGTCTCTATCTCTTGGATTTTGAGAAGAAGGTAGCTACTGCCGAGCCTATGGTCAAATTGCTCTCTGCTGAGAATGAAGCACTCTAGAATAAGGTTGCTATCCTCTTTATTGAAGCTGAGAATGATAAAGAGCGTGTGATGACTCTAGAAAAGAGCCTTCAAGTGGAGAAAGATTTTTCCAAGCTAAAGGATAAACAGATAGGTGATCTGCAATTCAAGTTACAAAAAGCTGGACCTGAGGCAGTGCAAGAGTTCAAGGAATTCGACTCATACTCAGACAACTTGTGTGAATATTATGTGGAAGGCTTTGAGCTCTTTAGAAAATGGATGGCGAAGTATCACCTGAATTTGGACCTATTTGGTCTTGTTATGGGTGAGGTTGAGAAGGAACTACTAGCTGATCATCCTTCCGAGGCTACAACTGAAAATGTGATGGAAGAGGCCATGACCATAGCTGATGTGATGGAAGAGGCCACAACCATAGCTCCTGTAGATTCGGCTTCGTCAGCTCCTAAGGAACAGTGATTTATTTTCTTCTTTCAAGGTTTTTTTTTTTTTTTTTGGTAAGACGAAAACAATGTCATTTATGGGCTCATTGTTTCAAGCACTTCTTCTGAACAATTTCTTTGGGCCCTTGTGTTTTGGGCATGCGCTTTCTTTCTGACAATGACAACTCCTTTTATGAATTGCTGGCGTATAACTTTTTATAAGTAACTCTTTTCTGTGTTCAGATGACGACGATGGTTGTCTTTTTGGATACCTTCATGCTTTAGTTGTGTTGAACAACTTTTTCATGCTCGGTTGTGTTTGGACAACCTTTCATTGAGTCATGTTTGAATGATGATGGTAACGAATTTTTTACGTTTAACTGTGTTTGAATAGCTTTTTTATTGAGTCATGTTTGAATGACGATGTTAGTTGTGTTTGAACAACTTTTTTATGTTTAGCTATATTTGAACAGCTTTTTTATTAAGTCATGTTTGAATGACGATGATAGAAGTTTGTGTTTGAACAACTTCTCGTTTAGTTATGTTTGAACAACTTTTATTGAGTCATGTTTGAATGACAATATTAGAAGTTTGTGTTTGAACAAATTTTTTTTTTCTTATATGCCATGACATTATTAGTAATGACAATGTTGCGCTGTACGCATGATTTGGAGTCACGCTATTAGAGCGTCTTTAGGTTAACCATTTTTTTTTTTGGTCATGTCTGAATGACGATGACAATAGTTGTGTTTGAACAACTCTTGATTTAGTCGACTTTGGTGGTTATGTATTAACAACATTGACGGTTATGATGATGTCGGCTATGTATGAACAACTTTTGATTTGAAATTTTAACGACGGAGATTCTTGGGACGTCTCCTAAGAATAACCCCTAAGTGTTGCACATGTTTTCGTTGATAAATAACTCATGGATAATTGTTGATAAATACGCATGGATAATGCTCTCGTGTATTATTGATCTATAAATGATGAAAGTAATAACTAGCGTAAATACTAAGATGAAGATTGGGCAACTTGAAATGTAAAAGATTCCTTGCTAGTAGTACTTCTTCAAATGTTTTATGTTCCATGGTCAAGGCAGTTCCTAGCCGTCTAAAGACTTTAGGTAGTAGGAGCCTTCTCTAGAGTGACGGATTACTTCATAGGGGCTTTCCTAAGCTGGTCCTAGTTTTCCTTGGGATAGGTCCTTCGTTGCCTGTGATATCTTCCTAAGGACGAGGTCTCCTATGTTGAACCTTCCTACCTTGACTTTTCTTTTGTAGTATCTGGCCATTGCTTCCTTGTGTTTGGCCATTCACTTCACGGCTTCCTCTCTGACTTCATCAATTAGATCTAAGGTGCTATTAAGCTCCTGCTGGTTCTTCTAACCTTCATAAGTTTTGACTCGGAGGCTCGTCAGTCCCACTTCCACTGGTATGACGGCTTCAGTGCCAAATGCCAGTTTGAATGGCGTTTCTCCTGTTGGAACTCTTGTGGTTGTCCTATATGCCCAAAGAACATTTGGTAGTTTTTCAGACCATGCCCCGTTTGCCCCCCTCAAGTTGAGTTTTGATAATTTTAAGCAGGTTTTTGTTCATCACTTCTGTCTGACCATTGGCTTAAGGGTGTCTTTGAGAAGAGTAATGGTTCTTAATTCCTAAGTCTTGGCAAAATTTTTGAAACTTAGGATTGTCGAACTGCTTTCCATTGTCCAAAATTATGACGCATGGGACTCCAAATCTACAGATAATTTTCTTCCACACAAAGCTGGTGATTTTAGCATATGTTATCGTTGTTACTGGTTCAGCTTCTACCCATTTTGTGAAATAATCAATTGCGACGATTAGAAATCTGAGCTGCTTCTTCCTTAAAAGGAATGGGCCCATAATGTCAATCCCCCATTAGGCGAAGGGCCATGGTGAGGATATGGGTGTCATCGTCTCTCCTAGTCTGGTCAGGACATTTGCAAGGCGTTGACACTTATCGCATGCTCTGACGAGGTCATGTGCATCCTTCTGTAAAGTCGACCAGTAATATCCTGCTTTGAGTGCCTTTCCTGCTAAAGACTTTGCACATAATCCGCTTCTTCTGAATTGGCACATCTTAAGTATAGGAGTGATTAACCTTTTTTGTATAGTACATCGTCAATAATGACGAAGCGGGTTGCTCTGATCTGTATCTTCCTTGCTTCCCTTTTATCTTCTAGAAGCCATCCTTCTATCAAATAACGGACAATGGGAGTCATCCACTCATCTTATTCTTTTATCTTTAGAACTTGCTCACCTTCTATACTTGGTTGCCCCCTTATCTCTACACATAGTTCGGAGGTCGTATTGTAGTCGTCTGATGAGGCCAATCTTGCTAGGAAGTCAACTTCTGCATTTTTGGCCCAAGGGATTTGCACAAAGTCTAGGATATCAAAGTGTTGCGAGAGTTGTTGGATGATTTTTAGGTACTTCTACATCCTCTCTTCTTTGGCTTCATAATCTCCCTTCACCTGTCTAATTATTAGCTAAGAATCAGCTTGGACAATTAGATTCTTTGCTCCGCGAGCATTTGTTAGACTTAGTCCTGTTAGCAATGCTTCATACTCTGCCTCATTATTCATTGTTGAGAATTGCAGTCTAACTGCATACTTCAATATTTCTTTCTCTGGAGATATGAGCACTACTCCTGCCCCTCCTACTTTCTTCATGGCTGACCCATCTGTTTGGACCATCCATGTTTCTATAGGGAGTTCTTTTTCCTTGCAGGGATTGGTGAATTATGCGATGAAATATGCCAGTACTTGGGCTTTGATTGCTACTCGAGGCCGATATTCGATGTCGAATTGGCCTAATTCAAACTGCCCATTGGATGAGTCGTCTCGCTGCTTCTATCTTGTTCATTGTCTTTCTTATTGGTTGGTCTGTCATGACGACGATAGAGTGTGCTTGGAAGTAGTGACAAAGTTTCCTAGAAGTGACCACCAATGCGAAAGTTATCTTTTCCATCCTTGGGTAATTTGCCTCTGCTCCTTGGAATGCCTGGTTGGTATAATAGACTGGCTTCTGGACATTTTCTTCTTCTCTAATCAGTGCCAAACTTACTACGATGTTAGACACTGCTAAGTAGAGGTACAACTTTTCTCTTGTCATTGAGGGACTTAGCAATAGTGGCTTCATCAAGTACTCTTTTTATTTTACAAGGGATTCTTCAAATTCATCAGTCCACTGAAAGGCCTTTTTCAAGACCTTGAAGAATGCCATGCACTTGTCCGTTGCCCTAGAGGCGAATTTTTTTAGAGCTGCGTCCTTTCCTGTCAAGCTTTGAACCTCCTTCACTATTTCTGGTGATTTGACCTTGATTATTGCCTTTACTTTGTCCGGGTTTGCCTCTATGCCTCATTAGGACACCATGAATCCCAAGAATTTCCCTGAAGTAACAACAAAAACACACTTTGCAGGGTTTAGTTTCATATTGTACTTACGTAGTGTGCCGAAGGTTTCTTTCAGATCGTCTAGATCGTCCAAGTGGTTGGCTTCGTCCTTACTTTTTACCATCTACGTATACTTCCACATTCCTTCCAATTTGGTGAGAGAACATGCGATTCATCAATCTTTGGTATGTGGCTCTTGCATTCTTTAATCCAAATGGCATAACTTTTTAGCAGTACAACCCCAAGCTGGTGGCGAACGAGGTCTTCTCTTGATCTTCTTCCTCCATGAGGATTTGGTTGTATCCAGAAAATGCGTTCATGAAACTTAAGAGCTTGTGTCCAACAGTTAAGTCTACCAGTTGATTAATCCTGGGCAAGGGGAAGCTATTCTTTGGGCAGACTATGTTCAGGTTTGCTGTTTGATCTTCCTATCAATTTCAGGCATATCCTCGTGTTTACAAGCAAAAACATCTTGGTTTTCTCTCAAGAAGGAAACCATCTTCTCTTTTTCTAGAGTTGGGAGTGCTAATCCTATCTTCAATACCTTTGTCGAATCTCCAGGGATGATCTCAACTTCCTATGGTGTTTCTGACGTTTCGAGGATGGCTCTGGTTCATTGATCACTAATGTATGGTTCTCCCCAAATGCTAAGGCAGCTTGGTAGCACTCTCTTGCCAGAACTTGGTCTCCTCTGATTTCTCTTACCCTATGGGCTATTGGAAATTTCACCTTCAAGTAATATGCTGACATCGCTACTTTTAGCCTGCTAAGTGCAGGTCTTCCTAAGAGGATGTTGTATGTTGAAGGGCAATCAACTATAAGGAAACCAATTTCCTCAGTGACCTGTGCTGGGTAAGTGCCTGCAATTCTGGTTAGAGTGACGATGCCCCTAGGGATGATTCTTTCCCCAGTGAAGCTCACTAGAGGAGAGGTGAAAGGCCTATCCTTTTCTTATCTAGTTTCATCTGATGAAACGCAGGTAAGAAGATGATATCTATTGAGCTTTTGTTGTCAATGAGCACCCGGTGGATGTTGAATTCTTCTACTCTGACCATGATTACCAGTGGATTGTCATGGGGTTGCCTAATGTCGTGACCGTCTCTCTCTGAGAAAACAATATCAGGTTTGTCATTCCTTGGCATCTTCACTGGAGGGAGCCGTGAATGGACACTATTTATTTCTCTCTCATAGGCTTTTTTTTAGGGACTTCAGTGTTTCGCCTGCAGTTAATCCTCTCGAGATCATCTTTATTTCTCTTGTAGGAGGTTTGCTATCTCCTGCTTCTTGATTTCTGTCTTTATCGTCCTTCCATTGGTATCTGTAAGGCTCCATTTTCCTGACATACTTCTGAAACTTCCCTTGCCAGACCTAGTCTTTCAAATGTCTACACTCGTTGGTGCGATGCCCGTGTTCTTTGTGGAATCTATAGTACTTGTTCTAGTCTCTTTTTTCTGCTGAAGTATTAATTGGCTTCGGCCATTATAGGGAGGGATTGTCCCTTATCTGCATCAAGACTTGCTCAGTTGGCATTATTAAAGGAGTAAAGTTAGTGAACTTTGGCCTCCTATCCGAAAGTTCCTTCTTCTTTCCTGTGGTTTACCCAACACTTTGTGTTTCCTTCTTCTTATCGCAACTGCTGCTTGTTTCTTCGTCTCTCTTCCTTTTTCCTTTCATTTCTTTTGCAAGCACTGCGTCTTCTGCATTCATGTACTTTTGAGATTTTCGAAGCAATTCTGCGACTGTTTTTGGTAGGCTTTTGGTGATTGAGAAGAAAAAAATCCCCAGGTAGCAACCTTGGTTGGAAATTTGTTAGGATGACTTGATCTTCAACTTCGTCTACCTGCAGTAGCTCCTTATTGAATCAGGTCACATACTGTTTTAGTGATTCTCCTTCCACCTGTTGAATGTTGAGAAAATGACCAGTTGGCTTTTTGTGTGTTTGCCCCCTAATGAGATGACGAACAAAACCCTTGCTGAGTTGTTCAAAATTTACAATAGTTCCTGAGTGTATCTTGCTGAACCATACTTTGGTTGCTCCTTTTAGTGTCGTTGGGAATGCCTTACACATCACCTCGTCTAGAGTCATCTGCAACAGCATCAATGTCTTGAATGATTCAATGTGATCCAAGGGGTCCTTGGAACAGTCATATGATTCCAGCTATGGGAGACAGAATTTCGGTGGGAGGGGATGGTTCAGTACTTCAGTGGTGAATGGTGAGTCTGTCCTTCGAATCATCCCATCCAAATTCTTCCTACCTTTATCCTTTAGGACACTTCCTAATTCATTCATCTCCTTCCTCATGTTGCGAAGCTCATTTTCCATCCTGGAGGAATCTTCTGTTAAGGTCCTGCCTCGCTTGTTGGCTTGGGAGTTTGACTTTTCTTCATTTTGGTTTTCACCCATTTTCCAATGTTCTGCGTTTTGGGATTCCATTGTCTTTTGCAACTCTTCATTCTAGCAAGTTAGCTCTTCCACATTAGTTAGAAGGGCCTGGATTTGTTGCTGTTGTAGAGCTTCTGGCTGTTGTGCAATTTTTGGCTCCATCTCGTACTTCAAGGAACTCTTTTGTCATTGGGAAAGATAGCTTGAATGATTAGCATCCCCACAAACGGCGCCAAACTGATGATGCAAAAAATCAACAGTTGAGCTCCTCGTCGTAATGGATGGACGAAGTTGTGATTCGGGTCTTCTCTGTTGGAGGAAAACCTGCAAAATGAACTGGGTGGAAGAGTAACACGCCGGTGTGGCATTAGCCAAACTGCCTCCGATGCTTAACTATAGTTAGGTTTCAAAAAATTTGCATTAGTTTCATATCTTTAGCAGACTGGTGCCTTAAAGTCTCAAATAATATAATGGGTAGCATTTAGACCTGTGATTCTTTATATATTACTTTTGAGGGTGAAAAAGTAGTGCACTTTTTGGGCTCAAGATTGTTCTAGTTTTGTCATTTTGCAGTATCAATCTGTATATTTAGTCACATTAGTAGCTATGCCTGTGCAGATATATAGTTAGAGAGATCTTCCCTAATGATAATAATAGAGTTGCTGAAAATATTATATTCAACTAAATTTAGAGTACTTAATAACTTGAAAGATAATTTATGTTTCATTGAAGGTCAGTCCATGGTCCCTATTGATCTTTTATTCATATTTTGCATCAAGCTTTACCTTATGATAAAATATGACAAGATAAGATATGCACACAATATCAGATTGTGAGCCTTAGAGAGTTTCACCATACATGAACAAACCTTTAGAATTAATCAATTGACTATTGTGGGAGGCAGTCTTAAGTCTTTACTCCCTTGATCTCTCCTTGTACACCAAATTAGGGAGACATCTGGGCAGAAAAAATTCTTGCAAATAAATTTTGACTAATAATACATAGGCAAAACCAAGTTTTCGCATTTTGAAAGAGAGACAAAAGCAAAACATGCGCATACTGTCTGAGTAATGCATAAAGGCCCTAAAGGGTACCATGAGAAATATAGCAGCAAGGAGTCCTGACAGCATTTTGGTCCCTCAATAAGATAGATACAAAATTACAAATGACTGTGGTAGACCCCATTAAGTTCACAGGACAATGATAGTAAACAAGACCTGCCTTGCAATGTCAATAATTTGACAATGTAAACTTATAATTCAGAAATATTACTAGATAATATTGTTAATATGAGATTAAAGAAAATGTACACCTGGATTATGCAAAAATATGAGATACCAATGGTAGCAGAAAAGAGATTTAAATTCTATACAACTACTGTCATGAGAATAAAATTGTAGCACTCCTATTAGCATAAGGGGCATCGGAATTTCTACATCCTTTAAATTAAGAAGCAATGCTCGTTGAAGTACAACAATTGCAGAACTCTCCAAGTATCAAACAATGTTAAACAGTAACTGTATGTTAAATTTTTGGAAAGAAAATTAAACTCCCCCACGGTTATTAACTCAATGCATGTTAAATTTTAGAGATAAGAGGCGGTGCGATATCTTTAGCTCTAGTAACACTCATTATGGGATGAAGATTGTTCTAGTTTTGTCATTTTGCAGTATCAATTTGTATATTTAGTCACATTAGTAGCTATGTCTGTGCAGATAGTTAGAGAGATCTTCCCCAATGATAAAAATAGAGTTCAAAGGATTTTGTATGTATAGTTACATTAAGTACTCTAAATTTAGTTAACCCACACCCAACCAACTCCAGCATCATAGGTTACTCAAGCCCAACCTAAACTCCTTTCCTGCCACAATATCAACCAGAAAATTAAGGGGAAAAAGGGTTTCAGCACAACTAACATTGTCATAAAAGGTTGTTTAAACACAACCAAGGATAAAAAGGTTGTTTATTGCAGCTAAAGCATGAAGTCCATAAACCTACCTATCATTGTCAAAGAAATTGTTCAATTGCCCAAAACAATGGGCCTAAAGAAATTGTTCAATTGCCCAAAACAACAGGCCCAAACGAATTGTTCAAGCTGCCCTAAACAACACGCCCAAAAGAGATATTGTTCTTGCCTTGGCCTTCTTCTCTTGAGCCTTGGCTAGTTTTTGCTTACTGAACCTAGTCGTCATTCCTGAAAGGAAGAAGAAAAAACACACACACACACACACACACACACATATATATAAGAGAAGATAAAAGCTCAAGATTTCAAGAGAGAAAAGGGAAGAATCCCTTACTTTTCTTCACAACTTCCAAATTTTTCCGAACTGTAGTAGACAGTTCCGGACCCAAGAAATGAAGAAATAAAGATTGAGGAAAAACGAGTTCATCAAAGTCCTTGACAGTCTCCAAATATTCATTTACTTTTTCAGCACGATTCTGATACCTCTTCTTCAAACGAGGATGTTGGGAAACTATAAACAAAAGCACAAGTAAGTCATATACCATTGTCACTCACAAAAAGAAACGAAAAATAACAGAAAGACGAGAAAGACGCACCAGATATGGGAAATCCCCAACTATGAAAAAATTTGGGGGCTTCGTCCAAGTCCTCACTAGGGGCGAACTCCCAACCACTTCTAGAAACAAAAAAGAAGTTTGGCTTCCAATTTCGGAGAGACAACAAGTAATCAAGAATTAACCTAGAAGCCCTATCTCACAGCTTAAACTCATAATAGCCAGGGTCCTTTGATTTTCTTAGACGATAAAAATAAAGGAATTCGTCCTTCCTAATGGCGTCACCTTCAGGCAGACATCCACACTATCATACAGGAAACAACGATCTACCAAGAGTTGGGCACTAACTGTGCCGAAGCAAGGTGCAAATAAGAAAAATGTTCCCTAACAAAAGTGTGAATAGGGAAACGAAGACCACTAGTGAAGTCGGCCTCGTAAAAACAAACTCCGTGAGCATATGAGTGACAAGCCCTATCCTTATCACTCGTGATCCTATTCTTTATTGAATCAGAAAACTAAAACCTATCCTTGATTTGCTTCTCGTCCTTTACCGTGAGGTAACACGAAATTGTCCAAGCTTTATAAAGGGTGGAAGGAGCAGTAGCCTCAAAAATCACACGATCATTAAACAAGGATAACCCTATCTCCAAGTCACGAGACCAAACCTCGGACATCTTTAACGACCTAGCTACCTTAGCAAAGTGGGAAACCAGAGGGAATAACGAAAAAAGGACAAACTTATATGGAGATTCCTCCCCTACGAAGAGACTGGCCCACTTGAGACACTTTCCCTCTACAAACTCAAGCAAACAACCTAGACGAGCGAAAAGAAAAGCTATTAAAGGACAATCAACCCTAACAAAAGAATAATCTACCATGGAAGAGCAGGAAAAGAAATAAGAGCACGAAAACTTACTAGGGAACGCAAGATAGAGAAAGGAAGCTTGAAGGAGAGACAAGCCTTAGAATAAAAACTGAACAAGGAAAGATTGTAGAAGAAAGGAAACAGGAGGAGAAAATGCGAAATAAGTGGCCAAAGCATGCGTGGGAAAATCGAGAAATGTCTTCACGTCGAACGCATCCTAACCGTACACATGGCACTCAACTGATCCAACATCAAATCATCATAAATGCACAGTACACGGAATACGAATCATCAAATGAATTTGTTCTTATCTTGTCTAACAGACGACAATTTGAACAAGGGGGCAACTAATGAGTCAGAAATTTATGCTCGTCACTAATCTAAGATCATCACTAACCCAAGGAAGACGTTATGCATATATTACACTCATTGATGACAAGATGTAACAGATGGAGCAACGGTCACAGAATAAGCTGTGAACTTCACACAAAGATTTTGTAACGCACTAGTCGTTGAACATAAATATAACAATTCATTGCCCATTGATTAAGCAATCAACTATAAAAGAGAAGGTAACAGAAGTTAAAGGTACACACAAATACTCTAAGAAATCACTCTCCAGTCTGTTTCTCTCTAAAATCTTTCTCTCTTATTGACTTAAGCATCGGAGGCGGTTTGGCTAACGCCACACCAGCGTGTTACTCTTCCACCCAATTCATTTTGCAGGTTTTTCCTCCAACAGAGACGACCCCAATCGTAGCGTCATCCATTCGCTATTACAAGGAGCTCAACTGCTAATTTTTTGCATCATCCGGATCTATTGTGGATTCCAGAATGAGTTTAATGTACCTAGTGCAAGAAGCTTATGCAATAATTTAAGATGAAGAAATCATTGCAATAACTTGATATAAATTATTTTTGCAACCTATTGCAACAAAAAGTTAGAAATGATAGCTTATTGCAAGGGAGTTATCATTGCAATAACTTTATAAAACTATTTTACAATTTATTGCAATGACAAATATAAAGATATCATTACAATAACTTGATATGAATTATTTTACAATCTATTGCAATGATAAATATAAAATAATTATCTATTACAACGAATATATCATTGCAATAGTTTGATCTAAATTATTTTTGCCAATTGTTTGCAATTTATTACAGTAAAATTTGTAAATTAATAACATATTACTACAAAATATTTGAAACAATAAATCATTTATTGCATAACATATATATTATTACATTAAATTTGTCATTAAAATATTTGGAGCTTATTACAACTAAATTTTTTGTTGCACAAATTTATTATCTCATATTTTATTGCACAAACTTATTATTTGAAACTCTTTTTTAGAATAGATGATTTTGTACAAAATTGATCATATCACCTAGCGGTGGCAAAATTGAACACAACCCGCGAACTTGACATGATACGACACAAAATTAGCAGGTTATGGGTTAAAGCTTAATGGGTTTGTGTCATATTCGGATTGATATGACTGACCCATTTAATAAACAGGTTGGGTTAGTGTTCAACTCATGGAACCCATTTGACTCATCTGACCTGTTTAATTAAATAACATTTTACCAATATACCCTTCAAACCCTAGGTAAATAAACTTATTAGTTGTTGTGATTTATTTTCTTTGACACATTGTAATTGATTATTTGTGATATTGAGATATGTTTTAGTTTTGAATGATTATTTGTGATGCAGTTACCTGTTAGTTATGAATTTTATAATAAAAATATTTATTTGTTTGTTTTTTCATTTTGATAAAATCTGGTAAACAAATCAACATGACTAACCCATTTTATAAATGGGTTGTGTTAGAATTGAGAAATCTTGATTCATTTAATAAACATGTTGGGTTAGTGTTAACTTATGTATTCAGATACTCATAAGTTGACACAACACGAACCCGATATGCGAACGCGAATTGCCACCCCTAATATCACCATTCCATCTAGTCAAGGTCTTGAATTCCGTCTAGTGGATGATGCAAGACTTTTGAATTAGTGCTATGCAGTAGAATGATTAGGCTTCAAAAGAGTTTTTTTTCTTTCTAATTCTTTCCTATTTTCCAAAAGAGTTCTTCAGTCTTACAATACACTTTGTCCTGTTTTCAGTGTAACCACGATATCTCCCTTGGTTAGTTTGAACTTTGCAGGGGGTGCTTCATTCGTGTTAAAACCAAAAAACTAGCTTGAATATAACGACCCACTTGTAAGTTATTTCATTTCCCCTTTTGGTAAAATCTTACTTTGTCCTTAATTATTGAATCAAACATGGTTCTTGTTAAATTGTGCCATTATTTCTAATGGGTCACTTTGTTATTACATTGTGATAGTCATGAGGTGTGCTGCATTAAGATTGAGAAGAATCCGTTTGGGACTACAATTTTAAGAGGTTGACTTTGACTACTGGATTAGTTGTTGTTTGCCTATGTAACTATGCATTGAAATCAATGTCAATATGTGCTGGTGGCAGCAATATGATCTTGATCATGAGCTGTTGATGGGCAATTCAATGACTTTTTGAGTACCTAGCAATTCTTTCTAGCAATTATACAAAATGGATTAGTGTGTATTCTAATTTTAAATGTGAGGCTGTGTTTTTCCATTACATTAATTGTGCTTAAGAGCTATAACAATTCAAGAATCTAATTGTTGCCGCACCTGGTCCCACTACCTTCACTTTACTATTATGACAATTATTTCAACAATCTTATTTGTTTTCATTTTACAGAATTTGTTATGGGAGACAAAAGACAGAATTATTGTTTAAGATTTGGCTCTTGAACACCTTAGATTGGCGAATTATAATTGTAAGTTACTCTTTCCTCCCATATTTTGGCAAATAAATATCTTTGACCTTATAACTCTCTCATGCTCAAACATGGCTTTTTATTTTTCAGGCTCCTAGTCAGTGAATGCCTCGTTAACTTCACATCAGTGTAGAAGCACTTCATTAAGATGTTTTCCTTTTGGTCTGATACCATTAGGCCTCATTTTAATGCACTTGTCAGTATTCCATTATTTGTTATTTATACCTTTGCTTTTAACATAGATATATGGTACTTGTCGTGTTCATTGATGTTGGGTTAAGATAGATTGACTTTGGTTAATTAATTCAATTATCCAAGTTGATTAATTAAGTTTACATGCAAAATATGGAGGCACCCACAAATCACCAAATAAAATAAGTGAAGTGGAAATTAAATTGACACAATGATTTGTTGACGAATGGGAAAAACCTCTCGCAATGCAAAAATACCGTCGGGTGAATTTAAGGTCACCACTCCCAAGAATCTACTAATCAATAATTAAGCGATTACAAGTATGAGTAATCTTACCACTACGTTGGCCTATCCCAAAATACCAACCTACAGTTAAACCTTTGCTTCAATACCCAATTGAACATGTTATTGTAGTAGCCTTTTTCCGTTGATGCACGGTCCTAGTACATGACTAACTCTAGCAACTTGATTGATTGTTGTTGACTGCAAACTTCTTCGCTTCATAAACGCTAAAGATCAAGAAGCACTTGATTACAAAACCCTAAGGTGCATAAACACAGTAGCTTCTCACAAAGTATATGAGTTCTAAGTCTCTGTTTCTGTGTTTAATGACTTTTTTCAAATAAGTCTTATATATGACTAGGATTGTAAGAAGAGAAACCCTAATCATTCAAGCCATCATGGGCCGAATTTCAAATCTGGAATTTCTGAAATCGTAGATCTTGATAGATCGAGCTTACGTTGAGCTTGTGTTGAGCTTCTCCATTAATCATCGATAGCAGTATCTATCGAGTTTGTGTCGAGACTTGATGAAACAACTTTTTCTCACTTGTTTCTTGGATCATCCTTCACATCTTTAATGATACCATTTGATATGTTTGAACAACATTTATAGGCCAAGAATGTATTGACCCCTTGTGATAAATTAACCAATTAATTAGCCAAGTTAATTAATCAATTCAATTTG
Source organism: Quercus agrifolia (assembly GCA_029955455.1). Classification (NCBI taxonomy): domain Eukaryota; kingdom Viridiplantae; phylum Streptophyta; class Magnoliopsida; order Fagales; family Fagaceae; genus Quercus; species Quercus agrifolia. The sequence goes on from JARQAD010000006.1 coordinate 19,681,975, forward strand.
CATACAATACGCGTGGTAGCACAAACAAATCACCAACTAAGTTAATATGCAGCGGAAAATAAAGTTGACACAGTAATTTGTTTACGAATGGGGAAAACCTCTAAGGCAAAAACCCCACCAGGTGATTTTAAGGCCATCACTCCCAAGAATCCACTATTATCATAACAAGCGGTTACAAGTAAAGGAATTACAGTACCTTATACTAACTTACAGTCGAACACTTATCCCAATACCAATTGGACTTGTTCTGTAGTAGTGACAATCTCTCAATTTTAATGCACAGCTCCCAATACGTGACTAACCAATCGATACACAGATCCCAGTACATGACTAATACACCAACTTAAGAAGGATGTTAGTTACAAATTTCTTCAGTTCATCAACACGATGAAGATCACGAAGGTCCTTGGTTACATAATCCAACGGCGTACAAACGCAGCTTCTTTAAGAGAAAGATGAACTAGGACAAATTTGTCTCTGGTCACAATTTGCTTGAACAAAACCTTTGCATCAAGTTTCATCAAGTGTGACAGCCCTTAAAATAATCTTTATATATGTTTAGGGTTGTGAAAAAAGAAAGCCTAAACAAGTATACACGGATATGTGTAAAATCAGATCTGGAAAACTGATTTTCGTAAATCTCGAAAGATAGGTTATTGTTCGCGAAAAAATAATCTGCAAGCGCACAGAATTGTAACAAGTAGTAAAGTGTTTTTAGAAAACGAATGTCGAACCCACAGGGATTAACTACGTTATTGAATACTGAAATTCACTAAATTAATTACTATTTAGAAAATTGAAAATAAAAGAAACGTTCTACTATATAGATTAAATTAAACTATTTAATAAAAATAAATCTAGCAAAGCGTAAAAGTCTAAAAGTGTAAAGAAAAAAAATATGATAAGAATGGATCTAAAACGATTGATTTTACCTAACAAATCCCACACAATTTATTCTTCCTAATTATTAAATTCTAATAATCTTCAGTTGATGATTAAAAATTTATCAACTATTCAATATCTTCTATCGAATAATATCAAAAATATCTTCAACTAACAATTATATTTCTCTATGCGAATTTAATTAACTGGAGACTCATTACGTACTTTGAATTTTCTAAAAAAAAATCACACTAATCGCGGTAAAGCATCTCTACTTTTGCTCAACTAATGGTGTTTAATTCTAGAACTAAAATTAACAAATCACCTCTCGGTCCCATTGTAATTCAATTGATCAAACAATAATTCGTAAAAATATAGTAAGCATTAAGAATAAGAATTAAACACTCAATCATAGAAATATTAAAAATAAAATAACTCAGAATATAAATTATGTGTTCATTGCTAGACTACATCAATGCTCTAGAAAATAAAATTTAGTTCATAATAAAATTGAAAAGAAAACAAATAAAACTTATGTCTTTCATCTAAATTGGTTGATCAACATGAAGCGGCGCCCCTTTGTCCTCAAAAAGACTCCAAAGAAGATTCTTCAAATGCGGCACCCCCTTTTCCTCTCAAGTTTCTCCTTTCTCTTTTTTCCTTAAAGAGCCTTTAAATAGGTCAAGGAATCTTATTCCCGTTTGGAGAAAATTCCAGATTTTTAGGCTTCAGTTAACCGACGATTTTGGCCCATTTAACGTCGTAATTCGGACTTTTGGTAAACTACAAAGTTGTAGCCCTTTAAGTTAACTTTCGAGCCCAACTTGAATCATCTCGATTGGATATCTGAGCGAAAGTTATGCCAAAAATACTAACTGATGTGCAGGCTGGAATCCTAATCCGAATTAGACTTTGATTTGGTGCAAATTTCCTTTGATTTCTTGCTCCAGTTGGACTTAAATTTAATTGGGTTGGTCTTCTCTTGAATTCATGCCTGGCTGGATGTAAGTTGACTTGATTCAATTGGCCTAGGCCCACTTTGCATGTAAAGCCCTTATAGATTAATCTGAAATCTTCTCATTCCTTCAAAGCACAAATGAATAAATAAATATAAATAAAAATCAAATCAAAAGAAATAAAGGAAAACTAACAATTTTAATAAATAAGAGAATAATAAAAATCATGTAAAAATTACACTTATTAGTTATCTATCGAGCAGTTGTCGAGCATCAAGCTAAAACTGCCTTTTAAACCTCGATAGATGCAATCTGTCGAGCTAGCTATCGAGCTTTAAAATACAGCACTTCTTCACTTGATTCTTGGATAGATTTGCATAGCTTTAACACTTGGACTTGAACTCTTGTTCCTTGAAGTATTAAACACATCCTAGATCCACCCAATTATAAGTGAATTTTGTTAAAGGATTATCCAATTCTAGATAACATATGTTCCTAACATGATTCACATATGTCCTAACAATCTCCCATTTTGACAATCTGTGAAAAAACCACAACAAACAAATGATCATATGAGAAAAGTCATAAATCACTCAACTCATACTCACTTATTGAATACAATAAAATCTAATCCTAACACAAACTCTTGAAAAATTTTGCAAGAAAAGAGTTCATGGCAAGAAAGACTTTGACAGCCTGTATTTCTAAAACACTTTAAACAAAACTCATTATGGCATCTTAGTGTGAAACAGAAATATAAAAGATTGCATACAATAAATAAGAATCATGTGCATAAAGAGAGAAAAGAAACAACACATAAAGAGATAGGTGAAGGAATGTAATAACAACCTGAATATATATATATATATATATATATATATATATATATATATCAATAAGAACACAAGGTTTGCTATCACAACGTAAGAACAATGTATCTAAAAAGAAAAGAAAAGAAAATATACAAAAAGTCCTCACTACTTCCATCATAAACAAAAATACTCCCCCTAACAAAAATAATCTCCTATACTAACTCTCCCCCTAAGTACATGACTACTCTCATACCCCAAAACTACTCCTCCTTTTTGTCACGAATGACAAAGGGTAAGTCTCTGAGAAGCAATCATCTTCTCATCACTGGAAGAGCTCGCACCATCATCCTCATCAGCATCATTACTCCCGAGGCCATCATCACTCTTATCCTTTAAAGCCTGTGAAGATGGAGATAAAGACGCTGGAAAACCACCCATGACAGCCTGTCGTTGAGCGATACAACCAACACGGGTGTTCACTTGACACAACTTATCACTAAGAGTGTCAAGGTGAGCATCCATGCGTACAAGCTATGCCATGATGGCCTCGAGAGTCACTCCACCCGCTAAAAAAGAAAGAGCGGAGGTGGATGGAGCGGAAGAAGCCGGAGGAGTCGCCGTTTCGGTCCGTGGCCGTTTCGGTCGAAGTTGGGCCTCGCTCCATCTAACGGGCTTTGCGTCTATGGCATACATGACAAAGAAGTGTGGAGACTCAGGATAGGAGACAGACGCATGGTGAAGAATCTGCATGATAATAGTAAGGAAAATAAGCTTATCATGGGCCGTCATATCCTTATAGATATTTATAAGGGAGAGTATGAAATAAAAAGGAAAGTCAATACTAAGTCCCTCAAGTAGGGATAGCAAAAATAGAGCACGAGTAAGGGGTGTTTTGACGGTCACCCTAAGATGAAGGTGTCTCACAGAATAGAGACATGAGTTCGTCTTTGGACACAGTCTTAAGACGATCATAGCCGGGGTAGTCAACAAAATCTACCCTTGGAACGTGTAGCACCTCAGATATAAGATCCGGAGTGACTACAATGCCCATACCTCGAACGCGAGTGATGGAATGAGGTACAGAGTAATCAAATCCATGCATATTGGAGTAAAATTCATGTATGATCACGAAGGGACAAATGATTGAGATGCCACAAAATAGTTTTTCAAAGAAGAGAAAAACACAGAGATGAATGCAATCAAGCATGCTACTCAACCAAAGATCCAATCAACATTTTAAGCTCTTAAAGACATCTCTCAACAAAAAAAATATCAAGCATTTAGATTCAAAACACACACAAACATACACTCTAAACAAGTCTAACCAATTTTATATTTCAAAAACAAGTCAAGACAGTTTAGTGAGCATACATTAACACATGTATTCCTTGTGATGGCCAAATCACAGTGTACCTGCACATGTATCAAAAGTAGCAAAGAATATTACGTGTTGTGTGTGAAAAATATTGCAAGATTGCATAAGTGTCTACATGTTATGATGATTTGAGATATGAGAAAATCACTTTAACTCACACACAATCATAATTGCTTGATGGGGACTATCACCTTCGAAGTACATCCTATAACTCCCACATCTCCTAGAAGACATGCTTGCAATCATATATAAAGCATTTTGATTCTTTTTGCTTTAATTTTTTCTTTGCATATTTTTTTCTTTTAAGCATATCATGCATGGGTATATAAGAGAAAGAAAAGAAATACCCAATGAAGTTAAGTATTTGACATTACACTTTTGTTATATCGAAGCATACAAATATCATTTCATGATTGGCGGGCAATAGTGGTGGGATGGTTATTTATGTCTTTCTCTTAGAATTTTCTAGTCATTCCCGTCAAAAAGAGTGATACAAGTGTAAAGTACAAGAGATTACTTAATCTTATTCATCACAAACACGAGCTACAAAGCTCACTTGCTTAGTTGTGTATAGAGATGCTCATCTAAGCTACAAAGGATACAAAGTTTAGAGAACTTTGTTTCAATGGCCATCCAAAGTACACAAGTATCAATGTACACAAAACACACACTATTTTTGTATTTTTTTTTCAATTTTTTTTAATGAAAAACAAAATAAAGCAAAATTGAAAAATAAATAAATAAAAGCATGTTAAACAAAGCAAAGCATAAAAATATATGCAAATGCATGGGAAATGAGGAGAAGAAGAGAAGGTCAATCCATGGAGATAACACCAATGTTTTGGCAAAGGAATTCAAACCGTTTGCTATCAAGAGGTTTGGTGAACAAATCAGCCTTCTGATCATCAGTGTGAATAAACTTAAGAGTGAGAGTACCATCTTTGACAAGCTCCCGAATCAAGTGATGTCGAATCTTTATGTGTTTAGTTCGAGAATGTTGAATAGGATTCTTAGAGATGTTAATGGCACTAGCATTCTCACAATAGATGGTAAGATGTTCTTGACAAATTCCATAATCAAGGAGAAGTTTTTGCATTCATAGAAGTTGGGTGCAACAGCTATCGACATCGATGGATTCAGCCTCTGCAGTGGATAATGAGATGGAATTCTGCCTTTTGCTTATCCAGGAAACAAGATTATTACCCACATAAAAACAACTTTGGTGGGTTCAACCTACAACAAATAACAAGAATATGACACAAAGTTAGCAACACATTTATCAACTATACGCTTCCTTAGAGTAAGTTCATTCATGTTTCCCACAATAACTTCAGGAGGATGATTCAACATGATCCTGGAGGAAGGTCTTTTCTCTTTATGAGATTCAGAATTAAGTGAGGTAGGTATGTCTGTTGAACCTTCTACAACACTTGGAGTGCCGGGAGTACTTGGAGATGCGGGCTCTTAATCAACAAGTTCTTGAACATCCTTAGGCTCAGGAGGAAGAATTTCTTTGGGGATTTCCTCACTAATTTTCACAGAAGTGGAATTTGAAGCTTCATCAATAACAACATTTACCGTTTCCATCACCTTCTTGGTTCTCTTGCTGTATACCCGATAAACCTTGCAGGAGTATCCCAAAAATATTATTTCTTCACTTTGGGAGTCAAATTTTCTCACATTCTCTCTATCCTTGAGAATGAAACAAGTACTTTCAAAGATTCTGAAATACTTAACATTTGGTTTCCTTCCCTTCCATAACTCATAGGGAGTTTTCTTGGTACTGAGTCTAAAATACACCTTGTTAATCGTATGACATGCAGTGTTGACGACTTCTCCCCACAAGTTGCTAGCCACATCCTTTTTGTGCAACATGGCTCTAGCCATCTTCTGAATAACCATCTTCTTTCTTTCTACTACAACATTTTGCTGAGGAGTAATAGGAGCAAAGAATTCTTAAGATATACCTGATCTAGTGCAAAAGGACTCCATGTATGAGTTCTCGAATTCTTTACCGTGATCACTTCAAATTCGATCAATCTTTAAGCTCTTCTCATTTTGCAATCTTGTGCACAAGGCTTCAATGTGCTCAGGAGCATCTGACTTGGATCTTAGAAAAATGACCCAAGGGTACCTAGTGAAGTGATCCATCACAACCATGATGTATCTCTTCCCACCAAGAGACTCGGTTCTAGTTAAACCCCTGAGATCCAGATATAGTAGCTCCAATGGTTTAGATGTAGCGGATGTCTAAGTGTCTGGATGTTTAGTTTTTGTCTGTTTCCCAAGCTGACATGTTCCACACACAATATTGTCCACTCTACTAAGCTTTGGTATCCCCAAAACTGATTCATGATTAGATACAATTGAAAGATGTTTGTAACTAGCATATCCCATCCTTTGGTGCCACAGATCTTCATTTGGCAACTGAATGTTATTGCACACAATATCAACATTAAGAACCAAACCATAACAATTGTCTAGAGTACAAACACCACTTATGAGTTTCTTTCCAAACTCGCTCAACACAAGGCCTTTCCCCTTTGAGAACAGCACCATAAAGTCTTGATCACATATCTAACTTATGCTTAATAGGTTCACTCTCAGACCTTCTACATATAGCACATTTGCAATGTCTGGCAGTCCAAGTAGAGAGATGGTTCCCTTTCCTTTAATCTATGATTTGCTCCCATCACCGAAAGTGACATTACCACCTTTCTTTGACTTGAAAACCTTAAAGAGAGAGTGGTCTCCAATCATGTGACTTGAGTAGCCACTATCAAGGTACCATAAACATGTGTCCATAACCTCAAATGCGGACTTCATCATGAAGCACACCTCATGCTTATATGAAAAATCCGTAGGAATTGTGTTTTCTCTCATTTGCCATTTACAAACAAAGCTTTTAAGTTTCACTCTTCTCAGACGAACTCCTCTACACATTTTCATTCTAAGACAGTCTAGTTTCTTCTTTATCATGTTAAAATCTTTTCCAATAGTCATCATGATAGATTTCAAATAACTTTTAGATTTGCATTTTCTGAGACACTCAATTAAGTAGAGATTAGAAAAACAAAATGTATTTGAAACAAAAGATCTTTTCATGCCGGTTGCAGCCATGACATCAGAGGTCAATGGATCACACAACAAAGATTAAACCTAATCAGTGTCTACTCTAATACCACTTGATAGACCAAGAATGTATTGACCTCTTGTGATAAATTAACCAATTAATTAGCCAAGTTAATTAATCAATTCAATTTGCATGTAATACGTGTGGTAGCACAAACAAATCACCAACTAAGTTAATATGTAGCGGAAAATAAAGTTGACACAGTAATTTGTTTACAAATAGGAAAAACCTCCAAGGCAAAAACCCCACAGGATGATTTTAAGGTCACCACTTTAGAGAATCCACTATTATCACAACAAGAGGTTGCAAGTAAAGGAATCCCAGTACCTTATACTAACCTACAGTTGAACATTTACCTCAATACCCAATTGGACTTGTTCTGTAGTGACAATCTCTCATTTTCAATGCACAGCTCCCAATACATAACTAACTAATCAATGCACGGATCCCAGTACGTGAATAACACACAAACTTGAGAAGGATATTGGCTACAAAGTTCTTCAGTTGATCAACATGATAAAGATTATGAAACTCCTTGGTTATAAAACCCAATGGCATACAAACGCAACAACTTTTTCAAGAGAAAGATGAACTAAGGCAAATTTGTCTCTGGTCACAATTTGCTTGAACAAAACCTTTGCATCAAGTTTCATAAAGTTTGACGGCCCTTAAAATAATCATTATATATGTTTAGGGTTGTGAAGAAAAAAAAAAGCCTAAACAAGTATACACGGATATGTGTAAAATCAAATCTGGAAAACTGATTTTCATAAATCTCGATAGATAGGTTATCTATCGAGCATCGGGCTAAAAATACATTTTAAACCTCGATAGATGCAATCTATCGAGCTAGCTTTCAAGCTTTAAAATACAGCACTTCTTCACTTGATTCTTAGATAGATTTGTATGGTTTTAACACTTGGACTTAAACTCTTGTTCCTTGAAGTATTAAACACATCCTAGATCTACCCAATTACAAGTAAAGCGTATTTTGTCAAAGGATTAGCCAATTCTAGATGACATATGTTCCTAACATGATTCACATATTTCCTAACAAACATACTTCTTGATACATTAAACCAAACTTAGATTTATCTAATTACAAGTAAAGTGCATTTTGTTAAAAGATTAGTCAATTACATAGAAAACATGACCCTAACAATCTCCCCCTTTGGCAATTCATGACAAAACCACAAGCATAATTATGAGGGAAGTTTAAAACAACAATCTCCAAAACTATTACACAAAAGTACATAAGTCTAACTAATACAATGAACTCTTGAAAAACTTTGCAAAAAGAGACATCATGGCATGAAAGACTTGCAACTTGTCTTAGCTGAAACACTCAAACAATATCCATCAAGGCATCAAGCGTGAAATATAGACAAGTTTTATAAATTAAGGAACATGTGTATAAAGAAAGAAAAGAAATAACACATGTGAGATAAAGAGTGAAAAGCATACATCATCATCATCATCATATATATAAAAGAAGTACAATGTATGTAAAAGGTCACAAGACCAAGGTACATTTAATGAATGACTATACAACAAAAACCTCACTACACATCTCAAAAGCACTCCCCCCCTATTACTTGTCTAGCTCTCCCCCTAACATCATGACTACTCTTATAACCAAAACTACTCCCCATTTTTGTCACAAGTGACAAAAAGGGTGAATTACAAAGAAACAGTCATCTCATCATCATGATTATAGCCAGAAGCATCATCACTCTTATCATCTCCACTATTAGAAGACTCCATAAAAGGATCAAGTGAGGGAGAAAGAGCAAAGCCACCAATACGAGACGGTTGACGAACAATATGACCAATCCTGGTGTTCATTTGACATATCTCATTAGTAAGATGGTCAAAACGACTACCAAAATCAGAACGCATGAGCTGGAGCTGATCCATGATGGCAACAAGAGATGCCTCTACTCTAGAAGAAAAAGATGAAGCAGACGAAGAAAAGGTTCGAGAAGCATAGGCAGCATCCTCGGTAACTCGAATGTCAGCCTCCTCCTAGTAGGTGAAAGTAGACTCCTCATGAGGTTGCTTGGCCTTAGAGGCCAACTAAGTCGCAGTCCTCCGCATAGAGAAGAGAGGGGCAAAAGGAATAGGAATGTGCATGTGTGTGAGAATGAGTGTGATAGCTGAGGAAAAAATTAGCTTATCACGTGTAGCAATGTCTCGATAGATATCTATCATAGATCCTATCATGTGTGAAGGAAAGTTTATAGGGAGACCTTCCAAGAGAGAGAAAAGAAAATAAGCACAAGGCTCAGTGATAGTGTTATAGTGAGACCACGGAGTGAGAACAAAAGTCATCACCATAGTAAGGATCCTTGGACCCTTAGCAAAGTCATATGTGATGAAGTTAAGAAGATCACCCCACACCATGGCTTTCTCACAGAATCGTGAGGCTAACTTGTCACAAGAGATGGAACGGATACGAGGATGACTAGGATAGTCCAAAGGAGCTACCCTAAGAACATGTAGTACCTTGAAAATGAGCTCCAAAGTAATTACAATATGTGTTCCTCGAAATACCGTAGTAAACTAAGGAATAGAGATATCAATAGCATGTATGTTGGAGTAGAACTCCTATATAAACACGCTGGGACATCTTGTGGGTTTCTTGCAGAGAGATACCCAACCCCGAGAGCTAAACGCAACGAGTATAGAAGCGTCTGGAAAGTTAAACAGAATGACTTGGCATTCCAAATGAATTGCCTGGTCACAAAATTTCTCATCAAAATCCTTTTGGGATTTCGAATCACGGAACCTATCTCTAGAAGGATGAAAAGAAGAAGATGAAGAACCATGACAAGATATTGGGTTCTTCAAGGGAGTGGATTTCTTGGGTGCGATAGCTAGAAACTAAGGAAAGAGCAAAAGAAAAACACAATAGAAACGATGCACAGGAAAGATAAAGAAGAAAAGAACAATGCATGGGAATGCATGAGCATGTAACGTGCAAAATAAAATTGCATCATGGGCAAAAACCCAACCCAAACTATAGCACTCGTAATATATAATCAGTCACACAATCCTAGAATGCATGAACATGTTAATAACATGCTAGAGAATGCAATGCATGATCATATGATTACATAACACTAAAACCCAACCCTAAAAAATTTCACTAAAACACAAAAACCCCAAAAGTTTTAAAGAAATTGAAAACCTAGGTCTAAATGCATGAAAGATGAGGAAAATAAGAGATTAAGACCACTTACCAAAGGATTTAAGCTTGGAAGAGGCTGAAATCTTAAAGTGGAGAAGGTTTTTGGTGAAGAACAAGGGTTTGGATTGAGAGAGAAGAGAGAGAGAGAGATCGAAATGTATGAGTGAGAAATGAACCAGGTCGAACCTTAAGAATATATAGATCCAGGCATCTCGATAGATCAAGGAGGTATCGAGAGGTGTCGAGAACAAAATCTCGATAGATCGAGATGTATCGAGGAGGTATCGACGACTAAAGATTTTGACGTATCAAGGTAGGTGTCGAGCTTCTATCAAGCAAGTAGAGAGTTTAGGGAAAAAAAAAAAAAAAAAAAAACCCAAGAGATTGGGCTATATATCAAGAGGTTTCGAGAAAACCTAGAAATCTTCGATAGAAAGAGCTTGTATCGAGAGGTATTGAGCAGCATAGAAACATGAAATTTCAGGAACAAAAAGACAGGATATGAATGCAAACAAGATGAGCACCATACCAAACATCAAAGCAACATGTTAAGCACTCAAACACATCAAAAACTCTAGATGCAAAGCAATCCTAGATCCAAAAACACACTAAACAAATATAACTAATTTTATTTTCAAAAAATAAGTTAAGAAAGTTTAGTAAGCTTATACTACCACATGTATTCCTTGTTATGGTCAAATCACATTGTACATGTACAATAGTATCAAGAGCAGCAAAGAGTTTAAGTGTTGTGTGTGAAACTTTTGCAAGAAAGCATAAGTGTCTCATCATATTAAAATAATGATATAAGAGAATCAAGAACATTCACACACAATCATAACAGTTTGATAAGGATTATCACCTTTGAGGTACATCAAATAACTCTCACATCTCCTAGAAACACGCTTGCAATCATATTTAAAAGTATTTTGATTTTTTTTTTTTATTCTATGCATATTTTTCTTTTAGATATAAAATTGCATATCATGCATGGGCATATAGGAGAGAAAAAAGAAATACATATTTATGTTAGCCAAATATCTTATTCTTGCTGTGCAAGTGCTATACCTTATCGAGCACGACTTTTATGAATTGCACACAGATGTTATGTAATTGACTAGTTTTAGTGGTGAGATGGTCATTTACGCCTTTCTTTTAGAATTTATTTTTTAGTCATTCCTGTCAAAAAAAGTGATAAAGATATGAGTGATAAAATATTAATCAAATCATACAAATCACATAAGGAGCCACAAAGCTCACATTGCTTAGTTGTGCATGAAAATACTCATCTAAGTTACAAAAGATACAAAGTTTAAGAAATCTTGTATCAATGGCCATCTAAAGGTACACATGTACCAGTATACACAAACACACACTATTTTTGTATTTCTCAAAAATTTCCTATTTAAAATCTTTTGTCATAAAAGCAATAAACAAAACAAACAAACAAGCATATCTAAACGCTAGATATAACGATGCAAAATGTATGAGGGAGGGAGAGGAGAATTATGTCAAAGAGATTACACCAATGTTTTGACGTAAGAATTCAAACCAACGACTGTCCAACAATTTTGTGAAAAGATCAGCTTTTTGATCATCAGTGTTAATGAACTCAAGAGTGAGAATGTCATCTTCAACCAACTCACAAATGAAGTGATGTCAGATCTCAATATGTTTAGTTTGAGAGTGTTGAATAGGATTTTTAGAGATATTAATGGCATTGGTATTATCACAATATATAATGAGATGTTTTTGACAAATACTTTAATCAAGAAGAAGTTTCTACATCCAAAAGAGTTGAGTATAAAACTACCAGCAGCAATGTATTCTACCTTAATAGTTGAGAGATATATGGAATTTTGCTTCTTACTCATCCATAAAACAAGATTATTTTGCAAATAGAAACACCCACCAAAAGCTCTCTTATGATCATCAGCATTACTAGCACAGTCAGCATTAAAATACCTAGCCAAAACATCATTTGTGTCCTTATCATACCAAACACCAAAGTTACAAGTTGATTTAATGTATTTGATGATACGCTTGACAGCAGTAACATGAGACTCTTTAGGGTTGGCTTGATATCAAGCACATACTCCAACACTGTAGCTAACATCAGGTCTACTAGCAATATGGTAAAGAAGACTACTTAACATGCTTATATAGAGAGTAGGATCAACACTTTTCCCTAACAAGTCAATAGTGAGTTTAACATTTGGGCTCATGGGAGTTCTAAGTGAGCTAGAAGACTCTAGACCAAATTTTTTTACATGATTATTCACATATTTAGATTGAGAGATAAAGATACCTAAGTCATTTTGCCGAATTTGAAGTCTGAGGAAGTAAATCAACTCTCTAATCATGCTTATCTCGAATTCAGTCTACGTCATGCTAGAGAAGGAATGTGCCACATCATCTTTTGTAGACTTAAAGATGATTTCATCGACATATACTTAAGCTACAACTAACTTTCCCTTTACCTTCTTTATGAACAGGGTTCTATTTGCATGTCCCCTTGAAAATCCGTTGGCCACCAAATACTCTATAAGACGATCATACCACACCTTTAGTGCTTACTTTAAGCCATACATTGCCTTCTTCAAATAAATCACGTGATTGGGATAATATGGATCAACAAATCCCTTGGGTTATGATACATAGACTTCCACCTTGAGAAATTTATTTAGGAAGACACTCTTGACATCCATTTGATACAACTTGAATTTTAGATGACATGCCAAGCAAGTAATATCCGTATGGATTCAATCCGAGCCACTGGTGCAAACATCAAAATCAACCCCTTCAACTTGAGTGTATCATTAAGCAACAAGTTTGGCTTTATTTCGAATGACATTTCCTTCCTCATCAGTCTTGTTACGGAAGATCCATTTTGTGCCGATGATGTTCACACCCTTTGGTCTTGGAATAAGAGTCTAGACATCATTTTTCTAAAACTGATGAAGCTCATCATACATAGCTTCTACCTAGCTTTCATCTTGAAGTGCTTCCTCCTCTACTTTTGTAGGTTCAACCTGAGACAAATAGGAAGAGTAAAACACAATATTAGCCACATACTTATCAACTATTCGCTTCCTCAAGTTTAATTCATTTATATTTCCAACAATTGCTTTTGGAGGATGATTCAATCTAATTCTAGATGAAGGTTCCCTTTCCTATGAACAATAGGTGAAGGACGAGTGGTTGGTTCTGGAGTATCTTGAACATGGTGGATATCAGATGATTGAGCAATATTTCGTGTAGAAGGAGGAGAAGGATCTTCTTCAACTTTGTCACTTTCAATAGCTAATGGGAGAGTAGACTTTGGTAGTTGATCGACCTCCTTTTGTATGGTAGAAGTTGAGGTTTCATCTATTATAACATTCACAGTCTCCATGACTTTACTCGTCTTCTTGTTGAAGACTTTGTAAACCTTGCTGGAGGATGAGTAACCAAGAAAAATCCCTTCATTACTTTGAGCATCAAACTTTCCCACATTTTCTCTATCTTTCAAGATAAAGCAAGTGCTACCAAATATTCTGAAATACTTTACTTTTGGCTTTCTCCCTTTCCACAGCTTATATGGAGTTTTCTTTGTTCCTGGTTTGAAGTACACTCTGTTTATAATGTGACATGCAATGTTCACAACTTCACCCCACAAATTTTTAGCAACATCATTGTTATGCATCATAGCTCTGACTATCTCCTGAATAACTTTATTTTTCCTCTTAACTACTCCCTTTTATTGAGGAGTAATTGGAGCAGTGAATTCTTGAGCTATGCCAACTTTAGTGTAGAATTGCTCTAGTTGAGAGTCTTCAAAACTCTCTTCCATGATCACTCTGAAGGTGATTTATACTTACTCCTTTCTCATTCTGCAATCTTCTACACAAAATTTCTATTTGTTGAGGTGCTTTAGAATTGGACCTTAACAGAATTGCCCATGTAAATCTCATAAGTCATCTACCACAACCACGATGTATCTCTTGCCTCCCAAAGATTATGTTCTAGTAGAACCCATGAGATCAATATGGAGTAGCTCAAGTGGTCTTGTTGTGGCCGTGGTTAAGGTTACCCGATAATGAGCTCTCGAATGTTTTCCAAGTTGACATAGTCCACATACAGCATTGTCAACTTTAACTAGTTTAGGAATGCCTAACACTGCTTCCTTCTTAGATACGATAAACAGTTGCTTGTAGCTTCATGTCCCATCTTTTGATACCATAAATCTTCATTGGGTATCTGAATGCTGTAACAGACTATTTCAACATCTAGAACCAAACCGTAGCAATTATCCAAAGTGCGGATCCCACCAATAAGTTGTTCACCTAGTTCATTAAGTACTAGACATTTTCCATTGGAAAACAACACCATAAAGTCTTGATCACAAATTTGACATATGCTCAGTAGATTTACCCTCAACCCTTCTACATATAAAATATTAGCAATGTTAAGTAATCCTGGTAAGGAAATAATTCATTTTCCTTCTATCTGGGATTTGCTTCCATCCCCAAATGTAACATTACCACCCTTTTTTGGTTCAAATGTTTTAAAGAGAAAACAGTCTCTAGTCATATGTCTTGAACATATCAAGATAAATAAACATGTATTCATTACTTTAAGAGCAATATGCATCATGAAACACACCCCATGCTTATTAGTCAAGTCATATGGCAAGGTTCTTTCTTTGTAATCTCTGCTAGATAACTTTAACCGAGCCTTTGTCTTTCTTTTACCAACAGCCCGATGTGTGCATCTTTTAAGACAGTCTAGTTTTCTTTTGCATTTTTCGTGAATCAACTATTCTTTCACCTGATCTAATTCTATCAAATCATCCATATACAAATCAATTTCAACCAACACATAAATCAATTTCAAATAAATATCAGACTTACATGCCCTGAGAAACTGAAGAACATCAATGTTAGAATCACAAGAGATATTTATTTGAAAAAGATTTGTTCATGTAATTTGTATCCATGACAACAAGAGTCAATTGATCACATGGCATAAATTAAAACCTAATTAAAGTGTGCCCGCTCTAATACCACTTGTTGGGTTACAATAGATTGACCCCGGTTAATTAATTCAATTACACTAGTTGATTAATTAAGTCAAATTACATACAAATTGTGGAGTCACCAACAAATCACCAAATAAAATAAGTGTAGTGGAAAATAAATTGACACGGTGATTTGTTGATGAATGGGGAAAACCTCTCATAAGGAAAAAAACCCGCCAGGTGAATTTAAGGTCACCACTCTCAAGAATCCACTAATCAATAATCAAGCGGTTACAAGTATGAGGAATCTTACCACCACCTTGGCCTATCCTAAAATACCAACCTACAATTGAACATGATATTGTACTAGCCTTTTTCCGGTTGTTGCATAAATCTTCAATCTATGACTAACTCTTTTGCACAAATCCTAGTACGTGACTAACTCTAGCAACTTGATTGATTGTTATTGACTACAAAATTCTTCATTTCATAAACAAAGAAGATCAGGAAACACTTGATTATAAAACCCCAAGGCACACAAACGCAATAGCTTCTTACAAAGTATATGAGTTCTAAGTCTCTGTTTCTGTGTTTAATGATTTTTAAAATAAGCCTTATATATGATTGGGGTTGTAAGAAGAGAAACCCTAATCATTCAAGTCATCATGGGCCGAATTTCATATCTGGAATTTTTAAAATCGTAGATCTCGATAGATCTAACTTGTGTCGAGCTTCTCCATTAATCTTCGATAGTAGCATCTGTCGAGCTTGTGTCAAGACTTAATGAAACAACTTTTCTTCACTTGTTTCTTGGATCATCCTACATGTCTTTAATTATACTACTTGATATGTTTGAACAACATACTTCTTGATACATTAAACCAAATTTAGATTTACCCAATTACAAATAAAGTGCATTTTGTCAAAAGATTAGCCAATTACATAGAAAATATGACCCTACCAATTGATATTATGTCAAATCACAACTTGCTAACCTGTGGTTTGGTTGAAATTTAAGTTGCCTATTTGTGGTTTGAAATTTGACACTTTACCTACTTGAGATTAACTCAGTTAGAGTTCTGTAATCCACTTTTGTTAAAAACATGGTTAAATATGTAATTTTGGTCCAATTTTATGTCTCTCTCCTCCAAAAACATTAAAAATATATATATAAATGCAAGATCAAATAAGATCAAAAATAATCCAGTGAAACACTTGCATCATGGGATTTCAAACCACAGATAGACAACTTAAATTTTGGTCAAACCTCAAATGGATAAAGTGTCAAATTTCAAACCACAAGTGGACAACTTAAATTTTGGTCAAACCACATGTGGATAAATTGTAATTTGCCCTTGATATTATCTTTTAGTTTTATTAGTGCCAACTCCAACCAACGATGGTGTTGACTCCATTGTTTAATTTCCCATTACATTGTGATTTTTCCTACCTCACACTCTTTTCTAGGGGAAATTATTACATAGTCCTGGAGTACAAGGTCAGCGTACTGATCTTGTACTCCGAACCAATAGAAATAAAGCATGTCAATAAAAATGGATGACAGAAGCAGACTTGCCACATCATTCCAAAACCTTGGCATCTTAACTAGAATTGTCTATGGGTTGGTTTTGGACTAACCCTGGAATCAACCCGCTTAGGTTAGGTGAAAGATAACAAGACTCACAATTGACCACCAATCACCACAAGTATCTGGCTTGGGCGGACAATTAGTTGGTTCGGGCGAAATTGATTAAGGAGCGGCAGTGGCGGTGATCTTTAGATCTTCGCCAGACCTAAGCAAACGAGAGCAAGATGACGTCGAAACTGAATGGATAAAAGCACGACATCGCTAGATCTAAGCTGAGGAAAGCACTATATGGCCAGAGTTGAGCAAATCTATCCAAACGTGGCCATATCTAAGCTGATTTGAGCCAAATGTGGCCGATTCTAAGCGGAGGAGGCCTCATCGTACGGATCTGGGTAGATTTTGCTTAATTTGAAGGGTTTCTCGGTCGGGTCGATTGGCTTAAAGTTTTAGAAGAGGAAACCCCACTCGACCTGCCGAAGTTAGTTTTGGAGGGCCGAGACCCAAAGCTAACCGCCAGAGGAATTAGGTCGTGATGGGTCGGTTTTCGAGGTTGCTTAAACAACCCTAATCTTAACCCCTACTTGGAAAATTCAAATATTGATAGAGGATTTTTGGTGGTTCAATGAAATTTTCATTTTTCAATAAGCTCAATACTTTTGCCGTTCTTAAAGATTATAGCATCTTAAATATGATAGGCGAGAAGATTCTATAGCATCTTAAATATGATAGGCGATAAGATTCACCGGGTTCGCAGGAGGAGATTCAAGGAGAACAAAATCGAAAGCTTGATCAGAGAAGATCCTTGTCAAGGCGCTCGTTTGTTGGCCCCCCGTTGAAGCCTACAATAGATAAGAAACGTGCAGCCACAAATTAAAGATTTAGCCCAGGTTTTCCATAAAGAGGAGGAATTGACTAGGTTAAACACAACTTTGGTCTTGGATTCTCATGTTAACAGCGAGTTGCAAACCGTCTCTAGACTAGAGCCCACTGTTGGTCATGATGCATAAGACCCCAACAAACTAGTGAAGCCAGAGTGATCTCTGACGTCCAAGGTATATCAAACTGAATTCTTCAGCCCTAGTCACATATATGCGTGAACCATATCTTCATTTACATGCTAGCCTTGGATTCGATTGCAATATAACCACAGCGACCAGATTATTTTTTAAATCTTACTTTGAATCTCTAATTTTACTACGAGATGGTGTAACATATTATGTTTGCAGCGAATCAGTTGTACCTAATCCATGCCAACTTTATTGCTTCAATTTCCAAGGTTTCATATGTGAGTATGCTTCACATACTTCAAATGCCCTGAAAGCTTTGACTCCGACAAAAACAGACCTAGCAAGGCTAAACCACGCACAATTGCAAAGTAAAGAACGCAATTTAAGGACTGAATCCAAAAGCATACATGACTGATCAATAGAGAATACACATGCACAACTTGCTATCAAATATAGGAACAAACCAAGAGACTTCAGTTCAATACACATCGTCTCCCATAATGCAAAGACATTAAATATTTTGTAGACCTGTCATTGGAGTCTTCAAAGGATAAAGTTGAATTTACAGATTCTAACAGTCTAGGCAGCCAAACTGCATCCCTTACTTGCTTCAAGGTTTGTGCATGCAACAAGTTCTGCCCCAAGCATGATATGTCAATCTGTATTGAATAAGGAACGAGGGGAAAACATTCAAATAAACTTAAAATATATATCTTAACAATATACCATGTTGTTGATCTAAACACTAGAACACTTTCGGTTCGGTCGTGGACTGAGAGAAAAAATATAATAAAAATAATGTAATCTTAAAGCAATTAAGAATTAAAATAATCTTAAAAACTGCTAGACCAGGATAAACAAGAACTATGAATAAGGCTGCTAATGAAAATTTAGCTACTATATAATATATATGACGTCATAGAAATAGAAAGGAATCAGTCATCAGTTAAAAAGTTGAATGTGTGAAAGAGTATGAAGCATAAAGGAACTCGATGATTGCTTTAGCCAAGGAAAAGAGAAACTTAAAAGCTGACTGATGCATGATACTGCACACGGCTTGCTATGAGATTGAGAGACCAATAGCGGCCCAGTGCAATTCCTAATGTTGTGAACTTAACAGAAGCTTATAACCCTGACAACTGAACTGCTGTAGTTGTACCTTTAAAGTCCACTTGAAATTAGAGAATCAACCTTCGATTTATAGTTTTCCTTATTGAAGATCTCAACATGGTCATCCTTTGATGTTCACTAAAAGTCTAAATAAAGGAAAATAGCCAAGAGTGCTAAACCATCTCAAACATATGGATAGTGTATACAATAATTTCACAGCTAAACTGAATCAGCTCTAAATCAAGAGTCATTACTACATGATTCTGCTATCAAACTCCAAATTAGGCTGGATAATTGAAAACTAATAATTACAAGTTTTTCATATAGTTTATTCTTTACCATGTGGCCTTTTTTATTTATTTATAATTAAGTGGGGCATCTGAATAAGAAAGAAGCATAAGTAGAACAATATGGATTAAAAATCTCCACAATAGACCAAGCCAAAATCTTACAAAAGTTAGTATACAAAGAGAGAACCTGCGTATTTAAGTAAGGAATGTCCAGTGTTGAACTGAACCATTGAACACCAATCCAAAATAACATACGTGTAGGCCAAACATTTCCGGTGTCATAATTCATCTTAACCAGATAGACAGCTAATTATTTGGCTGTGGCCTCCTGTCAACCATGAAAGAGAAGGGAAGGACAAAAAGAAAATAATTGGCAGGAGGGGAGGAAGGTTAAAGATTTGACTGATTTTATTTATGCTAAGAAATTGAGATACCTAGTGTATAAATCACTTTATTTCAAGAAACAAGTGTTTACTATGTTAACAATAGATGCTCAACTTAGTCGTTTAAAAAGGTGTGTAAACTTTTATGGGAAAATTCAGGAGCCATATAATGCTTTTACGTAATATGACATTGTTGATACCTGAATGGTGCCATTACTTTAAACCACATATAATTTATTCATGCAGTCTTGTGACTCATCAAATTGATGTGCATAATATGGTTTTAGCTCTTTCAATGCACATCTAATATGTGCATTTCATATAAAATTTGACTTCCTACTCTGAAGGTACATGGTCCTTACATCAAAGAACCTCGATCACACTTATATAACGCCCAATTATCAAATTACCTGGTACACAACAATCTCTCTAGTTTTCCCTTCAATTAGCCAATGAACTTCATCTGCATTTTACACTAGTACTCAAGTCAATACAATTGAACTTTCTCAATCACCCTTAATATTCTGGCAATGGATATTTGATATGCACTTAACATTGCCAATGTACATACCACATTTATCTCCCTAAACCCTTTGCACATCCTCCATTTCTTCCTTCTACATCCTTCTAATAATTACCATTTTATGATTAATGATGCAAGTATACTCAACAAATTTAATGCATTACACTTTGTTAAGGGTATTGCTTACAGATTTAATCAAGTATACAAAGTGGTGCCCCTGATCGTCATGTAGAGTGTTTTAACGCTCATTTTATTGAAAATTTCAAGGCTAACAAAAAAGACATAGTTTTGGGTTATTCTCAGTAGCCTTGTGGTGGTCACTAGGTTTCAAACAACCAGATATCAATGGTGGCTTTTAGGTTCCATTACTAATCTCTTCATCTGATGAAATCCTTCAGTCAAACTTGTCCTCGCAGTCTCAATGTGCTGATAACGGTATGCTACAATCTCTCTTCAAGCCAAATTTCACATCTTAAAGCTCCTTTTACCCTACACTCCTGCCGTAATCAACCGTGACTTCCTTTTTCATAGAGATGATGTCATTCTTATTGCTGGATTACCTCTCTAGCTTTCTAGTGGACCTTAGTTTTGCCTATAATTTCTTATTGGTAATTGAAAAGAAAGAGCAAACTGAACTGATATCAACACTAGGTTATAGGCTTATACAAAAAAAGTGTTGGGCTTTACAATAAGCTTGGGTCCTAAGAGCACCCATAATAGAAAAAAGAACCACATTTTAGCCAACCAAGTTCAAAATTCACCCACATCAGGTCAGGTAAAGTTGTGTAAAATATATGATTACTACAATAACCGTGTAAATTTACATTAACACTATTCATTTTATATTTATTTTTTTATTCTTTCTTTACATGTCTCGATGATGGAGGTAAAGAGTGAATAATGATTGTTGTGTATAAAGAAGAGAAACAATTACCAAAAAAAATATTAGGGTAAAATAAATAATCTAGTGCGGGGTGTTTTGAAAGTGAGTGTGTAAAATAAAAAATGCAGGTTCTTATGCTCAAATAGACAATATTTTTTGCACGAGATAATGCGAATGATATGTGATATAAACATAGAGCCTAAATAGATCTAACATTATTGAGGCTTCATAGACTTCCTCTACTCTTCACAATACAAAAAACACATTTTATTGTCTTGTGTAATCTTGATAGTTAACCTTTCATCTATCTATTGACCCAACTGTTCTCTCTCTCTCTCTCTCTCTCTCTCTCTCTCATATATCCAAATTACTCAGCAATCCAATTGTACATAGATTTAAAATAAAAGATTGTTTCATTTATCTATGCTATTAGCATGGACCCTTTATCCCTGTAATGAGGTTGCATACATTTATACTCCAGTTAGAACAAACATTTTACATGCTTATAATAAATGTCATAAGATTACCTAAACTCTGAATTAGTCCTTTGATACCTCACCGAATACCTTGCTTTAGGTCTTAGGTTCAGATCTACCAAATGGTCACAAAAACAAAAAAAAAAAGGTTCGTACAATAGCTTTGACACTATCATATAAATAAGACCCTTTTATTTTTGACTGTTTACTGGCCCATTTGATACATGTGTTTAAACAACAATTTTCAGTTTCTTTTTTTTTTTAAATACGTGTGGGTGAAAAATGTGTAGAAATACGTGTAATATTGTTTAAAAACTGAAAACATGTGTTTAAACTCACATACCAAACAAGACCTATATATTTGAAGAAACGGTGCAAAAGACTCCTAACACCTAACATCACATAATTTTTTTAAGAAGACCCTAACTTTACATCTAGCACCAAAAGTTTTGATATTGATATTTGGGTTTAGGGTTTAGGAGAGAAGGGTTATGGGTGGTCGATTTGAAGGGCGAAGTTGATAGAAATCATTGGGTTCAGAGTGGGGCAACCACCCAACCAAACACACTCTAAACCCTCTTTCTGAAACTGTTGAGAGTGTTCTAGCACCAAAAGTTAAATTTATATAATGTTTTAAAGTTTTGTTGGAAATAATATATTCATTCAGAATGCCAATTATTTAATGATCTCCGCATTGGACTGTGCTCGTAGAATAAGATAGCTACTAGCTTATACTTAAATTCTTTTTCCACTGATGCCGTTTCACTGGAAACATAAAAATCCCAAAAACCGTTTGTCCTTTATTGGGTCCGCTGGGTCTCCTTTAAGTTCATTATTTTGAACCAATTGACATCTTTATTAAAGGCTTGCTCATTGCTCAGTATCCCAATTAATGGTGAGAATTATAGCAATATTTTATATGATAAAGAGACAGAAGTCAGATATATCCGATAACCTTATTACTGATATGTAAATGAAACAAAAACATGGGGAAAAAAGGATATCTAATTCCGTTATTTAACAATAGTTATGGCTGGGTGCAAAAAGAGTCAGTTTTTTTGAGTTTGAATCTATTTTGGGAGGCCCCACACCAAAAAAAAAAAAAAAAAAAAGACTATTCCCCTCATCTATATTCTATAGAACTTTTAACAAATAATAAAAGCGTATCCAAGAACATTCGTACTATCCTAGGACCACCACTTCTAAGTACCTCATTTGACCAACTTAGATTTTGATATACTTTCACGTGTCAACTTATTTTACTATTCAGCTTATTTTTGCTATTATTCATAGGCCTCACTACACTTTTTAGTACTATTCATAAATCTTACCATACTATTTCAGCTAATTTTTACCTTTATTTATATTACTTTCAGCAAAAAATTCTCAGTCTCAGAAAAATAAGTGAATCCTCAACAGACCTCATATTAACATAAATGATAAATCCGACTACTATTAATATCATTTGGAAATGATATTGCGCTTGTGTAAGGTAGAATGAGTCCAAACTTTCTTTGAGCAAAGGGATCCTTAGAGCATTCACATCGAAAATGCTATATGTAGAAAAATTTTAGCATAAAAATCCAAAATCCTACACACATTCGGACTTGTAAAAACCAACTATTGCAAAAAAATTTGCAATTGTACTACAGTGCAATTCTACCTTTAGGATTGCACTGTAACTCAATTGTAAAAAAAAAATATATATATATATATATATATATATTTTTATTCACTTCACTGTTTACTTTATTAATTCCTCTCTCTCTCTCTCTCACACACCGGTCACACTCTCATCTCCTCTCTTTTTCTTTTTTCTTTTCCTTTTTCTTCTTTTTCAATTCACTCATTCAATCCCTCCCCCCCCCCCCCCCCCACTCTCATCCCTCTCTTCCCTTTCATTTTTTTTTCCTCTCTATTTTCCCTTGAAACAAAGGTTTGATGTGGTGGAGTTCATGGGTTTGATGTGGTGGAGGGTTTCCGTAGTGGTGGAGATAGGTGATTAAGGGTGATTGGGTGGGTTAAGTGATGGTGTGGGTCATGGGCGTGGGTTAGGTGACGGTGTGGGTCGTGGGTTTGGTGGCATGGAGGTGGGTCGTGGTGAGGTCGAGCATAGCAAGCTAGGTCGCGACGAGCTAGGTCACCGACTCATGGTGTGGATTCCGACGAGGTGGGTCATGGACTCACGGCATAGGTGAATGGGTTTTGATTTTGGTGGTCAACGTGGATGGTGCGTGGTTAATAGGTCTCTCTCATGGTGGTTGATGGGTCTCACAATGATCAGCCTGGGGTGGAGGTTTGTTGATGGGTTATTTGTGGGTTTAGCTAGGTTTCGAGTTTGATGGGTCGTGGGTTGTGCATGGGTGCAGCGGTGGAGATCAGCGAGGTCATGCGTGGTGGTCGGTGTGAATCGTGGCGAGATTGTGTGTGGTGGTTCCGATGGGGTTCGTGCAACGGTGGAGATCCGTGAGTTGCTGTGAGTTGTGGTTATCAGTGGGTTTGCTTGTGGTTGAATGAGTGTGGTTTCTATGAGAGAGAAGTGAGAACATTTTTATATTATTTTAATGTGTAATATGGTAAAATAAAAGTTGGGATGTTAGGTTTGTTGAAAAATGGTATAGTATAAATAATAAAGTAGCTTTTGAAATGGTAAAATAGAATTTTTTGTAAATTCTGAATGTGAATGCTCTTATAAGTTGTAACCCAAGAAGTATACAAGAGGAAGTAAAAATGTTCAAAGCCAAAAGTAGATTCTCATGGAATTTGGTGACTTGAAGAGAATCAAAGTAGGAATCAAGTGGATTCCAATTAGCTCAACTAGTAAAATTTCTGATAGTTAATAAAAGATTTGAGGTTTAATCTCCGCCTATACCAAAAATAGATTGGTGTTTTAGTTTGATGATAAAGAAATATCATCAAGGATAGTCGCTATAGGTTGAAAATCCAAAAAAAAAAAAACAAAAAAACAAAAAAAAAAACAAAAAGTGGGAAATAAAAATCACCACCCCATAACCTTGATCTACCCCATGTTCCAGCCAAATTCTTTTGTTTAGACCTTTATTATATAATGAATTTGCTATTTATGGTCATTTTTCCTTTTTTTTTCCAACTTTTGATTAAAGACTCCCATTAAGATTTTTTGATAAGTTAAAAAGTCAAAATAAGATCAGATCACCATTTCCTTCCACAATATTCCTTTATAAATGCATATTTCTCAATTTAGCCTTTTTTGGAAATTTTTTTCTATTTTTAACCTTATTTGGTGCCTAACACGAATTAGGATTTCTTTAAGGTCTCCTAGCCTCACTGAGGTTTCTTTAACGTTTTTCAATATAAATTAGTAGTTTAGCCCACTGTACATCTTTCTTTCTAACTAGAGGTAGATGTGTTTGTGTTTTACTTCTTGTGACTCTCTTGTTGCATCATTAATTGTCAAAGCTTGTATGTGTGTGTGCATGGGCGTGATGTGATTGAACTAGTGTCAATTCTTGCATGCTTACCAATTATCTTTAATTGTATATCGTAAGAAGATTTTTCAATGTGATTAGCATGTTCCCATTTCAACAAATGCATTTTTCTTTCTTTTTTTTCCTTTTGCAATTAACATATTGCAATTCAATACGCTTCTAATGTTGATGATGGACTTAAAACAAGAAAGGCCAAATCATTAAAATATCTAGCAACGTAATTTGCCTAAAAAGATTTCAATAGAGCCAAGGGATGTAAAAGCACATGGAATGATGGTACAGCAGCAAGCATTGGATCTAGAAATTAAGCAACGACTAACAGTAAAGCTTTAGCAAGAATCAAGTCATGTATGTAATGGATCATTGTTAATCCAGTAAAGATGCTTTGGGTAAGCTTCAATAGGATACCTTAAAGTATCACCCAACCGACACACAATAACAATATTGAAAGGCAACTTAAAATAAATGAACGATACCTTTATGCCCCCAGTTATTTTTTAAATCATCACAATGGACCTTTTTAAAAGTGCACGGCTAAAGTTGGAGAAAAAAGTACCTAGTAAAAAGGATCTTAGGCTTAGCTAAAGAACTACAGCTCATTGAAGAAATTAATACATGTGCTAATTTCAACTAATTCTACATACCAAAAAGTATGCTGCTGAAATAGATCTGGTTTTTTTTTTTTTTTTTTTTTCTTCTCAGGAAACCTCCTTAAACAATGTTTGTGAGTGCATGGGTAAACACAGACATAAACAGGCACTAAACCAAGAATTTGGTATAGGAGACTTTTTTTTTCTTTTTTTGGAAGATGTTATAGGAAACTTATTATGAAACTACAGTTCACTCTACATATATACCAAAGAAAACTGCTGAACTATAACTGGTAGTTTCCACTAATTCCTGATGCGTACCCCTAAATATCTCTTTATGTATGAAGACAAACATTCAAGAGAAAACAGAAAGAGAGAGAGTGAAATGAGTCAAATGACTGCCTAACCAAATTAATGGAACTATGAGAAGCCTTGTCAGAGCCCAGAGGCTACCATTGATAGATAGGACTGTCATCCATTTCTTCATCGATCAAAACCCTAAACTACTCTCCATCACCTGCCAGCCATATATGCATGGGGACTGCACATATAGCCTACAAATACGACTGAGATAGATAGGATTCACTCAACATGACCCACGTAATAATGAGATAGAGCGCTTGTCATCTCACTAAGACAACAATCAACTTCATGCATGCTTTGCTTTAATTATATATCTCAGTACAAAATGGAAATAAATACAATCAGAGAGAGAGAGAGAGAAATTACCTCAGCCTCGTTGGAGAGACCAAGCTTTGTAACCAGGTACTTTTTAACCATGAAAACTGTCACGTTCTCGTCCCTTTATTTCAAACCAGGAAAAACAAAAAGAAGGAAGGAAACAAAACCCAAAAAAGAAAAGTAATGTCAGCTTTTCTTTTCCACTCATTTCACTGAACACCATCATTAGCTAAGAAGAAAAAATATATATATGTGTCGCTGATGATATGATATGATCATGTATGCATGCTAACGTGCACCACTTACTTCACTCTAATGTACGCCTTTGGTACTTGAGGCAACACTTCCCCATCCCTGCACACACACACACATAAAACACAACTCAATTATCAGAACAAAGGCAAAGTACAGTGACAGAGATAGAGACAAAAATATGAGGGGGGAAAAAAAAACAGAAGTAGAGTTAACTGTAACAGAAGGAGATAATTAACTGATCAGCGTCTATTTTCGGGACAAGCACTTGAAACCACCCCAATATCAGCGTATATGAATCTATGCTTGCCAGAGAGTACGATTAAAACCAAGAAGAAAAAAAAAGGACAGGAAGGGTTCCAATATATGATGGGTGACAGAGAAAACTAAGGCTGAGATGTGTTAATTTGTAAAAGCTAATCTAAACTCAACAAAACAAAGTTTGTATGAGAGTTAGAGAGACCCACCAGACAGAAAGTAAGAAGAAAACAACAACAACAAAAAGGAAAGAGAAAAAAAAAAAAAAAGCTGCAATGATGGAAAAATGGAAAGAGATTAACATAAACCAAACACAACAAACGTGCGTGTGAGAGAGAGAGAGAGAGAAAGAGTGGTTCTAATGATGAATATAGATGACTACTCACCGGTTGGTTAAGGAGCGGAGGGTAAACCAAAAACCAGGATGGGGTCGTGTAGTTGAGGCGTCGTAATGATGAGAATCATTGGGAACCGGCACTTGGCAGTCATGAAGGCCAAGAAAAGCAGCACCTGAATCCATGCGCCATGGCCATGATAGTGATGATTCAGGCAAACCATTATACACATCTATATCTACATCCTCATCATTATTATCATGGTAATGATGACAATTATCTGGCCACAACAACAAGTTGTGATAATTACTACTAGGCGGCGCCATGATATCCACATGCCTGACACCCTCATTATCAAACCTTAAACCTAAACCACTTGCCTTTAACTCTAACCCTAAACCTAGCTGGTTGGTTTGCAAGGGTAAAGAAGAAGAAGAAGAAGCAGCAAAAGATGTTGCTATTGTTAGAGGTTTTGAAACTGAAGGGTGTGATCCATGACCTTCTTCTTTTCTACAACCTCTTCTAAACCCTATACCTAACCCCAGCTCAAGCCAATCTCCTTCTTCATCTCCTTTAACCTTTAGTTTGTGAGATTTTTGAGAAGAAGAAGAGGCCATGAGTGCATATACCTAGCTACTTTATGGAGCGATCTGTTTGGTACAAAGATGAAAGGGAAAGGGTTTGGTTTGGCCCTTTATGGAAGGGTACACCTTTTTTTTACTGTTAATACCCAACCCAAAACCCCATACACACTCAAACCCATGTAGTGTTTAACAAACAATCCCTATTTTTAATTTCCTTTTTTCTTTTTTCTCTCTTTTATTAAGACGGAAGCAAACAAAATTCTTATGGTTTAACCTTATATTTTTTCTTTTGCTACTTTTGGGTCTCGGGATTAAAAGCCCAAACACGGAATTATAGAGAGGAGGGCATGGAGCTGAGTGTCGCTCTTTTCCGAGGCACAAACATAATGCTCTGTTTCTATTCTGTTCTGTTCTTTCTTTCTTACTTACTTTCTTTCTCATTGCCTTTGCATCTGAACAGTGGAATAACTAGGATTATGTTGTTAGTTTCTACAGCTACACGCTACCCACAGAGCAAGAGACAGAGAGAGAAAGAGAGAGAGACTTTTAAAAAGAGAGAGATATGAAAAGAAGAGCAAATGATTTTGTTGTACCTGTGGAGTTTGTAAGCGTGTTGCTGCTTTTTTGTACGAATCAAGCTCTGCATCGAACTATTCAAACACTATTTACTCTTTCTTTCGCTTTCCCTATTGTCCCTCTATACACTAGATAGAGAAAAGATGAGTCTGAGGGAAACAGTGAATAAGCAATAAGGCAAATCAAAGTCCGGAAATTTAGCCAATGAAAGGAGAAAATAGGAAAGAAATGGGAAGAGAGAGAGTGCTATTATGTTTAGAGGGTAATAAAAGGTTTAAAGCATTACCCCTATTTAGGAAAGACAAGCATTAGATTTTTTTTTTTTTTTTTTGATAATACACAAACATACAACAACATGTCAATTTCAAATTTGCTAGCGGCAGTTAGAGTCGTGGAAAGACAAGCATTAAATTTAGATAGAGTGGATTGAGACTCTTTTAAAGTTTTTATTAGTTATTGTTGACGAATTTTATTTGTTAGGTTTTTTTTTAAGGTGAAACCACTATTGGTTAGATTACCTATAAGTGCGATTGTTCCTTCAAGTTCCAAATAAGTTCTATTGATCTTTTAAATTTAAAAATGTGAGCGATACTGGTCTTTATGTTAACTATTGTGAGGATAGGAAGACTAAGTAAGTATATTGGGTTATGGGCCGTGCCCGAGGACAAACAGAAGCTTGAAGATGGTCAAAGGGATTGTTAAGACTAAGTCAATGGGTCGAGGATAAAGGAAGAAAATGACGGGTGAGCTGTGGTTCTTGAGGAGCCGAGCCACCACGGGAAAGCTTTAGGTAGGTAACCATTTTGGAAAGATAAGTTTCAAGGAAGGTAGCAGAGATAGGTCAACAATAAAAGAAGAAATATCTGGGAAGAAGTTTGTCACCACCACATTAAATGCATTGCACCAAATGAACTGGCCGCATTTATGGAGAAATGACACCTAAAAGTGCCACTGAGCTCACAAAACTTTCAGGAGGTCCTGATGGGACAAGCATTCAAGGGATTTTCTACAAAATCAACAGGTGGAAGGCTGGGATGGAGAGGTGAAGAACTATATAAGGAACTAGCCACCATAAAAAATGGGGCATGTAATTTAAGAAGAGAGAAAAAAGAGACGAACACACTGTATTTAGATAAACTTGAGTTAATATAAAAACATCTCATTCTCGGACTTGACCGAGGAGCGTTATTTCTATCAATTTGTGTTTTCAGTTTTATTGGCATCAATCATTTTAGCTATGGCCCATACTTAATTTGCTAAGACGCTTTCTTGTAAAACTCATTCTCTAACAAATACATTGTTTTGGGCTTGTTGGGCTATCATCCATTATTCTTGGTGGGCTGAGGTTCAAACACTAGTCCTTACAATTGGCGCCATCTGTGGGGAACAAGGAAGCACTTGAAATTTTAACCGGCCATGGTAGGATCAGGACCAAATAGAGAAGAATCTATTGGGTCATAGCGAGAAGATCATTTCATCAACCTTGAAAGGAGGAGAGACCATGAGGCTAACCGGACTCCTAGTGTACACACAGATCATACTAGTAGGAGTCATTCTAGGACACAAAGCCACATCTCATATGATAAGGAAACCAGGAATCTCAAGTTGGAAATTGATCATTTACATAAGAAGTTACGTCGTAAGCAACGAGAAGCATCCCTTTCTAGC
Organism: Quercus agrifolia; assembly: GCA_029955455.1. Taxonomy (NCBI): domain Eukaryota; kingdom Viridiplantae; phylum Streptophyta; class Magnoliopsida; order Fagales; family Fagaceae; genus Quercus; species Quercus agrifolia. The sequence goes on from JARQAD010000006.1 coordinate 19,711,993, forward strand.
GCAGAAACTGACTCAGATGAAGATGGTAACTATAGGCCAAGGTCTAAAACACCCCCTAGCGAATCCTTCTCTTTATCTCCACATTTGGAAAGAGATGAGCGGTATCATAGGAAGAAAGCTAAAAGTTCGACACCTAAAAGCATGGGGAATGACACGATGAGTAAGGCACTGCGTCAAATTTCTAAATCACCGTTCCTACGTAAAATTGATAGGGCTAAACTCCCTCGTTGATTTATGCAACCAACCTTTACTATTTATGATGGAAGGACCGACCCTATAGAGCATGTCAGTCATTTCAACCAAAGGATGGCTGTGCATTCCAGGAATGAAGCTCTGATGTCCAAAGTTTTTCCCTCTAATTTGGGACCTATTGCGATGAGGCGGTTTGACAGACTGGATGAGGGTTCAATTAGCTCTTTTGAAAAGCTAACTAGGGCTTTTAGGGCCCGATTTGTTACATGCAGTAGGGTTCCTTGACCTTTGGATTCCTTACTATCTATGGTGATGAGAGAGGGTGAGACCCTAAAAACTTATTCATATAGGTACTTGGAAATGTTTAACGAGATAGATGGAGATTTTGAAGATGTGACGATAAGGACATTTAAAGTTGGCCTTTCCACCGAGCACGATTTGAGAAAGTATCTTATGATAAAGCCTGTGCAAAACATGCATCAGCTCATGGATCAAATTGATGAGCATAAACAAGTCGAGGAGGATCATCAGCAAGGGAAGGGAAAGGCAAAAATTGCTCCTGACCAAAGAGATTCTAGGCTAGAAAGGTATAATCATAACTAACCCAGGAGAGATTTTACTGGTCACACTAGGCACCCTAGTGCTTAGATGGTCAGATCAGTGTTCAAGAAGCTAGTTCATCAAATCCTTGAAAAGATAAAAAGTGAGCCTTACTTCAAATGGCCGAACAAAATGGGAGGTGATCCCACCAAGCGCAAATAGAGTCTTTACTGTCAATATCACCAGGACCGTGGGCATACCATTGAAGATTGTAGAACTCTTCGTGATTACTTGGAACAACTAGTCAAAGCTAGGAAGCTGAGACAATTTAGTGCATTAATCCTTCGAGCAAAGGAGTCAGACTAGGTCAATGTATCAAAGGGAGTCTATATCGAGGCCATCCTTAAGGACAATTAATGTTATTTTTGTAGCCTTAAATCGAATTGGGGGATACCCTTCCAGGGTTATGTCCATAGCAAAACCAAATATTGAGGACCAAGTCCCTGAGTCTAATCAAGGAAGGTTGGAAATCCAACCAACCTTGGGTTTTTCTAATGAAGACAAGATTGAGACTTATCAACCACATGACGATGCCCTAGTGGTAACCCTTCATATTGGAGGGTGTGATGTAAAGAGAGTCCTAGTAGACTAAGGAAAAGGAGTTGAAATCAGGTATCCCAACCTGTACCCCAACCTGTACAACGGGCTTAATCTGAAACCCGAGGACTTAGTTAATTATGATTCCCCTTTAGTGGGATTTGATGGGAAGACGATTATACCGAAGGGCCTGATCAGGTTGTCTGTTCAGACTAGATCTGAAGTAGTTGAAGTAAGCTTCACACTGCTATCCTGGCAAGACCGTGGCTCCATGCCATGGGAGTAGTATCTTCGACTTTGCATATAAAGGTGAAGTACCCCTCGGGGAGGGGCAGGTCAGGGAATTGATAGGAAGTCAGGTCATGGCAAGTCAGTGCCTGGTTACTGCTATTAGACATCAGTCAAAAGAGGGAGCCTCGGCTACCCAAAAGGAAGTCTCATAGCAATTAGCAGAAGTAACTGAACCCCCAAATATTGGAGATAGGGGAGTGATGTGCGAAGAGGTCGAGAAGGTTATCATCGACATTGATGTGAAGAAGTCTTTTCAAGTCGGAATTCAGTTGCCTCCCCAAGAAAGAGAGGAATTGTTGGCTTTCCTTAGGAAGAATGTTGATGTTTTTTCTTGGAGTGTGTATGAAGCCCCAAGGGTGGACCCAGATTTTATTTTCTATCATTTGAATGTGAACCCAATGGTCTTCCCTAAGAAGCAGCCACCTCGGCGCTCCTTAAAAGAGCATGCCGAGGCCGTTAAGGAAGAAGTAAGTAAACTTAAGTGTGCAGGAGCTATTAAGGAGGTGTTTTATCTAGAATGACTGGCCAATACGGTTTATTGATTTGAACAAAGCTAGCCCCAAAGATCCCTTTCCAACTCCTCGAATTGATCAGTTAGTTGATGCTACAATTAGACATCCTTAGATGAGCTTTCTAGATGCCTTTCAAAGGTATCATCAAATACCATTAGCTCTGGCCAACTAGGAGAAAACTGTCTTCTTAACCGCTATAGGAAATTATCACTATCGGGTGATGCCTTTTGGTTTGAAGAGTGCTGGATCTACCTATCAAAGGATGGTAACTAAAATTTTTGAGTCTCAACTCGGGAAGAATGTGGAAGCATATATTGACGACATGGTCATGAAGAGCAAATTAGTGACCGAGCATTTAAGCGATTTGGGAAGTTTTTTTGAAGTACTAAGAAAACATAAACTGCAACTTAACGCCTCAAAATCCTCTTTTGGTGTTAGTTCCGGCAAGTTCTTAGGATATATGATTACGCATCGAGGAATAGAGGTCAAGCCTGATCAAATTAAGGCTATAAGTGACTTGCAACCTCCTCAGAATCATAAGGAAGTTCAGAAGCTGACTGGAATGACTGTTTCCTTAAACAGGTTTATCTCCCAATTAGTAGACAAATGTAGACCATTTTTTTTCAGCTCCTTCACAAATGGAAAGGATTCAAGTGGATTGAAGAATGTAGCCTTGCCTTTGAATAACTGAAAGAATACCTGTCTCGTCCTCCTATTCTTTCTAAACTGGAAAAGGAAGAAGTCCTTTTTGCCTACATTGCAGTTACATGTCATGCGATTAGTCTAGTTTTGGTAAAAATGGAGGCCGGAGTGTAGAAACCGGTCTATTATATGAGTAAGTCTTTGCAAGAGTCAGAGGTCCATTACTTGTCGTTGGAGAAAGCCATTTTGACCATTGTGCATGCTACGAGGAAGCTTCCTTACTACTTTCAAGTGCATACGGTTATGGCCCTCACCCAACTCCCTTTGTAGTCATTACTTCTCAAGTCTGATTACACAGGGAGAATTGCCAAATGGGGAATGATCTTAAGAGCGTTTGATATCAAGTATTTGCCCTGCACGACCATTAAAGGGTAGGTGCTAGCAGACTTAGTGGTAGAATTCATTAAGTATCTTGAAAAGGCCATTGCCGAGGAGGATGAATCAATAGGGGCACAAGTTACAGCACTTATTGTCCTTGGACCGCCAATGTGGAAGCTCTATGTAGATGGGGTGGCCAACCAGAAAGGGTTCGACATCAGGATAGTTCTGATATCCCTAGAGAGGGTCACCATTGAGAAATTTTTAAGGTTGGGTTTTTCAACCACAAACAATGAGGCCAAGTATGAAGCCTTATTCACTGGGGTACCCATGGTGAAAAAATTAAAAGGTAAAGCTATGGAGATTTTTTCAAACTCAAGATTGGTCGTCAGATAAATTAATGGTGAATTGGAAGCCAAAGATCAGAGGATGCAAGGGTATCTTAATAAGGCTCGGCTATTGCAATCTGGTTTTGAATCTTTCTCTATACAACAAGTCCCAAGGAGCAAGAATATTCATGCTGACTCTCTAGCAACTCTTGCCACTTCCTCAGAGCAAGGTCTTCCTCGGGTCATACTCATCAAGGATTTATTATTGTTTACTGATCGGAGACAAACTATGGTCGGAGTGCACCAATTGAGGGTTAGTCCGAGTTGGATGGACCCTTTAGTTTCATTTTTGAAGGATGGAGTGTTGCCCGACAACAAGGGAGAAGCTGAGAAAATACAAAGAAAAGCTTCCTGTTTTTAGCTGTCCAAGGAGCAAAAGCTATATAAGCGCTATTTCTCTAGACCATATTTACTTTGTGTACACCCTGAGGTAGTGGAACCATTATTGGAAGAATTGTATGAAGGAATCTGTGGCAATCATACAGGAGGAAGGTCCTTATTACATAGGGCTCTCACTTAGGGCTACTGGAGGCCAAGTATGCAGAAGTGTAATCAATGCCAGAGGTTTACCCCGAGCATCCATCAACCTAGAGGCATATTAAATCCTCTCTCTAGTCCATGGCCATTTGCACAGTAGGGTTTGGACATCGTTGGACCATTCCCAAAAGCAATAGGAAACCGAAGATGGCTTCTTATTATGACAGATTACATCACAAAATGGGTAGAAGCTAAACCATTGTCTAACATCAGGGATGTTGATGGAAAAATTTCGTGTGGAAGAATATTGTCACTAGATTTAGGATCCCCTATACACTCATCTCGGACAACAGACTCCAATTTGATAGTAAGGCTTTCAGGAGATACTGTTGTAAGTAAGGCATCAGAAATAGATACTCAAACCCAGCCTAGCCACAGGAGAATGGGTAGGCCGAAGCTGTTAATAAGGTCATAGCTAATAGGTTGAAGAAAAGGTTAGATGAAGCTAAGGGCAAGTGGATGGATGAGCTCCCACATGTTTTTGGACATATCGTACTACTCCTCATCAGTCAACTGGGGAAACTCCGTTTTCCATGACTTATGGTTTTGAGGTTGTTATCCCTTTGGAAATGGGATTCTGACGTTAAGGACAAGCCTATTTGACCCATACAAAAATGATCAATTACTCCGAGAAAGTTTGGATTTAATTGATGAAAGGAGAGAAATAGCCATAGTCCAGCTAGCGCATTATCAACAAAAACTTAAACAAGGGTATGACATAGGAGTGAAGGTCAAACCATTGGTTCTTGGAGAATTAGTTTTGAGAAAAGTGGTGGGTACTATGAGGAACCCATCATGGGGAAAACTAGGACCTAATTGGGAAGGGTCATATTGCATCACTTCGATAGCTGGTATAGGAGCTTATATTTTGGAAGACTTGGATGAAAATGTTATGCCACGTCCATGGAATGTAAATAATCTTTGAAGATATTATTATTAATGAAAGGCGGTGTTGCCATCTTTTGGTTTAATTATTGTTGTTAAAATTCTTTGTGATTTGGTTAAGTGTTAAATAGAACCTCGGCCATGTCTAGTTCCCCGGATCACATGCTTTGGGTAAATTAATACCTTTATTTAGTTAAATATTAAACAGAACCTTGGGCATGCCTAGTTCCTCGGACCACATGTCTTAGGTAAATTAATACTTTTTATTTGGTTAAGTGTTAAACAAAACATCGGCTATGCCTGGTTCCTTAGAGCACATGCCTTAAGTAAATTAACACTTTTTATTTGGTTAGGTGTTAAACAGAGCATCGGCCATGCTTGGTTCCTCGGACCACATGTCTTGGGTAAATTAATACTTTTTATTTGGTTAAGTGTTAAACGGAACCTCGGTTATGCCTAGTTCCTCGCCACATGTCTTGGGTAGATTAATACTCTTTATTCAATTTAATGTTGAATAAGACCTCGGCTATGTTTGGATCCTCGGACCACATGCCTTGGATAAATTAGCATTCATAGTTTATTGATGGGTTAAGAAAATTTTGGTGAGGATGAAAAATGTGTTTAGGCAAGACCAAGCTCAATCCCTTGGATTATGTAAATATATTGAAAGAAGGCCAAGATCGGTTTTAGTCTTGTGGATCCTATATTTTTTCTTAAAGGTTTAAGCCTTTGGAATGGCTAGATGTAAGTTGAGTCAGACTTTGCTCAAATGAGTAAGGGTTTTTGCATTAGTAAAATAAAATAAATAAATAAGGAGAGAGAAGCATGAGATAGCCATGCAAGATAAGAGATAGCCATGGACACAAGATCAACTTTTCATTAACAAGATAAATTCTTCATTGATATATGGAAAGTACATCAGGATTTTTAAAACAAAAACAACAAAAAAGAGAAAATAACAACAACTACCCAAAAGATAACAAAAGATGGAAGGGAATATGATGTCATCTAGGTGTTAGCTACTGGAGGAGGGTTGGAGTGCTCAACCTCTACTTCTTTGGCAAGCTCTGAGGAAGCAGCAGCATCATTAGCAGGTTGGGTGATGGGCAGAGATGTAGGAGCAGCAACCTCCTCGGTGGATCATTGGGCTGTTATCTGCAAAGCTAGAGGATAGAAAATGTGTTCAGTCTTCCTTAGCTCCAAGGAAGCATCCACCCCAACCAGATTTAATGCCTTAATCTATACGTGAAGGTAGTAATCTCGGCAAACCTCCATGACTTGGGCCCTTAGAGCATCTTTTATCTCATTCACCCCAACATCGTAGCCAACTTGCTCTGCTCGGGCTATAGCTTCCTCTTTCTTCTCCAACTCTTTCTACTGGGAATCAATCTTCTCCCAAGCAATGGCAAGTTGCTCCTCGGCCTTACGAAGGTGCTAACATTGATCCTTAGCCTGCTTCTTGGTACCAGCCAGAGTAGCCTCAGCACTCTTCCTCTCTTTATCTGACTCGGTCAACTTTGTGACAAGGTCTTTATTATTCTTTTTTACAAGGGCCAAGTTTTTAATTGCTGACACCCTGCGTGCCTCCTTATCTTTCAATTTAAAGTGGTCATGATCCACCCACTCTTCAGTTACGTGAGATGTTTGGATTGCTTGCAAAAAAAAAAAAAAAACAATTAGATTCCCAATTAGAAGAGTTTTTAAGTAAGAAGCAAAGTGAGTAACAGGTTGAAATTCTTACCATAGCTAAGTCCCTTTTCATAGTCATGAAAACCTCATGCTTCTTCAAAGTCCTCAAGTCAACCATGTCTTGAGGAAGGAGTAGGGGCTATTTCAAGGCATTGGCTACGTAGTCTGCCTTCCTTTGTTGAAAATCCCTAATGGAGGAATCCATAGGATGAGGGGCTCCGTCCAGCTCGAGCATTGGATTCCATATTGGAACCTTAGCATGGCGATCTGGCACTATCTCGGTACCTGAGCCCTCCGCCGTATTTCTTCTTTATGGCCCTTTAGCAGTTTTTGCCCTTTTTTAGGGCTTCGGGTCCTTAGGAGGTGGGATCTCGCCTTCTTCGAACGCCTCCTTACCTTTCTTGTCCCTCTTCCTCTTCTTTTTTAGGGGCTCGGCAGGGGAAGTATGGGAAGGAATAGGAGTTAGAGACTGAGGATGGACTACCACCTCGAGCGTGGATCCTCTGGCATATGATTCCAGCAGCTCGAGTAGGCTGGTATTCTTGCGTTGAAGCACCATCGCTTCTGGTACGTCAATTATCTCTTGAATGCTGCTGACTAAGGTAGAGGATAAAGATCTCGGAGTGATGCTTAAAGATTCTGCGAGATCTTGTCAGTCAAACACTTCAAAGTTTTCCTCTAAGTCCACCACTTCAAGCACTCAGATTGTTTCTTCTTCTTGTTCCGCGTCTGAAGAAATCACCTCCTCTTCGACGGTACGTTGGTCGAGCAGCTTAACTTAGTGAGTCCCTTCAGGGGGAGGGCCAGCAATGAATCCAAGTACTGCAACGTCAATTAGATGCAGCTGAGGATCTTTGGCTTTAATGACGTTCTTGGGAGACTGGAAGCTAGAGGAGATTGGCTTGTACCCGAGAATGACATGGGTAATGCGTAGTTGTCCGTCCTTGTAAAGGAAGATCTAGAATTGAAGTATTCTGTTAAGATCTCCTTAGTTGACTAGGTTGAAGTTTGGGGCTATAAAGCTCTTGTCTGCAAAAGTAAAGAACCAATGCATGATTAAAAAAAAAAAAATGAAGACATGTAGTTATTAAAGAGAAGAATGCCAACTAAAGCAAAATTTTCACTATCTAAGGGAAAATGGATGGGTTACTTAAGCCTAGAATACCCCATCTGGTTGCCTGACCCACATTAGACAATGTAAGTCATCGTGCCATTTACCCGAGACGATCAAGAAATCTTGGTCTAGGCCCTTGTTGGATTTGGGGAGACATGAAATTAGTCTGACTAAGAGAACCCTAGTTTTGAGATAATATCTAGTGTCTTTAAGGTATTGGCAGTTATACACCTAGTTAACATCGTGATGAGTGAGGTTCACTCCCATCTTACGATTAAGGTCGTCAACACTACCTAGTATCTTAAATAAGTTTGGAGAGCATTGGGTCGGGTAAAGTCTATGAGCAATTAAAAAATCTCTAGTTATCCTCCCCATAGGAATTTGCATTCCCCCATCTATAAAAGGCAATCGTAGGGATTACCATGGCCCTCTCTAGTCTAAAAGCATGCTAGTCTCCTAGAAGGCAATGTTGTATTGTAACCCGAGGTGGTATATTATATCAGTTTTTAAAAGCTTCTATACCCTTAGGAATATCTACCAAACTAGTATACCTACCCATCTAGGAAATGAAAGAAAATTGTTGAAGAGTAAAGATAAAAATTATAGGCCCAGGAAGGAGACGATCCTAAAGTCTATATACGAGCCAGATGGTACTTACAGGGAAGTGTATCAAGAACACCTCAGATATCTTCTTTGAGAGATTGAAGATTTGGAAAATTGAGGAAATGGGCTCCCTACGCTCTTTATATAGGGAGACAAGGTGAATGGGAAAATTCCCACTCGAAATTCCATGGAAAATCCCAGTGGTAGGATCTCCATCACGACATAGAATGTAATAGACAAAGCGTTGTGTGAAGTAATAAATGGGGCGTTGTGAATGCCGAAGTGTCAAGAGCATACTCAGAGCAGGTGAAAAGGCGTTACCACGTGGGAACATTCCTTAAATGTGTAAACTTTGGAACAAAAATCAAAACCCCACTTTCATCAGTAGAGAAAGAGATGGAGTTTTGAAGGGCTATTGTGAGGATAGGAAGGCCGAGTAAGTATATTGGGTTATGGGCCGTGCCCGAGGACGAACAAAAGCCCAAGGATGGTCAAAGAAATTGTTAAGCCTAAGTCAATGGGTCAAGGATAAAGGAAGAGAATAACGGGTGAGCTGTGGTTCTCGAAGAGCTGAGCCACCTCGGGAGAGCTTTAGGTAGGTAACCATTTTGGAAAGATAAGTTTCAGGGAAGGTAGTAGAGCTAGGTCAACAATAAAAGAAGAAATATCTAGGAAGAAGGCTGTCACCACCATATTAAATGCACTATGCCAAATAAACTGGCTGCATTTATGGAGAAATGACACCTAAACAGTGCCATATGAGCTCACAACTACTCACAAACCTTCTAGGAGATCCTAATGGGACAAGCATCCAAGGAATTTTCTACAGAATCAACAAGTGGAAGGCTGGGATGGAAAGGTGAAAGACTATATAAGGAAATGGCCACAGTAAAAAATTGACACAGGAGTAAAGTGGCAATTACAAACATGGTGGCATGAGGAGTATCTGAATAAGCCTACAGCCTAATCTAATCAATTTCTTAAGCCCAACCATGTTGATTTTCAAGCCTAGCAAATAAAGCCACTATTTTCCCGACAATTCAGAAAATATTTGAAGTCATTTTTTCCAAGAAGTCAAAGAGTATTTAATGTTGGTTTCCTAACATTCAACCATTATGTTTTGTTCCTCTTGACACCAAAGTGTTCCAAGTTCTGACCGGAGTGTCCCAAGATCCAGCAAGGCCAATCTGATGATAGTCTGGTCCAAAAATCTTTCCTTGAAGATTAAAATAACAGCCCATTATTTTAAAACGTTTTTAATAAGTCAATTTGTCTTTATTTAGTGTCTCCTTGGATGAATCAGACTTTATGTTTTATTTCTCCTAGGTAGGCAAGTAATTTATTGTGTTTCTAAGATCCTAAGAGTCATATCTGACTTTGGTCAGATTCAGTGAATGTATTTATTGTTATTTTTGTTTTCCTATACTTGGGGTGCTATTCCAAGCTCTATTTAAGCCTTTGGCTGAATCAAATAAAAATCAATAGAGTGTATATTCAGAATTAAAAAAAAAAAAAAAAAAAAAAAAAAAACCTTGTGTTTTTCAAAAGATGGATTTCTTCTAAATTATCTCTTATCCCTTGGGTGGATTCCTTTGGGTGGCGAGTATCAGTTTCTGTATCTTTTGGGTGGTGTTAATCTGTATCCCATAGAGTGGAGAGCCAAAATAGTTCTATATCCTTAGCTAAAATTCCTTTGGATGATGTTATTTGTATCCCTTTGGGTTTACTTTGGTGGTGAGCTTATCTATCCTTAAAATTATTAAGTGCTTTTCTTATTCCATAAAAACCAGAAAATATAAAATATAAAATATATTTATCCAACCTATTTCTATTTATTATATTGGTTAAGTTTGGGTTGCCCCTTATGAATCCAGTATCAAAAATGGGGCATGTAATCTAAGAAAAGAGAAAAAAGATAAGAAAACATTTTATTCAAATAAGCTTCAATTAATATAAGAACATCTCATCCTCGATCTTAACCGAGGAGCATTATTTTTTTCAATTTGTGTTTTTAGTCTTATTGGCATGAATCATATTAGCTATGGCCCATACTTAATTTGCTGAGACGCTTTCTTGTAAAACTCATTCTCTAACAAATATGTTGTTTTGGGCTTGTTGATCATCCGCTGTTTTGGGCTTGTTGATCATCCATTGTTTTTGGTGGGCTGAGGTTCAAACATTAGTCCTTACAACTATCGTTAATAATATTGCTTACATGGTTAATAGATTAGTGAGCTGGACATTTTTAATTTACTACAAGTACTTATAAATTAATGTGGTAATTTAAGGTTATGTTTGGTAACAATATTTGTATTCTATTTTCAAAAACTTGTTTTTGGGAATATAAAGAAAAAAAACAATTTTCTTGTATTTTTGAAATAAAAAACATGTTTAGTTGGTTAAAATTAAAAATATAATTTTATGAAGAAAAAAAAAAACTAAAATATGTTGTTACTAAGATTTGAAATCTAATGCTAACTTATTAAATGAGTTAGATTCATTAAAATAAATCCATGTTTTTATTGACTTTTGAAAATTAAAAATTGAAAACAACATTTTTGTATGTTTTCAGTTTCCTTCACAAATTGAGTTTTGAGGACAGTTTTTATTTTCTATCCATTTTGGGTTGCTAAACAAGTTTTTATTTACAAAAATAGAAAATTGTTTTTGAAAACAGAAATTATAAAAAAAACAATTATTAAACATACCTTAAGTGTTTATGCCATACAACTATTTAATTATAAGATTGCCATGTGATCTTTAATTGCTTTTTATTTATTCTTATGGGAAAATAATATTGGCTTCGGCCCCTCCCCCTCCTCCCCTATTTTCCCTTTCTTCGCTTCATTGTTTTCTAGTTTTCAATCAAGTCGCAAGACTGCCTCACAACCAACAAAAATCTGCTAGAAACACTCAACAAAAATCCAAATCTAAGTTGAAGACAACCACCTTTAAGGATACAAAATCTTTTATAAAACACTCTCTCAAATCCAAATTCAGTGGATAAGATTAAAAGGTTGGTAAAGCAATTGATTGGGAAAAAAAAGAAAAAAAAAACAAACAAACAAACCAAACACACACCAGTGTTAAGCTTGATAAAGAGCCCAACTCTAAAGACAAACTATATATATCCCTCCGTTGAACATGAATCACAGAGTATAAGGCTAGTATAACTAGAATAGATAAGGGTAAACAATCTTTGGATGAAGTTTTGGTTTCAAAAGCCTTGTCTAGACTCCCTCATACGCTATAAGAAAAATATGAGTTTGTACCCATATATCACCATTGGTTGGCTATATTAGACCCAATTATTCTTTGCTCGGACAAGACTCTAACTCAGAATTCACATCTAAACCTTTGCCTAGGAAGCAAAGTAGTCTTAAGACTATTCATGTTTGTCACGATTGTGGTGTTTTAGAGTACACACTTGTCCAAACTATTTAAAAATTCATCTTCATAAGTGAGTGTCCAATCTATAATAAGGCCATGTCACTTTGATCGGTGAGTCATTAAAAGCCTCAAGTATTTTTCCTCCATTTCAAGGGAAGGTTAATCCCTCCCAGTCCTTCCATAGACGTGCAAGGACCAATGCCTCTTCACCTTCATAATAAAAACTTGTGCCGTGTGGGCAAGGAAGATCCCAAAACTTGAGTGTCTTTCTATATCTCCTTTGTTTCAATACTTCCCACTTATTGTTGGACATTTTTATTGATTCCATTGGTTGCTATCCTTGCACTTCATATATCCCAGGAGCATTTATACACAATTGCATGTTGGAATGTATTGCCTTTATTTATTTATTTACATTTAGCATAGTGCGTTGTTTGCCTTTTGTTTTTGGTCAAATAGATAATTTAAAAAAAAATGAAAATCCAAAACAGTGTATGTTGGTTATATACCTTCTTTTTTTTTTTTTTAAATTTTTATACAAAATAGAATTCTATTCTAGCTTAATCTAAGTATATATGTGTGTGAAGCTCCCTCCTAGAGACTTGAACCCCGTCCCTTGTCCCCCACACCCCACAAACACTTATATTTGTGGAGTAACCATTGCACCAAGGGTTGTATCTTCGTGTATTATTTGTAACCTAGCTTTGTGTCTTCATGCACTAGCTAATTAGTGGAGCCAAGTTTGGTGCCCACATGTGTGAATGTTGGTAGACAATCAATTATGTGACTGATAGCTTGTTTTTATACTTAGATCTATATGAATTTGCAGTACCTTGAATAAAATTGGCTATAAGTGTTTTAGAAATACTCAGCCTCAAGCTCAACAATCATTTCTCTAAAACAATTGTAAGAACATGGTGCAAGAATATGATGATGTCGAAAGTTGAGAATTAGTAAGAAGAGTTAATGCCTTAAATTACAAATTTCTAGAGAGTAATAATGACATGATCATGAGTGTTTTTTCACCCTTAAGATCTAAGATAAATCAATGGTTTAAAAATAGTGTAACTCTTTTGTAATTGTTTGTAAATTCTAGGTACTTGCATTATTTTCTTCTCTTCTCCACTCTTGGTTCATAATAATTGCTCCTCCAAGGAGTATTCTACACAAGTTCCTTGGAAAGTCCAATGTAAGGAACAACAATGTCTTGCATCCATGTCATATCCTTCACAAGATTTACTGAAAATTCAAAATTGCATCCAAGGAGGTATTAAGGGCTGTTTGGATAAGAAAATTCCATCACTCAATTTCCATCACTCAATTTTTATCACTCATCACTCATCACTCAATTTTTCACACCTGTTTGGCATCATCACCCAATTTCTATTACTCAATATTTTTCACACTATTTGTAGGTCCATACCTGTCACCCAGTGCAGCTTTTTCTTTTTCTTTTTTTTCTTTTCAGTACCCAAACTCACCGAAGCTAAAAAAAAAAAAAGGTCAAAAGTGGTCAAAAGTTGCAGTTGGTACTGTTTGCAGGTCCCTCATGTGTGTTTAATTACAAAAATGTCATTGAGTTATGAGTTATGGAAACTGAAAACAGCCAAAATGTGTTTTCAGTTTCCATAACTCATAACTCAAAAATCAGAGAATTGAGTGATGGAGACAGAGTTATGGAAACAGAGTTATCGTTTGCCAAACAACCTTTTTGCTATGGGTCCCACCATTTTTGAGTTATGAGTTATGGAAACAGAGAATTGAGTTATGAAAATAGGCAATCCAAACAACCTTATAGTTTCCCATTCCCATCAAAACAGGGACAAACTTACATGGGGGCCCGGACCCCCTAATATTCCTAAAAGAAATTTTTTTATATATAATATAACTAAGACCCAAGACAAAATAGAGTTGGGCCCCCCTTACTTCAAAAGCTTGCCCCTCCTCCAAAACTAAAATCTAACCCAACCCAAAAAACAATCTTCAACACTTTTTACAAATAAAAACCCAGCCCAATAAAGTCAGAATTTACCCATTAAGTAAAAAAAAGGAAAATTAGAATATCAAATTGAGAGAGAGAGAGAGAGAGAGAGAGAGAGAGAGAGAGAGAGAGAGAGAGAGAGAGAGAGAGAGAGAGAGAGAAACACATACAGACAATACCCAAACCCCCAGTACTCACACAATGCTGACACATGAGTCACAAAGGGCTAGCCCCAACTACTAACATCGCCACTACCAATTAGCACGCTGCCGCCCTCTATTTGCCAAGGAATTCTCTCTTTCTTTAAATCTCGAAGTGTTTAACTACTATGATATATTTTTTCTCCCAAGGTTGTACTAGTCTGCTAGACTAGTGTACTACTATTCTGTGATTGTGTTTTTTTTTTTATTTTTGGGTTTATGGTTGTGATTGTGAATCTTTATCTTAGATTGTTGTTTTTTGAATTTTTGCTCAGATTTGTGTTGTGACTAGTTGTGAGATGAGAATGAGATATGTGAGAGTAAGTTTATATTATAGATATAGAGAGAGTGTGTGTCAGATAGTAGAGAGTTAATAATAGTGTTATTAAGTGTTTGACTGTTTATGGGTAGCAGGGGCAACAAAAATGGGTTAGCAAAGCAGTGAATCAGGAAAAAAAATGGTAAAGTTAGGAAAATGGTATGTTGGCATATCATAATAAATTGAAAATGTCGTAGTGGGCAACAATCTATATAGGGTTGAATATTTAATACACTATTGTCCCACAAATTGAAGAACATAACAAAGACAAATACATCATAGAATAAAAATGTGGCACAAATTGAACAGAATAAAATTGTCACACTTGTTCACATTGCTAACTCATAAGTCATAATGCTTTAATTATTATTTTACAATTATATAAATTTATGAAACTAATAAATCTATCAATTGAGAAGACTAAATTTATATTTGATGCATTATGTATATCACCTACATTCTAAGATTCGTCTTTACTTAGGGTCCATTTGGATAAAACTTATTTTGTTGAAATAGAAAACTGAAAACACTGTAGCAAAATAATTTTTAAATATGTGAATAGTGCAGTGGGACCCATTTTTAATGAAAAAGTTGCTGAAAAGTGAAGTTTGTGGGTCCCGTGAATAGTACACAAAACCCACAAACTGATGAAAAGTGGCTGAAAAGCAAAAAATATACGGCTACTGTTCATGAACAGTAGCCATTTGTCCCCCTAAAACGCATGCTGTAGTAGGAAAAAAAAAAAAAAAAGGGAAAACGCAGGAAACGCAACGCAACGTGTATCCAAACGAATAATTAGTAACAACAATTAGTCATTTTGTAAAAATTAAAAGAGCGTTGAGTTCCCTTTTCATAGATGATTGCATTATAATGTATTAAGAAATAAGGATATTTTGTGTCTTTTGTCTTTATTGGTAGATGGTTGCATTTTAATATATTAAGAAACAATGATTTTGTGTATTTTTCTTGGTTGATGGTTTATTGATACTATATGGATACTCCTTTGAAGTTTTTATTTTTCTTATACTCCAACCCCCCCCCCCCCCAACTTGAAAGACCGGGTCCGTCACCACATCAGAATCTGCAAACTAAAACCCTAGTTCTAATTAAATGGCAGGCAACTAGGGTGGCCAAATCTGACACGACCCACAAACCCAACATGACTAATCCGTTTATAAACAGGTCATGGGTTGAGGCTAAACGGGTTAGAGTCATAATCAGGTTGACACAACTAACCCATTTAATAAACAGGTCTAGTTCGTGTTCAACATGCGAACCTGTTTGACTTGTCGACCTGTTTAGCTTATTAAGTTATTTGTTTTTTTTTTTAATTATTGCTTAATTTATGGTTGTTTTTATATGTTTATTACTATATTTATGGTTTTAATTGTATTTTAATTTTAGATATATGGAAATTGATAAAAATTATATAAGTTATGCATGACCTATTAATCAAATAGATTATTAAACAGGTTATTTGTATTGACTTTTACATGACTTGCTAATTAAACTAGTTAAACGTGTCAGGTGGTTAGGTCGACCGGTTTATAAACAGGTTGTGTTCAGGTTGAGGATTCCTGACACGTTTACTAAACAAGTTGAGTTCGGATCAACCCATTTAGCTGAATACTAATGGCTTGACACGACATGAACCCGACTCGTGAACACGAATTGCCACCCATACAAGCAACTTCCCTTTGTTGGTGGACACTTAAAAAGTCTGATAGTTCTTCTTTATTATAATCTAAGCCTTGCATTAATGGTGGTTTCATTCGAGACCACAATGGGCTATGGATTATTTGATATTGTAGATCAGAAGGTTGGCCCACCAACGTTTTATCTGAATTTTGGGCGATTATAGATGGTCTTCAGCTTGCAGCCTCTCTTGGCATCACACACAGTTGATAGTGATGCTTGATTACATTTATTGACTAACCCTCTACTAGCGCCGACATTTTTGCTCCTATTGTCAATGATCGTAGAGCTCTCATGACATTGATATCTCTTCTCGAGCTTCTTCATTCCTACCTATGATGAAGGGAATCGAGCGGACTGATGCACCCGAGCCATGTTTTTCTAATGGAAAATGTATACTACTCATTTGATTGCAATTGGTTTATGTCATTTGCTACATCTCAGTACTCCACATAAGACTGCAAAATCCTCCAACTTTAGCCTACCACATTCCTAGCTAGTAAATGAGCCACATTAGTTACAATTTCAGTTGACTTGAGAAACCACATTCTGGTTATGGTAGAATGTCTTCAAGGTGCTCATAGCTTCATCAAATATTTGATGTGTCCAGTTTTGGAACCATATGATCCCTTCCCCTTTAAGGCATTAATTCAAAATTGTGAGAAAGGCACAATCTTGAACCCCTACTTTTCCTGTGCAAAACATTATGTTTAGATTGTTGCTATATTGCTTCTACTTCCTCTGCTTCGTGGACTAGCTTTTCCTTTTTGCTTGCTCGCATTCACATGTCTTTCTTGCATATGCTACACGTTGGCTTTTAATACTATCATTCATTCTCTTTTCAGGTTCATTTTTGCTGTCAGAATGTTTGTTGCACACCCGCCAAACAAGTATTTTAATTTAATTTGTTGGGAGCTTTAGTATTATTAACTTCCACAATTGACAATTGCTTCCAACACCATCCCTTTATATGTCATATCTTGGACTTCCCCCTTTTCTCATTTTGGATTATGGTGGGCTACTTAATTTGTACACACTCTTAGCAGTAAAGGCGGATTTTTGTACTTTAAAATAATGATTTATAACCTATTATGTAAATATGAATTGTACTCTTTCTTAGCTTAATCCATGCTTATTTTCATTCAAATAATAATAATAATAATAATAAAATATCAACATTAAACCATATCATATATTATACATTATACACTATATAATAAAAATAAGGTCTTAAAAATTGTGTCAAGTATATGCCTTCTCTATATAACAAGTTGATATAGTATGTCTGTGTGATGCATTGCTTAATAAAGAATCATGTGTAAATTAAAAAAAAATTAATTAATTAAAATGAAATAATAAAATAGATAATAAAAATAAAGTAATCCTTTACTCTTGTTTTTTGAAGCGAAGTAATCTTTTGCTTTAAGTTATATAATGAATACATGTTGTGGAATGTAAGATTAAGATTTTATTAAAAAAATCATATATAAGTCCAAAATTAATTGAATGAAAGATGGTAGATAACTATGCAACTAATATAAAAGGAGATACTTTTTTTTTTTTTTGAGAATCCAGCTGAAGAAACTTTATTAAATCAACCAAAGTCGGTTACAATAACATGATGGAGATGAGGTGGAACATCCTCCATCCACACTGTAAGAGCATCAATGTGTCTAGCATACTGAGCTAAATTATGAGCTAGAGAGTTACCCGTCCTACGGGTGTGTGAAAAAGAAATACATTAAAAACAATATAAAGGGAGTTTGCATAATAATATATTAAGCTTTAAAGCTCAAATAATAAACACCGCATATTTAAATGAAAAATCCTTTAATTCAATAATTAAAAATGATAAAAAAATAAAAAAAAATAAAAAAATAAAAATAGAGATACTTACATGAGAATTGAATTTTTGACTTTGAAGGCGAGAGAGGAGTCACTGATTCAATAGTTAAAAACAATTCAGCTTTTTAAAAATCGGAAGTTTAGTTGAAATATGGAGAGACTCACATGGAACTTGAATTGACCTTAAATCATGATGAATCCGTATGGTTATATGCAAAAAGCCTTAATAATTACAAAGCACAAATAGAATTTTAAAATTTAAAAATAAATAAACATTGGCAAAATATTAACAATCAATAAGTAAAGATAACATGAGATCAAATTGCACTACAACACATGAAAGACATGAAATTTGAAATTGATACACCAAATAAAACCCTTGAACAAATGCCCCAACTAGCACAATTGAAAAAGAAAAATCAAAATACTAACAAACTGTATACATAGAATAACCAAAACCTTAAAACACACACAAAATATAGTTCAAAATTGATAACTGAAAAAAATAATAATAATAATAATAATCTGACAGGAACCAAGAACTTAAATAGATGTCCCTTATTTTGCTTCTTTATAGTAGGTTTCCTTTGACATAATATCTATGCATGCAAAATTAGAAACAAATAACAATAAGTAAGATGAATTTATTTAATTAGAACTATCATATACAAATATGCATATGTGTAAGTTGTAGCTTGTAAAAAAGAAAAAAGAAAACAAAAATATGGGATGCAAGAGGGATTGTACAAAAAGACCATGGGTGAATACATAAAAGTTTTGGAATTTTTAATAATAGATTTTTAGTTGAAATTGAATTTAAATTTCTAGAATTTAGATGGTAAAGTTTTAGCTAAATTAAATTATTGTTAAATTTTATCCATTGATTCTAGAAAATATATTGGCGAAACTACACAATAAGTCCCTAAAGTTTACCTGCTGAGCACAATTGGTTCCTAAACTTTTAAGTAAGTGCTATTGGTCCCTAAAGTTTTAAAAATGAGCATTATTGGTCCCTTTGTTAACTTCTGTTAGTTTTTTTGCCTATGTGTCAAGATGAACAATGATATGTCTTTTTTTAATGAGATGGCAACTGTTTTTAGTATTAAAAAATTACTTGCCAGCAAACGCACCATCCTTAGATCAGCCATTGTCTCCAGCACCACCTTCGGCTCAGGCCAGCACTTATTCCCCCTCCTTTGCTCACCTCCCCAAGCACTCCTTCTCATTATGGACACCTCTTGCGTCCTCATATGGATTATCTCTAAGTCTCATCAAACAAAGTCAATAATTTCTTCAAATGGTACCCAGATTCCAATCTTAAATCAATATTAGACAAAAATTTGCCCAAGATCTAAGCTTGAATTACAAAACCCATTTTCTAACCCCATCTACAACAAAATAGGTGGTGGAAACCAAGAGGCGGGTCTGTTAGAGAACACAATTAAGCTCACGAAACCACAAAACCAAGAGGTGGGTCTTATTCTAATTTTTTTTTTTTTTTGGGGCTAACTTAGCCTTGCTCCTAATTGACGGTGGCTTAGTTTAGTATGTTGAACAATAGCAATATTAATAGACATTATAAAACAAGATTCGAAGGAATAGGAAATGATTGGGTTTTTGGCTTTTATTTTTGGAGCCAAACAAGAAACGTGTGGTAAGCAAAATTGGGGTTGTGGAGATTAGGTCCAAACGCTATTGTTGTAGGTGACAAGGAGGATGGGTTGGGGTGGAGAGCCAAGGAGGATGGAGACGAAAGTATTGGCCGGATCTAGCAATGGCACCAGAGATTATGGCGGGCTTAAAGCAGTGGCAGTTTGAAGAGAGAACTTGGCATGAGGTGAGTGGTGTGTTTGCTGACATGTAATTTTTTAATACTAAAAACAATAGCCATGTCATTAAAAAAAGACACATCATTATTCTGTTAAACACATTGACAAAAAAACTAACAAAAGTTAACAAAGGGATCAATAATTTTTATTTTTAAAACTTTAGGGACCAATAGCGCCCATTTAAAACTTTAGGGACTAATTATGCTCAACAAGTAAACATTAGGGACTTGCACTATAGTTTCGCCAAATATATTCTAACAATTAATAAAATAAATAAAAATTTTAATATACGTGAGGTGTTTAAAAAAATTATAAAAGAATTTTTTAGAAAGAATTTTATAAAAGACTTAGTTTGAAAAGAATTTAAATTTGCTAAATTTAAATGATAAAATTTTACCTTAATTATACTATTGTTAAATTTTATCCCTTAATTTAAGGAAATATATCCAAATTATCCACAAATTCATTATTTCTTTAATTTTTTTGAGAGGTCATTATTTCTTTTATTGATAACTATAAATTCACTTCACTTACATGGACCAAACATTCATGGGTGAAGAGAACCACGTTTTATTTTTTATTTTTTTATTTTACGCTTAACAACTCTTTCTTTTTTTTCTTTTTTTTACGCTCAATAACCATATAGATAAGCATTTACACAATTTTGACCATATCTATAATTGTATGGCTGACGTCAAAATGGATTATTATAAATCATGATAAACTCTATTCCTTTATGGCTGATGTCAAATCGGTGAAATCACTTTGCCCCACTAAGGCTTAGAAAAATTGTTGCCAGTTTATGAAATCACTTGGCACAACTTCCTTTTCAAAAAAAGAAAAAGAGAAAAAAAAAAGGTATAACTATAACTTCTAAACTCAACTTTTATCCATAAATTCATTTCACTTACACGTACTCAACATTCATGGGTGAAGAGAATCATAGTTTTTATTTTTATTTTTTATTTTTACGCTCAATAACCATCTAGATAGTAGATAAGCATTCACACAATCTGGGTCATTTCTCACGTAGTTTGGGATAGTTTCACATCAAACCCATAACTTTTAATTTTTTTTTTAATTAAAACTATGAACCTTTTAAATTGTTTCAATTAAACCACTAAGCCTCTGTCAGCTTGTGAGCACGCACCTTTTCTTTTTTCTTTTCTTTTTTTGGTGGAAAGGTTAATAATTTCCATTTATTATAATTCAAGATTGCAACATTTTTCAATCACAAAAAAATCTAAGAGTATGACGAGTATTTTGCGTTTGTGGGTGAAATAGTTTTTTCATATAATAATTCATCACACCTTAGGTATTTTTGTGATTGGAAGTATGATGAGTATTATGCGTTTGTGGGTGAAATAATTTTTTCATATAATAATTCATCACATCCTAGGTATTTTTATGATTGGAAAATGTAGCAACTCTAAATTATATATAATGAATTAAAATTATTAATCTTTACAAAAAAAAAAAAAATAAAAGAGCCTCTGAGCATGTGCGTGGGCCGTGCTTAGTATACTGCTCGCACAAGCTCATGTACTAGTGATCTTAATCCCGAATGGTTTCCGCAAATCCCTTCGTGTACCTCTCTCATGACGTAGTCTGTCTCTTTAGTACCTAAGCACCTTATATATGGACGGGAAAAGCCTCTTTTATATAGGACATCTTTTATCAAGATGAACCTTGCTGCTTGGACCTTCAGCTTTCTTGTGGCCTCCTTCCAGTCTGGCAAAATGCCATTCTTCAAGTATGAAGCTATCGGTGTGGTCCAGTTGCTTTCAGAACCTATCTCCTACACGTCATTAGAATCTATCAGTGGAGAAAGCTGAACGAAAGAAAGTACATTACCATGGGTGATCATATGTTGTGCCCGCATTCTTCAGGCCAAAGCGCATCATTTTATAACAGAAGAGGCATTGACTAGTTACGAATGAAGTTTTCTCCTGATCGGCTTCGTGCATTCGGATTTGGTTATAACCCGAGAAAGTGTCCATAAAGCTTAACAGCTGATGCCGGGTTGTAGAGTCTACTAGTATGTCGACCCGTGGGAAGGGGTAGCTGTCCTTGGGGCATGCTTTGTTAAGGTTGGTGAAGTCCACGCACATCATCCATTTCCCGCTAGCTTTCTTGACCATTACTACGTTTACCAGCTAGTCGGGGTAGTAAACCTCCTTAATGAAGCTCGCCTCTTATAGTTTACGAACCTCTTCTGCTATGGCCCGATCTTGCTTTGGGGCGAACACTCACTTCTTCTGTCGGATGGGGGGAAAAGAAGGCGACACATTCAGCCTATGTACCATGACTGAAGGGTCTATCCCGGGCAAGTCCTCGTGGCTCCAGGTGAATACGTCCCGATTACTTCTGAGAAAAGTCGTGAGTGCTTGGCGGATTGCGGGATTAGTGAGGGTTCCAATCTTGGCTGTCCGGTCAAGCTTAGAGTCGTCAAGAAGCACCTCTTCAAGTTTCTCTACAGGCTCCGTCACCATTTAGTACTCTTCTATGCTTATGGCTTGGAAATGGTCTTCCATTTCCATCATGGCCACGTAGCATTCGCGTGCGGCCACTTGATTCCCGCGTAGCTCTCCCACTCCGTAGTCGATGAGAAACTTAATCATTAGATGGTAGGTTGAGGTTACAGCCTTCCACGAATTGAGGGTGGGTCGTCCGAGGATAGCATTGTAGGCGGACGAGCAGTCGACCACTAGGAATATCACATCCTTGGTGATCTGCTGTGGGTAGTCACCTACCACTACAGATAATGTGACTGCGCCCAAGGGGAGCACCTCTGTACCTCCAAAATTGATGAGTGGAGCGTTCGTCGGAATCAATCATTCTTTGTCAATCCCCATTTGTTGGAACGCCGGGTAGTATAGGATATCTACTGAGCTACCAACACTCTGTGCATGTTGTAGTCTCCTACTCGTATGCTAACGACTAGCGCGTCGTCGTGCGGGTGGTGAAGACATCGTGCATCTTCCTCCGAGAACCCAATGATAGGGCCTTCTCTCCGTGCTATTTTCGGTACGGAGCACGTTAACTGAACATTTTGGACTATTTTAAGGTAAGTTTTATGGGCCTTTTTGGATGACCCAGTGGTCTCTGTTCCCCCTATGATCTTCTTTATGTCCTCTACGGGGGGGTCTTGGACGTTCATTATCCCTTTGGGGGTTTTGTTCTTGAGGGGGTAGATCTACTCTCTCCTTCTTGACAAATTCCTGCAACTTCCCTTGCTTCATAAGGGCCTCGATCTGCTGTTTTAAGTTGTAACAATCGGTCGTGTCATGACCATGGTCCTGGTGGAAGCGGCAATATTTGTCCCTCGATCACCTGTTAGGATCTCCCTTCAGCTTTCCAGGGTAAGTCAAGGCCTCCTTGTCTTTGATCTGCATCAAGACTTGGTCTATCGGGGCAGTTAATGGGGTGAAGCTCGTGAACCTTCCTTCCTAGGGCTTAGAGCGCCTTTCATCCCTTCGGTCTCCTGTTCTTGCCTTTTTGCGCCCTTGGTCTTGCCGTGTGTCTTCCTGCCTCTCCTTTTTCTTGGGTTTTTCCTCTCGGGCCAATAGCGCTTCTTCAGCATTCATGTACTTGGTGGCCCTATAAAGTACTTCTGACATGGTCTTCGAGTCATTCTTGTATAGGGAGAACAAAAACTTATCCTTTCGCAGCCCGTTTGTGAAGGCCGCCATAAGTATCTTGTTGTCGGCTTCGTCGATCGAGAGCGCTTCCTTATTAAAGTGAGATATGTAGGATTTCAGTGTCTCGTCCTCTCGCTATTTGATGCTCATCAAGCAAGCCATAGACTTCTTATACCTATGTCCCCCAATGAAGTGTGTAGTAAACTGAGTGCTTAACTCCTTGAAAGTGCTGATGGAGTTGGGCGTTAATCGGCTGAACCAAATTCTTGCCGCACCCTTCAGCATCATAGGAAAGACCCTACACATGATTTCATCTACTACTCCTTGAAGGTGCGTCAAGGTCTTGAAGGTCTCTAGGTGATCTAAAGGGTCCTTGACCTCGTCGTAGCTATCTATCTACAGCATGCGAAACTTGTGCCGTAGGGGGAAGGAGTTGACGGAGGCAGTGAACGGGGAGTCAGTTCGGTTAACAAGATCGTCAAGATTGCTGGACACTCTTCCTTTGAGAGCGTTCATCATTACTTCCATCTGTTCCTTTATCACCCATATCTCTGCGACAACAGGTGGTGGAGTTATATCCGTGAGGGATAGGAGGCTTACATTTTGTCGCTCCATTCTGCTTAGGGCGTTACTACCCTCCGATCCTTCTTGGTCTTGTCGCTCAGCACTGGTATCTTCTAGGTCTTCTTCCGGAGTACCGTGTCCTGTCTTCCGACGTAGTTGTTCTTCCAAAACTTGGTTTTGCTTGATGAGGCATTCAACGGCCGTTATTAGAGTCTGCACTTGTCTTTCGAGAGCAGTCGGTCGCGGCTCGTCTTCCTGAACGTTGTTGGTGGTCTCTATTGATCGAGTAAGTACCATGCAACTCTTTGTCCAGGAAGTGTTTGCTGTAACTTACAACACTACTTCATTTCCCACAGACGGCACCAACTGATGATGCCGAAAAAGTCATCAGTGAGTCAGACGATATTCGCACACTCGAAATAGCACTTGCACAATAAAAAGAGAAGACCTAACAGAGAGTACCGGTGTGGTGCCGGCCAAATACCCTCCGAAGGTCAAGTTAGAACTTCTCACAACTCTAGAGTGCTAGAGAGGGGTAAATTATGCGTACCTTGGTTTGTGAGAGTATTGGGGTTTTTATAGTAGTAGAGGGTTGATCTTTCCTACTTGGATTAGAAGTTTTTTCTTTATAGGAGTCTTCTTAGGCATATTTTGCAGAATCATTTCCTTATAGGAATCCCTTTGGGTATCATCAAACGTAGAGAGCAAGACATTTCCTTATATACGCAATCGTGGGTGGCAAGCAATCCTTTATCAAGGTCGTCAGCTTACTCTACCCTTTCAGCCTTAACGCCGACAGCTTCGTGGTGGCATTAGCCCTTGGGTACGCCTTGCAGAGTGCCTCTTCCCAAATCTCCCTTTCGTCGATGCCTGTCAATGAAAGCTGACGGGTGTAATTGTACCCATCAGCTCATGCCCGTCGCTCTTAACCGTCGGCTTGTGTCTTATTGTGAGTAATCTCTATTTTTATCCACATCAACTACTATTATTAAATTGCCTTAGCAATTAAATGATATAATTATTTCTCAAAAAAAAAAAAATGATATAATTATTTTTCAAATTAGACAAAATTAATCATTCCCAAAATGAAGAAATAAACAAAACTCCTTAATCCTTATTGCTCTCATCCAAGTGAAAAGTGACCATAGGTACTACGATTTTTCATCTTTATTTATATTTTTTACTTACAAATTGAAAAAATTGGCTTTTTGCAATATGAATCAATGGATTCGATCAGGATTTTCATACCAGTAGACGAAGCTCCATTGATGTCTTAGTAGCCAACAACATTAGAGAGAGGAAGTCTAAGACTCTAAGCAAGGCATTGAAACAGTCATGCATATCCTTAACACCATTGTTTATAAACACATTGGTGACAGTACTATAAGTCTATAAAGCAAGTAACTTTTATAATTTATCGTACCCGCTTATTGCGGAAACAATGGTGCTAAGGATTTGCATGACTGTGTTAGTGCCTTGCTTAATGTCATTGACAACGGAGACATCGATGGAGCCGACAAAGACGTTAGAGCTTGGTCTATTGGTATGAAAATCCTGATCGGATCTGTTGATACATATGGCAAAAAGCCAGTGTTTTTATATTTGCAAGTAAAAAATAAAAATAAAAATGAAAAAACATAAGCAATGGAAGATGTAGATAAGGATTCGTTATTAGTGTCTGCTTGTGTTTTTGGAAATTGTTTGATAGAGGAGAAGTTGTGTTGTGTAACTGCTCGGTTGTAGCCAATACTATAGGTTAGAATTTGTAAAGTGTATTTCCAATTTTCGGAGATTGATTTGGTGGAATAATACAAATTCTCTTTACCATATTTTGTGTTTCACTTTATGTTTCATCAATTACAATTTGTTATTAGTTTATTTATTTTATTTTTATTTTAAACTTTGGCTATTTTACAATGAAAATTAAATAAATACATAACAAATTGTGATTAGTAGAATATAAAGTTCTATATAAAAAATTGGACAAATGATTTGTATTCATTTTAGTGTGGTCCATTTTTATTTGAAGAAACATACACTTTTTAAAGATGTACTTTTACTAGTAGGGTGTAGGGGAACTTTGAACCAAGAAATGTCTATTAAGGAGAAACCTCTTATACAGTAGATTTTTTTTTTTTTTTTGAGAAATATACAGTAGAATTGATATTGATAAATCATATTCTCCAAGAAAAAAAAAAGAAATATATATATATTTATATAAATCAAAAGTAACAGAAAATTATGTGAATTGCGTCTAAAATTAAAAATTTATCTAAATATAGAAAACGATTCCATCTGGAAATATAGCACCTGTACTTTATGAGAATCCTAAAATTATATAAAAAGTCATTATCACAAAAACATTCTGAATAAACCAATCAATTTTACATAATTTGAATTTTTTAATTTCATTTTGAGAATATGAATAATGATTTTTGAAAGAATTTTAAGTATTACAAAAAAAATTAGATAAGAAATTTTAGATTTATCAATTTATTTATATATGCTTAATTAATTTATTTTTATGGAAACTTTTAATTAAATAAACAGAGATGAAAAAAAGAAAAAAAGAAAAGAAAAAGGCGTGGACAAAAAGAAAAAGAAATAGAGAGAGAGGCCAGAAAAGCAAACGATCCTCTATCAAAAAAAAAGAAAAAGAAAAAGAAAAGCAAACGTTCCCATCCCAACTGTTCCCTTTTTATTCTTTCTTGTGCTTTCAACTTCCTATACTGTGACTCACTTCACCTTCACCTTCACCTTCACTTTCACCGATCTATTCTAGGGTTTCGTTTCGGATCTCTCTCCCTCTCTCTCTCTCCATTCATCTCGGTACGTATCAAATCTATATATCTCTCTTTATGTATATGTATCAATGAGGATTTTAGGGTTTCAAAATTTTGAATTGTCAAATTTATGTTTTTGTTAATTTTTAACGTTCAGAATTAAGAAATTTATTTCGTTAATTGAATTTGAAAGAAAGATGGAATATTGTGGAACGAAGAAATTTGGCGTCTTTGTATTCTAAATTGTTTCAATCTCGATTGAAAAAAAAAAGTGAAGGAACTCACTTTAAATAACAAAACCTAATCTTTGCATCGGGAAACATAGAGTTGCAATTCATTATTCATGTTTTTTCCCTTATTTTTTCTCTCACTTTCTCGGCGAACAAACGGTTCGTTATGATTGTGTGTGGTGCACGGTTATATTCTAGTGTTGAATTGGAATTTTGGCGTCTTGGAAACCAAAATGGTGAATTGTGATTGTGTAGTTCTCTGTTACACTCTGTAAAGAAAAGCTCATGATTTGAAAATTTTGGATTTTTTATTTTTATTTTTTCATTGCATGCACTTTCTTGACAACCAAATTGTTAGATTATTGTTGCGTGTTAATCCTTGTACCATTTTGTTAACTCTTCCAGTGTAGTGGCCAGTGGGGTTGAAGGTGAGAGATGTTGAGGTTCCATGTGAGAGGAAAAGTGGTGGAGAAAGTTGATTTGTTAAGGAAGAGCCACTGGGCATGGCGCTTGGACGTGTGGCCTTTCGCTATTATTTATGTTTTGTGGTTAACTACCGTTGTTCCTAGCATAGACTTTGGGGATGCTCTCATTGTTTTAGGTGGACTTGTAGCTCTTCACATCCTGGTCTGGCTTTTCACTGCTTGGTCCGTCGATTTCAAATGCTTTGTCCAATATAGTAAGGTATGTAATATTGCTTACAAATATATCAACATATGTGTATATAGTGCATTATAGGGATTTTATTGGGTTTATTTTTGTATGCAGGTTAATGACATTCACCATGCTGACGC
The DNA here is from genome assembly GCA_029955455.1 of Quercus agrifolia. Taxonomy (NCBI): domain Eukaryota; kingdom Viridiplantae; phylum Streptophyta; class Magnoliopsida; order Fagales; family Fagaceae; genus Quercus; species Quercus agrifolia. The sequence goes on from JARQAD010000006.1 coordinate 19,739,633, forward strand.
ATGCAAAATAACTCCAGCCAAATTTTCTGGTTCTAAAGAAGTAGTGCCTCTTCATTTTCGTAAATTAGTAAGTCCAATATATTAAATTTTCTCTTTGTAAAATATTTTTCCCCTGATTGTGAAGAAATTTTAAGGTTTGGGTTTTAGTGCTGAGATGCTGTGCATACTTAAATCAAGCTGATTCGCTTCTTAAGGTCTGCCTGCCTCGTGGCTTAGCAGACACCTTCGGTTCTCACCACAGGTGGAATCCAAGTTTGAACCACGGGCTCTCTATGGGGATGTCCTGAATTACCAATAGCCAAGGTTGTTTTGCTTCTTAAGGTCAATTTCTGCTGATAGAGCTTTATAACTAATTGTGGCTTAGTGGTTCTAAATATTAACATTTTGGACTATTATTGAACTCCAGCTCATAAAAACCGAATGTTACAAGGGAATGTGACATTGAGCTCAATTCTAGCTTTCATCAAGTGGTGAACCACATTGAGATGAGAATTCTAGCTTTGATATGGCTTTTTGTTGGAAACATGTGACTTGATGTGGTTAGTTGTGCCACCGTCTTTTATGCTTTAGGTTCTGGAATTTGTGCCTTTTTGGGCCAAGTATAGTGGTACCTGGTGAAAATAATGAAGTGGGGATGAAGTCATTGGGAGCAATTGGATCATTGAATGCACCTAAAATTTAGGAAAACAAAAGCAGATTGAAGTTTGTGAGCAATGATGACACCTAGGATGAAATAGTTTGTGGATTTGTTATTGCAAAAATAATTGCATCTTTCTTTTTCCTTATCATTGGTGGCGGTGGATAATAGGTTCCATCTATTTCTTTGTATTATTGGCTTAAGTTGTTGGCAATCTTGTTGAAGTGAAGTTGTGAAATTCATTTGCTTGATGGCATAATCTTTCTCTTGAACAGCAAGCAGGTTCTTCTTCATCCTCGGTTGATTTGGAAGAGATTTACTTTGATTTCAGAAAGCAATGCTTCATCTTCTCAAAGGAAAAGGAGACCTTTTTCAAGCTTCCTTACCCTACCAAGGAAACAATTGGATACTATCTCAAAAGTACTGGCCATGGCTCTGAAGCTAAGGCTTTTGCTGCTACTGAAAAATGGGGACGGAATGTGTGGGTTACCTTTTTTACCCTCTCCCTTACCTTTTTTTAGCTGTTGGTTTTGCTTCTTCATACCTTTGAATGGAAGTGTTAGACTTTATAAATAATAAAATCCTTTTCCTGAATAGCTGTGTAGGAAATATATACACTAGTTCCCATGTTACGTGGGTAGGAAATATATACACTAGTTCCCATGTTATATCTGTGTAGAAAAAGTAGGACCACCTATCATTATGTCCCAATTATTCAATTAAGTATGGTGTAAACAAGTTCAGCTATATATGTACACACACACGCGCACGTGTGTGTATTAATTTTCACACTGTAGGCTGCAAGAGTTTCGGGAGTTATTTGGAAAATCGCATTTCAATTGGAAGGTCACATCTAACCTAATAAAAGATAGGGGGATGGACAGAATGTGTCAAATTGAGTTGATTACCACTTACTAGTACACTTAATATGCCTGCATAAGCAAGTACTACATATATATGATGGGGGTGATACCAGTTATTTTGGAATCTGGAATTTACTGAATGAGGCTTGAAGTTGTTAAATAATTCTTCATTTATGCTTGAATTTAATTTTCTTTTACTTAGGTTTCCTGCAAGTTGATATTTTTAGAATTCTATTGATTTTATCATTGTTTATGATGCTAGTTGCTTCTTTCTTTTTTCTTCTTCTGGTCACAACCTCTACGAACCTTTTTTCTTGTATTTATTTATTTTTTTCGTTTTTTTACTTTTAAATATGAACTACTAAGATTCACCATCTGATATTTACTTTGAGGGGCTCCAAAGTATGTCAATATTTGGACAAGGCTTTACATTCTTCTCTGTTCATTTGTGTTTTGCGTACTTGTCTGATATTTAATAATGACTTGTTTCCTCAGGTTCATTTTTATGTCTACCCTAATGTTGATTGCGATACTCCCCAAAAAATACTGTTTATTGAGAATAACCTCTCTTTGAATAATTGGATCTAATGTGTTTGAGATTATTTTTATTTTGTTTGCTGACTTATAGATCTAATTTGTGGACTTATCTTTGACTTTTTATTTTACTTTTCATATTAGGTTGACATTGTTGGTGGAAGTTCGTCTCTCTGAGACTGGTCTTGGCTTAATTTATTTAATTCTCCTTCGTAATGTTTACATTTCTTTGTCATGTAGATTTGATTACCCACAACCTACGTTCCAGAAATTAATGAAAGAGCACATCATGGAACCCTTTTTTGTATTTCAGGTTGTCTTTAGTCAGCTCTCTCTCTCTCTCTCTGTCTCTCTCTCATTTTCAGTTTTCTTTTGTATGTTTGTATGCGGTTCTTCACTCTTTTGCTACCTTTTTTTTTTTTTTTCTCTCCTTGCGTGTAGGTCTTCTGTGTGGGTCTCTGGTGTCTGGATGAATATTGGTATTATAGTTTGTTCACCCTGTTCATGCTGTTTATGTTTGAGTCAACAATGGCAAAAAGTCGGCTAAAGACATTAACTGAGCTAAGACGTGTTAGAGTTGATGGCCAGACCCTAATGGTGTATCGGTGTGGGAAGTACGTTATTGATGTCAATTAAGCTGGTTCTTTAATTTTTATATTAAAATTTTTGTAATTGCTTGTCTAATTATATGTGGATATTTTTTAGGTGGGTTAAACTCTCTGGTACTGATCTACTGCCTGGGGATGTTGTATCTATTGGGCGCAATTCTGGCCCGAATGGAGAAGATAAGGCTGTACCAGCAGACATGCTTATATTAGCTGGAAGTGCTATTGTGAATGAAGCCATTCTTACAGGCGAGTCTACCCCACAATGGAAGGTGATTCTCTCTTTCTGATAACTTAATCTTTATTGTGCTGACAAGTTTTGGTAATCTTATTTCCTGCATGACATTGCATAATTCATTGTGTGGGGTGAAATACTCTTCTTCCTCTTTTTAATAAGTAAATTCTGCATGGTTATTTATTAAAATTTTTTCCTAGTTAATTTTTGAGTTTGGGCAATCTTGTTGGGTGCTATGCTGCTTTGTGTTAGTGTTTGATGGTTAGCATAATTCTAAGACACAAATTACTGTCTTCAGATGCCTCATAAGAATAACTGATTCTATGTTCAAAGACAGGAAGTAGAAGAAAAAACAAAAGCCGATTGTATCTGTAGTGATTTAATGAACTGTTTTCATGTAATTGTAGTAGACTAATATCAAACTTGTCACATGCTGGACTTTCTTATGCTTGGTTATATCTCCCTCTTCTTTTTTGTTTGCGTTTGTTTACAGTAATTCTGCCCTAAACTCTTCATGATTTTCCTTTTAGCTAAATTGATTGCTTTAATATATGTAATTGTTGACTTTATATTTTCCTGTATCTGTTCTGTTTTAATAATTTCTTGTACAGTATAAAATGTTATTGTGTAGATGATGATGGGTATTGGAGAAGCCCCACCTGTGCTCACATTTCCCCTAAAATAGAAAATAACTTTGTATATGTGAGGACATTTGCATCTTCATCTCTATCAGAGTCTTTTCTGGCCCATAAGCATATGGATGCTGGGGCATTTATATATTTGGTGTTGGTTTTATTATCAGTTTCGTTTTTTTTTACCAAAAAAAAAAAAAAAAAAAAAAATTAAGATAGTATATTTTTTTTCCAGGTTTCAATCATGGGAAGAGGAATTGAAGAGAAGTTATCAATTAAGAGAGATAAAAGCCATGTTTTATTTGGTGGGACTAAGATTTTGCAGCATACTCCTGATAAGGTAGTTGATGTTAAAAAAATCTTTTAATATGGTGAGACATGCTCATGCCTTTTAAAGTTATGCTTTTAATTTTCTTTCTGGAGACAGGCCTTCCCTCTGAAGACCCCTGATGGTGGTTGTGTAGCAGTTGTTCTGAGAACTGGATTTGAAACAAGCCAGGGGAAACTGATGCGAACAATTTTATTTTCTACCGACAGGGTAATTGATCTGTGATTCTCTGTCAAGCTGTGATTACACTACTTTATAGGCATTTTAATTCCGTGTTTGGGATGACCTTTTTTATTTTGCATATATTTTCAGGTTACTGCTAACAGCTGGGAAAGTGGGCTGTTTATTTTGTTCTTAGTTGTATTTGCACTAATAGCTGCGGGTTATGTACTTAAAAAGGTAAATTAGGGTTCCCTTAGGGGAACAAAATGGATGTTCATTACTGTGTTTGATTTCTATTTGTGATAATGAGAACGTCACTCATGTAGGGGTTAGAGGATCCTACGAGGAGCAAGTACAAACTTCTACTAAGTTGTTCACTTATTATTACTTCTGTGATTCCTCCTGAGCTGCCAATGGAACTATCAATAGCTGTCAATACATCTCTTATTGCTTTGGCACGGCGTGGAATATTTTGTACAGAGCCTTTCCGAATACCATTTGCTGGAAAGGTGTGTTTTCAGTTTTTATTTGTAAGTTTCTACCTACATGGGGGATAGTGCTCTTTTTCGATAATAATCTGCATTTGGAAAATCTTTGAAATTGGTGTGATTGGTCACAAGTTTATCTTATCTTCCCTTTTGGGAGTGTTTTAGAATATGCTATGAGCAGTAGCTTTGGCATCCACATTTAATACTCTGCTAGGCCTTATACATCATCTGTTATGTCACCCTTTTTCTCTATTCCTGGTTGTATACTTTAATATGGGTAAGTGTGGCATGAAGCTGAGAAACCTGTTGCTATTGCATATATTGATTTGTCATTACATTAAATGTTTTTAATTGTTTCTCCCTCTCCAGGTTGATATATGTTGTTTTGACAAAACTGGAACACTTACATCAGATGACATGGTATGCACCTATGGAGCTCAGGATTTGATGCTCATTTATTATTCATATATGCCTTTTTGTTCATATATTTTTGGTTTCCTTTTATGAGATCTTTTGTCTTTGGCTCTTTCCAGGAGTTCTGTGGAGTTGGTGGATTAACTAGTAGCATGGAATTAGAATCTGATATGTCTAATGTGTCTGTGCGCACAGTGGAAATTCTGGCTTCTTGCCATGCCCTTGTTTATGTCGACAACAAGCTGGTATGCAGATGTCATTGTTTGGATAATAAGTATTAAGTAATTTTATGTGGTTTTCAGTTTTGTGACAGACCTTTTTGTTGTACTTGGATGGTGAATTACATTGGGTTTTAAAGCTATTTGTTTCGTATATATAGTGTATCTTGGTAAAGAATTGCACTTCTCACAGCATAAGATTTTAGTCAAGTGCTTTTATTAACAATCTCAGGATTCTTATGAATTTGATGTAATTACCCAAGTATCATTGGTCTGCAAGGAATGCCAACTGTGACCATTTTTCTGCAATCATATTTGAATACACTATTGATTGTCCGTCAGCTCCCTTACGGAGAACCTATAATAAATTTTCCTTAAAGTAGTTTTTGCTTTTATGGTCCTACTTTTTGGTTGGTTGGTTTGCTTGTGGCATTTAGATTGGATTTGCCATGTATGTATGAGAAAGAAAATGAAATAGAGACTGCTGCTTCAGATTTTGTTAGCCTTAAATGGCTCACAACTATTGATTTGTATCTTCTTTTTCATTCACTTCATCCTTCTTTTTTACTCATGTTGGTTGGTTCAAGTTACCTGTTGTTGTTAAGCTGTTTGAGACTACTTTCTTAGAAGAGGCCCCTTACTAGAAACTAGGAACTTGAGAATAACATCAGCTAGAAAAGAACCCTCAACCTATCTGTTAAGAACTTACATCCAACTTTGGCACAATAGAAAACATACTTCGGCAGAGATTATTTCTTTCTTTCCCTGTTGGCATTGTTCAGTATGTATGTTCTTTGAATCCTTGCTGTGTCCCTGTGTAATTTGGTTGTCTGTGAGAATGGAACCCTTAACCTATATGTTGAAAATTTACATCCACCTTTGGCACAATAGGAAACATACTTTGGCAAAGAGTAGTTTTGTCTTTCCCTGCTGGCGTTGTTCAGTATGTATGTTACTTTGAGTCCTTGCTGTGTTAGAAAGTTCCATTTTTTTAATCATATTATGTTTATATTTTACTTGAAGTTTTGCTTTTATGTTTCATTTCTCACTGATGAAAATTATTTCAATCTTTTATATTAAAATTATATGCTTATAATGGCTCCTGTTGCTGTAATATCACAAATTCCTGTAGGCCCACTCTTGTAACAAAATAATAAGAATTGTTGCCTGTAGGTAGGTGATCCTCTAGAGAAGGCTGCACTTAAGGGAATTGATTGGAGTTATAAGTCAGATGAAAAGGCCATGCCAAAAAGGTATGCTGTGACATTTCAATATCATTAGTCTTATTGCTCTTTGGGCTTTATTTCTATATATAGTTTTATTTTCATTCTTTAATCCGAGATTGGAATGTGATTTTATGGACACGTATTCGCTTTCTTTATCTTTTTCCTTGCTCTAGCTATGCTTTTTGCTTCTGTTATTGGGTTATTGGTTCCTTTCTATACATGTTCTTTTTGTTAAAGAACATGTAGCAAGAGATTTTTATTAAAAGAGCATAAGAGGGTAAAAAAATCACTTAAGAACCAGAGTAAAGACAAATGAAGGTAGCAATTAAAAAGAGCTCAGCTGGTCATTGACTGTATCTGTCTATTAATTTTGGTGGAAATAGCCACTAAAGTCTTGAAGCCAATTACTGCATAAATAGATTTATTTATTTTTTTTTTTTTAATGATTTTATGACATGTTATAAATTGCAGGGGAAGTGGCAATGCTGTTCAGATTGTTCAGAGACACCACTTTGCATCCCACTTGAAGAGAATGGCAGTTGTTGTTCGCATTCAGGAGGAATTTTTTGCTTTTGTGAAGGTCTGTTTTATTCGTGAACCCTGCAATTTGTATGCATGCATATAGGGATTAGGAATGCTATTTTACTAGATGCTTGCATAATCAGGTGGCTTATAAGTAAGAAGTTATTTTGTATTTTATGGTAAAATTTTGAAAGTTTTATAGGTAGATATGAAAATGTATTTGGGAATATGCCATGATATATAACGTGAAGATTTTTCTTTAGAAAAAGAAGTTTTTCAAAAATTCCCAAGAATTTTTGTGATTTTTGAAATACCACCTAAAGGTTATCCTTGAGTTCTCTGGATGCTCTTTTAGGTTTTGGACTTGGGCCAACACCTCCCTAGGCATTATGAACTCAAGCTGAGGAGCCACTCCTCTAACTCCCAGTAAAACTCAATGGCTTGGTACTCTTAGTTTGTTGGAATGTCAAAATGTGACATTTCTGGTTGATTTTACAATGAAAATGTTCCTTACGATGCAAGTACCTGCATAAGCATAATTGGAAATTCTGGAATGCAAGTGGCTTGAATAGATTGATATTTGAACATCCTTTCTCCATGTAGTATATTGATTAATTTCAATCTGTGTAAAAACTTAGAAATCAAAATACTGTATCATTGTAGGATCCTCTGTTACCCTTGTTGTTAATTGTTGAGCTGATTATTGTTCAGTATCCTGCTAGTGATTAAAAAATCCAAATAGAAGCGATTGGAGATTCAGTCCTGCTCTTTCTTTCTTTCTTTTTGTAGGGATTTTTTTTACCCTTCTACCGATAAAATTCTTTGAATCTCATTGCAGGGTGCCCCAGAAACTATTCAGGATAGGCTCATTGATGTGCCATCATCATATGTCGAGACCTACAAGAAATATACACGTCAAGGGTCTCGTGTTCTGGCTCTTGCTTTCAAGTCTCTTCCAGATATGACAGTAAGACTTTGAGATTTATTTTCTCCCCAGTGGCATAGGATTTTGTTTTCCGCTATGTTGTGGATTTTTTATTTTATTTTCAGGAAAAGTGTGTGTGTTATCTTTGACTAATGTTTTTTTGTCTTCTAAGAATATAAAGTATTGCTTCAGGTTTAGAGTGACAGAGTGATCTGTTTATTGTTTTGGTTATCTATAATGCCGGGTGTAAAATGACAAAATCCATTTCATCTTTTCAAGATTTCAACGTCAAAGAGTTGCCTCAAAAGTGGACAAGTTTTGTTGAGAAATATGCCCAGCTCAGTGTTCTCTTTTTAGAAAAAAAGGGGGAGGGGGGATTGTAATTTGACACTGTAACTGTTGTTGACTCAATTATAATATACTTGTCTGAAATTTGGTTGTACTTTTGTGTATATAGTTTTATGCAATTCTGGGCAAAGGATAAAATGCATGTGGTTATTTTGCCATGTTTGTGAACCCTTTTTCTCTCATTCCTTTACTTATATATATTTCATTCCTTTGGTTATTTTGGAAAGGATAAAATGTATTTTCTGAAGTTTCTACTTCCTTCTGATATCTGGGAGTTTTGAAAGTGGAATTAATATGTAGTAATAATATTAACAAAAAGTCAACCTGAGTCATGTGTGGTTTTGAAAATTAACTGTTATTACACTTTGATTACTCCCTAACTTTGGAGCTAAATTGAAGTCTAAAGGTGTGTTTTAGACTGCCCTTTTTACTCTTCCGATCAACAACGCTATTGGTTTTCCTCTTTCTCAGGCATTAATTCATTAGTTATTCCAATAAATTATTCAATCTATTTATATATGTTTGTTTGACTTGTTGCTTATTTTGTTTCTGCATGAAGGTTAGTGAAGCTAGAAGCCTGGATAGGGATATAGTGGAGAGTGGCCTTACTTTCGCTGGTTTTGCGGTAAACAATAAACCGTTCTATTTACATGTAGTATCTATCACTTTCCTATGGTAGAAAAATATTGCAGCAAATGCGAGTTGTTTCATACCCAAAAAAAAAAAAAAAAAAAAAAAAAATTACAAATGCTTGATAGTTGTTACTTATCATTTTTATTGTTAATAAATGCTCTTAATTTATATGTCAGGTATTCAATTGTCCTATTAGAGCAGATTCAGCCAGAGTCTTGTCCGAACTAAAAGCATCTTCACATGACTTGGTAAGGGACTTTTTATTTTATTTTTTATTATACCTTACCTATTCTTTTTTTGATTGACAAATAAAACAGGCACCTATACATGATTGAATCTATGACCTCACCCTCAACTCCTTGTTTGTGAGGAGAGAAGTTTAACCCACCTATCAGATCTGTCCAAAAAGGGTGGAACCATGGAAGTCAGTCATGGTAGCATTGGTTTATCTGTTACAGATAAAAAAAATTTGCTAGTGTGATTAAGGGCTGTATTTGGTAATAAGTTTGATTGGTGAAAGTTGCTAGTGTGATTAAGAGCTGTATTTGGTAATAAGTTTGATTAGTGTCTTTTTAGGGATGGATTTGGATTTCGTAGGTGCACATCCACATTTATCCCTCAATCCCTAAAATTTTAATTTTAGGCTCCGTTTATTTTGAAGTAAAATATTTTTCGGAAAAGCAAAAATTTTCTAGTTTTTGGTTGTGTTCTTGCTCCTGAAAACATTTCAAGTTTTTGGTTGCATTCCTAAAAGTGCTATGCAAAACATATTTTCTACTACTTCTCCACATGTTCTCATCTCCCAAACACTTAATAATAATAAGAAGTTTAGATTAAAAAAACATGATTGGTGACTGGTGGTGGCGACAGGAGACTGGTGACATCAATGCAGGGTAGTGGTTTGGCTGCTGACAGTGGGTGTGGGGGGTTCGAGATTGGGCTGATGAGTTTTGGGTGAGGCATAAAATGTTATGATTGCAAATGAAAGCGTAAAACATTTTACACTCAAAAGTGCCTCAATTTTACTGTCAACGCTAAATCTTGTTGAGGTTGACCAGCAGTTTCAGTCACCCTAAACATCTGCATATGTGAAAAATATTTTCCATTGAAACAAGCGGAGCCATAAGAGACTTATTTTTCCCATGAATATCAATTGGTAAAACACGCTTATGACAGAATGATCATTCACATGTTTCTTTTTAAATTTTGGTAATTCATCTAATTTGATGCTCAAACTTTTAGGCATGGACTGAAGGCCTCTTGTCTTCAGCCTGAAGGTTTTGGTACTGAGACAGTAACTAGTTCCTTTGTGCTCCTTTCACTGTATTTTTCTTTATTTCCTTTTTAAAAAAAATTTCTTTATTACGGAAACTATGCAAACCCTTCCCCCCAAATTCTTATTTTTTTGGCCTTTTTTTAATCTTTATTTCGATACTTAGTCCAATCTAAAATCTACACCAATCTTCCTTGCCCCTCATCTGCTTGGGCTACTGCTCAAATGTATATCTAGAAAATAAGTTGTAAATATCTACATGAAGACACTGTTTCCTATTGACAGGTGATGATTACTGGTGACCAAGCTCTGACAGCTTGCCATGTTGCTAGTCAAGTTCATATTGTATCAAAACCAGCATTGATTCTTGGTCCAGCGAGGAACGGTGACGGGTATGAGTGGATATCTACTGATGAGACTCAGATGTTTCAATACAGGTGAAGGTTTTATTCCTTCTTCCCCCTGGTGGCCTCCCTTCTTTCTTTTCATGGTTGCCTCTATTTTGTTTAATTTGATCCATATTTCATTCTGGCTTTATATCCTAATAAACTTGCATAGGACACTGTTTGCTTTGAACTCATGTCCTATGGCTTCATGCATCTTATCTCGTATTATGAAGTCATTTAAATAGCTTTACCAGTTTGTTGAGCACTGTTCCAAATTATGATTTACTTTTTGTTTTTTGGATTGATCTAAGAAGTGTAATTGATTTCAGTGAGAAAGAGGTTGAAGCTTTATCAGAGAGTCATGATCTCTGTGTTGGTGGGGACTGCATTGAGATGTTACAACAGACCTCTGCTGTTTTACAAGTCATTCCTTATGTGAAGGTTCTGATTCATACATACGTCATGTTTGGAACTGGTTGTTGATGTTGTAGCCTTTGTAATGCATATCTAGATTGTTGTCTCAGGTTTTTGCAAGAGTTGCTCCTGAGCAAAAAGAACTGATCATGACCACTTTTAAAACAGTGGGAAGGATAACATTGATGTGTGGGGATGGAACTAATGATGTTGGAGCTCTGAAGCAGGTAATATGTTGCTAAAGATAGTTATTTCTTTTTCATTTAATCTTTTCAAGTTTCATGGATATTTATTTTTCCCAAGTCAGAATTCAGAAGTTATCTTTTCTTATAGGATGATATATTACCCTTAACTCCAACCAGATTTCCACCCGCAACATATTTGGTTAAACCACCCTGCCAGAACTGTTAAAACTGATATTTCGATTACACTGCTATTTGCCTATTTATAAATGACTCCTTTCAGCCAATGATTGTACATACCTGCAAAGTTTACTCAGGTTCTTTTCACTTTGTTTCTGGGTTTACGGAAACAATATTATTTCTGGTGCCATTATTCCTACTTCTGCAGCTATAGGTTTGCACTTTTACCCAACATGGGAAGCTGCTTACGTTGGCTTTTGTATTAGAACCCTGCCAGAGTAGCTTTAGATTTAGAATTGCAGTTATCTATATTACTATTTAAGAGACTTCCCCTGTTTGGGATGAACTTTTCTCTGCATTAAAAATACCCTTACACTCTACGTTTAAGCACATGCAAGATTGGAGGACAATCTGGTAAAAATATATCTCTAACTCCCACTAAAACATTGCCTACAAGACAAGACCACTCTCTTGTTGGTTTTCAAATTGCTTTATCCACTTTTAGATTTTGTGTTTTCATCACACCCGTAGGTATTTTTGTTATTGAAAAATGCAGTCCCAAATTATGATGAATGAAAATTATTAACCTTAAGAAAAAAATAGAACCTCACGTGTGTGCTCAGAGGCTAGTGTGTGTATGTATATATAATGAGATACTATTTGCACAAAGCTAGCTCTCTCTCTCTCTCATTGGATATACTGTGACTGGAAATTCGGTTGTGGCAAATTTCAGCATGAAGGATTTACATTGTCAATAGACGATATACTTGGAAATTTTCATATATATATATATATATATATATAATGAGATGCTATTTGCGCAAAGCTAGCTCTCTCTACCTATCTCATTGGATATGCTGTGACTGGAAATTCGGTTGTGGCAAATTTCAGCATGAAGGATTTACATTGTCAATAGACAATAAACTTGGAAATTTTTTTCTAGTTATAATCCTGTATATACCAATTAAAAAAAAAGTATAATCCTGTATCTAGTTTTGCCAAATCAGATGCATCAGAAAAAGGTACAATCATGTTATTTATTTTTGTTTTCAGGCTGATGTAGGAGTTGCCTTATTGAATGCGGTGCCTCCAATTCAAAGTGGAAACTCATCCTCTGAAAAATCTAAGGATGAAAGTATGAAGTCCATCAAATCAAAAAAATCAAAGCCCACATTGGAAGCAACTGGAAAGGCTACCATTTTAAATGGAGAAGGCTCTTCAAAAGGTAAAGGTACTACAAGATCAGATACTAACCTTTCAGCTGGTAATCGCCATCTGACAGCTGCAGAGATTCAAAGACAAAAGCTGAAGAAGATGATGGATGAGCTAAACGAGGAGGGTGATGGTCATGCAGCTCCTGTTGTCAAGCTTGGTGATGCCTCAATGGCATCACCATTCACCGCAAAGCATGCATCAGTTGCCCCAACCACTGACATAATTCGTCAGGGTCGAAGTACTCTAGTAACTACCCTCCAGATGTTCAAAATACTTGGCCTTAACTGCCTTGCTACAGCATATGTGTTGAGTGTTATGTATTTGGATGGTGTCAAGCTTGGAGATGTCCAGGCTACAATCAGTGGTGTCTTCACAGCTGCCTTTTTCCTGTTTATCTCACATGCCCGTCCTCTTCCCACTCTATCAGCTGCACGGCCCCACCCAAATGTCTTTTGCTCCTACGTCTTACTTTCTCTCTTGGGACAGTTTGCAATCCACTTATGTTTCTTGATTTCTTCTGTAAATGAGGCTGAGAAACACATGCCTGATGAGTGCATCGAGCCAGACTCCGATTTCCATCCCAACCTGGTGAATACAGTTTCATACATGGTGAGCATGATGATCCAGGTGGCTACTTTTGCTGTAAACTACATGGGCCATCCTTTTAACCAGAGCGTCTCTGAGAACAAACCATTTTTGTATGCCCTCTTGGCTGCTGTTGGTTTTTTCACAGTTATAGCTTCCGATCTATTTAGGGACTTGAATGACTGGTTGAAATTGGTGCCTTTGCCAGTGGGGTTAAGGAATAAGCTACTGATTTGGGCTTTACTCATGTATTTGGCCTGCTACTCCTGGGAGAGACTCTTGAGGTGGGCTTTCCCTGGTAAGGTTCCAGCCTGGAAGAAGCGACAACGGCTTGCTGCATCTAATCTAGAAAAGAAGAAACATGTCTGAGTGAATGAAGACTTGAAGCGGAGTGGATGGAACTGCATCGGGCATCATTTGAATGGCTCTGCAGTTGGTGCTGATTGTAGCATCAAAAGAGAGCCATAGGAAGGGATATAGCCAATTGGCCTTACTTTTGTAACTTTAGTTTGATTAAATTATGAGGTCTCTTCCTCTTGTAGTGAGAAATTTTGTCTACCAACATAAAATATTATTTTGCAGAGAAAAATGATTATTAGGCACTAGTCACTGCTCAAAAACTGTGATCTGAGATACTTTTTGATATAGGAGATTCAAATGAATACTTTCAACTTTCAACACCATTGTATCTGACTTTCTCCCAGATATGGTAATTGTATTTCAAAAAAAAAAAAAAGCGGAAAAAAAAAGGTTATTCGATACTGAGGTTATTCTGTTTTACTCTTTGTTTCATGCTAAAGGGTTCTGTATTCCTGGTTGTTTTCAGCTATGTAATGAATAACCAATAAGATAGCCATAAAGTTATCAAAAAAATAAATGAAAAAAGATAGGCAAAAAGAATGCGGCAGAATGGTTGAACAATGGCATTGTAGTTTTCTCTCTCTCTCAAGGTATAAAGTTATGTAATGAATAACCAATACGACAGGCATAAAGAATGAGGCAGAACGGTGAACGGATGGGTGCATATCATGGCCCAACTTTAAAGTTAAGTGCATCGCTAAATGCGAGTTGAAACTCCATCTCCATTGTTTCTGTATGTACAGTTGCTAAAAGAGTAGAGAACTTTGCCTTAAAACCTGACCAGAATATAATCCTTATGAGTTCATAGAAAGTAGTAGTATTTTACTTACAAATGAACAATTCTTTTTTTCATAAAGTGCACAAATCAGTGGTTGGTAAATCATTATTGAGACTGATCTGACTTGTACCTTGAAAATCATCTACCTTGTTTATTAAAAATAAAAAATTAAAAAAAAAGGGAAAAACAAGGGCAAGGCTAGATCTAGGACCACAATTGACACTAGAGTAGAGAATGGCATTTTTTGACGGATGGATTTTGTTTAAAATCGTCTTAGAAAGAAACTTATGCTACTCAAACCTACTTGTTAGACCACGAGTTTTATAATTCAACTTTAACAAAGATGTCTAGGGTTCTAATTCTCCCTCCTCCAACTATCGATTATATATATATAAATGAGTTATATATATATATATATATAAATGAGTTTAGCTATATAGCTACTCAAAGTTAAGCTGAGATGAGATCAGAAACACAATATATTAGGGGACGAAGTAGCGTTAAATCAATGGAACATTACAAGTTTGGTTTGTGATATATAAACTGCATCACTGGAAGTGAAGCAAGATTGAGTCAATGACAATATTGTTGAGGTCACTATTGTACTCAATATCACTATTAAAATTTCCTAGTAATCGTGTAAAAATGTTTATGCGCTGCTAGCCAAGAAGTCTGTGGTCCTTAAGAAAGTGAATTCATCACAAGGAAGGACAATGCTTTTTTGGCTACCATACCCGTACTCATCAGCAGCCTTCTCCAACAATTGCTGGAAAGTGGGATTCTTCAACATAGAAAGCGGGATGACAAATCTTTTCAGTTCTTTGCCCACGTACACCACAAAGTGCCCCTTTGGTGCTCTTTTCGTCCCCTCATTGTCATGCTTCCTAGCCATTTTGAGACTAAAGTGAATGTGCTTAAACGGGTAGCTTCTATTTCTATATATATAGAAGTTTAAATGTTCGTAAATCTTGAATTGTGCTTATTATCAATGTCTAAGAAAGAGGGTGGGGGCAGAGAAAGTGAGGTGATACTGTGATAGCTTCTTGTTCCGTGGCTAACATGTGTGTAAGAGGGGACACGTGGGGTATGTAGCTTGTACACTAAATTGGAACTAAAACAAGCTCAAGATTCTTCACACAAGTAGATATTACAACACGTTTTACTTTTAAAACTTACGAGTTCTGAAGAACAATGAGTCCACACGGTTTAAATTCAATGAAAGTACAAGACGATCATGCAAAAATATTTTCTAGTCATATCTCAACACTGAATGCCATAAGAGTACTAAAACCTGCCATTTTTATTTACACTTGCAGATGACTTGGTGCAGTCTTCATTATATGCATGTGGCTACAACTAAGAGCTTATCTTCATCAGTTCATGCGTGTATTTGCTTCCACAAGTGCTGAGTCTGCTGACCAATGATGTGACTTAACATGAATGGCTTTTTCTATATAGAAATCACGTCTTTTGGGTTCACTATCCCAGCCTACCCTAGAACAGTCGAATTTTTGTTGCTTCTGAGGTTCATTAGTCTAATTATCTTGAGGCTCACTGGTCTCAGTCACTTCACCGCCCACGTTTAATGGGCAGAGTTTGTCAATGCAATATGCAGATGGCTAGCTAGGAGGAAGTGAAGCATGATATGCTACAGCCTCCTTGTCCTTGGATTGGAAAGTGATACTTTGGCAAAAAGCGTAAAATTGCAAGTCATTCTATTTGGATCAAAGGTAATATACAATGAGATTTTTTTTCAGCGATTTGTTCATACGTACAAGAGATATAATTGTCAACTAATTTTATGATAATGGCTTAGCAGAAAAGTTATGCAACTATGTCGTAGGTTTGTAACAGGGCATTGCCTCAATTGCGCTATCTTCTTGACTGGTTTTTGTATTTCAAATGCCTAAGGTAGTAGTAATAAGCTCAAGATTCAAGAATACCAAGGTCTAGAATAACCTTCTCAAAAAGAAGAAAAAGAAAAAACAAGGCTTGACAATAATGTTCATAGTATCAACCATTGGGTATGTGCTTCCACCTTGAGGATCATCTGGAATTCATGTTGAAATTTAAGACAAGTGGATCCAAGTTTCAAATCATCTTGTCTTTTTCCGCCATGTGCAGCAAGGGTTTGAACTGTGAGATATTTAAGTTTTTTCGATTAGACTTGACAATGGAGTGGGTCTGCCCAAGCGAAGCGACTTACTCAATGAATATAAATGTGGATAACATTTTAACAGAGACTAGGTGTGGCCATACTATTTAGTTTGACAATTCCGCATTCTATTATTGATGCACAATTATTGCACAAATGATCTTGATCATGATCACCTATAAAACACGGAAGAGTTTATCAAAGGGCACCGGGGTAGTGAAGCCTTGGGCTCTCGAATGCTTAAATCCGAGATTAAGCTTTCTTTACAAAAGGAAGGAAAATATTTTGTTTTAGGATATTGGCTTTTGTGTACCTTTCTCCTTTTTGGGGATGTTTTCAGGTGGTTACTAATGAATGGAGAACCATTTCCTTAAGTTTTGCATTTGTGGTAAATGGGTTGTAATTGTCGAGGCCCTCCCTTCACTGCCCCCATGGGGATGGTTTACAGGGTTCATAACTACTTCTCTTAATATAGAACACATACCTAGCCAACATTTAGATCAGGCTCTACTCAAACTTTTTTGGTTCACCCAAACATTACTCACTTGTTTAACTGTTACTGAGCAATTTTTGGATATCAAATAGATCTCCCAAGAAGGTAATTTTTATGTGGCCGATTTCTGCTCTTTTGCAATCAGTTTCGCTACAACACTTGCTGCTCTAGCTAATTGTCAAAAAGATTTCCTTTGTATGTGGAAAAGGCTTGTGTCAATAATTATGATTTTACGTATGGACAATTCCTCAATATCTTGTTCATTCGCAACAAAATATTTTCTTTGCATGGCGGTAAATTTTTTTTTTTTGGAGAGAGATACTATTTCACCAATCAAGTTACAGGTATCTAACATATTTATACCTAACGATTTTCCACAAAGTGGTGACGAAACAAGGTATAACTTGTACAATTCTTGCATAATTCATGAGGTGTGGTTAATTCGTTTGTTGGGGCATAATTCATGGTTACATATGTCTCTATTGGATTGCCACTTACCAAGCCAAATTATGAAACTAAATCCATATTGACAGAAAGTATCTTATGAGCCACTCTCTCCAAGTTAGCACTCTTTTTTCATGGGACTAACCAATGGATGATTGACACGTGTAAAAATAAGTCAGCTCAGCATTACACTACCAACACAAGCTAATATACAATCTTACTCAAAATTTCAATCACTCGTGAACTACTCTACATTTTCCCTCTTCCTCTGGAATCTGAGAACACAATTTCCTTTTGAGGGGTAAGATTGTATTTTAGGTTGTATTGGTAGAATAAGGTTGAGTTGGCTTATTTTTACATTTGCCATTCATCCATTGGTTAGTCCCACCAAACAAGAGTGTTGTTCTAGAGAGAGTGGCTCATAAGATACTTCATCTCATTGTTGAGCCTGATGTGTTTGATGGAGGAGGGAATCTCATGTTCCGAGGGTACTTTTGTACTTCATTTATTTATTTAGGAAGTCTACATGTTTTGCTCCTTGCCTTGCACTTAATGCTTGGGTTTCTCCATTCTATTGTTTGGATAATACAACCAGTTTTCTCTTTGAAAACTTGGGAAATTTTGGCTCTCATTTTGGGTTTTTGATCTGCTTGGCTAATCTCATGATTGTGGTCATTCTCATGACTTGCTTTGCTCGGTCACTCTTCTGGTTGTAGTCATTCTTAAATCTTGTTCTAGTCTACCTATCCCATGGTTGCAGTCATTCTTAGATCCTAGTATTCTTGCCAATCTGGTGGTTGTGATCATTCTTATGATTTGATTTGCTTTTCCAATCTCTTGCTTATGGTCATTCTTATGTCCTGATTTACTCAGCCAGTCTCATGGTTGTGGTCATCGTCAATCTTAAAGCCTAGTTTGGTTGGCTAATTTTGTGGCTTTGGTAATTGTTAGGTCCTAGTTTGTTCGGGCAATGAGGTTGCATGCATTCTTATGATTTGGTTTGTTTTCCCAGTGTTGTGACTATGGTCATTTTTATGAACTCAACCAATCTTGTGGCTATGTACGTTCATATGACCTAGTATGCAAGGTTGATCGTTTATATGCGATCATTTTTAAGAACCGATATTCTCAAAACAACATCAAAACATGGTATATTAATGTCAAAAAGGTGTAATCGAGGTATCTATTATTTGTGACATCTAGATTCTTTCTCTCTTTCCTGATAAGTTCGTCTATGTTGAGCTATTCTCTATTAATCTCTTATCTGGTCATCTTAGTTGAGCTCTCCTTTAGTAATATTTCCTCAACTTTTCTATGCTAAGCTCTTTTGTAGTCAACTTGGTTAAGCATTTCTCTACTAAGCTTTCCTTTAGTTTTTGGCTCAGCTCTCCTTTGGTCATCTTTTTTGAGCTCTTCCTTGTCCCTCCCCCCAACCCCCTCCCCCAACCAATTTAGGTGGAGACCCATTCTAGATGGGGCAAGCCACCTTAGTTAATGAGCCCTTGGATTTGTCTAACCTTCGAGATTGGAGAGTGTTAGGAACTCCAATAGGTATATAGATAATAATTGTTGTAATGTTGCATTTAGTTAGTTAGTTACAATTCCAAGTATGTTAATCACATTTAACACATGTTGAAATTATTAATTCATGTGGGGAATAATAGGACCATTAAAATAAGGCCATGTGGGCCAAAAGAATAGTTTATAGTTCTATAAATACTTACTTGTAATCACATTTCAATCAATGAAGAATAAACCAATTGTTTACTTAGTGCATTTTTTTTTCTCTCTCTTAATATTTCTCTATGAATGGTGACTAATTCGAATTAAGTCAATTTCTCTACAATTTCTATCAATTCCCCTACAATTCCTATCTATCCCCATTAGGAACTACTAGGTTCCTAATAGAAAGGGGACCTAACCTTATTATTTATAGTGAATGCCACCCATAATGTATCATATTTAAAACGCTACACTATATCATTTATTAGATAATGAAACAAGCATAATAAAAACAAGACGTACAAGACCCACTACTAAATATGACCACAACTTATTATTGGAGTCCTCAAGTATATTTTTTAGTTACATTCAAACTTAAAAAAAAAAAAAAAAATGGAACCAAATCTCATTTATGAATGAAAAACAAGAAAGAGACCTTATAGATACTATCTATTAGGTAGTTATACTCGGCTATAGATGCAACGTTTGGGCCTTTTATGTTGTAAATATATAAGTATATGTACATATATGTTGTAATATATGAGAATATCCTACTTAAAATGTAGAAGAATGAAAATCAATTAAAATTAAAACTGAGTTTAAGAATATTGCTCAAGTGAGATTGAGTTTCACTTGAGCGAGGGACGAGCAAAGGACATATGAATTTTCTGTCTAAAGTTCGTTCGAGCGAGATACAAGCAAGGGATAGATGAACTTGTTATGTTCTAAATATTAGGCATAAATTTTTAGGAACTAAATTTTTTGTATGTTAGCAAATTGAGAACAAAAACATGTCTAGTATAAGATCTTAGTGTCAATGAAGTGCTTTAGACATTGCTCAAGTTGATACAAATCAAAATTCAATAACATTCAAGCTGCTGAAAGAAGAATTGAAAATCTATCAAGCTCGACTGATCGAAGAGAAGCCTTGACCGATCGAATTGTGATATGTAGAATTTTAATTAAAAACCCAATAGCTCGAGAACTGTTTAGAGTTTGAGTCCAATACTCCTAAGCATAAAAGGGAAACCTTAATACATGTTTCGCAATTCTTGAGAGTTACTCCTGTGAGATCTGTGAGGTTCTGTACCTTCTAAATTTACTAGTACCTACCAGAGATCAAATCTATATTGCTAGTACTGGTGAAGTAAAGTTGCAGCCAAGCCTTCAACTATCAAGTGTACTGAAGATCAAGGCATGAATAGGTGGTTCATGTGATAACAGATCTAGATCAAGGAAGTTTGTGAAGTTCAGAGTTCAGTTTGGTAACTGTGTTAGATTTACTACGAATTGATATTCTTGATTGTAAATCTCAACTTGATATAGTGGATTGTTTTCTTGGGATAGTTCACCTCCACGTCTTTTACCTTGAAACGAGTTGTTTCATTGGTTTTCCTAGGTCATCACATATTGTGTTATTTACTTTTCCGTTGTATTTGTTACATGTAATGATTGTTTAACCTAGATCTGAATAATTAATCCAAGTAACAACTTGGCTAATAAATTAGGTTAAACATATTGCGTTTTTCAGTGGTCTAAAACTTAAGTCACGGACTAAATAATTCTCTCAAGTGAAGTTGCATTCTCACTCGAGCAATACAATTATAGAAAGTGTATTTTATGTAGAAAATAAAAAGGGAAACGAGTCTCTTAGAGTCCCTAACGGCTAGTGATAGCCTTGGTAACATTTTAGAGTGCTGTGTCCCAATATTAGTGACTTTTCAAAAGTACTTTTTAATTGTCAACTCTTCATTAGTTATATATAATCATCCATATTAAATAGTTTAACTTTATTTGGTTTTTTACATTTTTTTTTTTTTGAGAAAATAGTTTTTTACAAATTTGATATACCATATATAGTGGTTCACAGGATTCTTTAAGATAACTATGTGTAGAATTCACGTTTAGATGTATCTTATCTTGGAAATGATTTGCCAGCAACTTGTTAAAAAAAGGTATGTATTTCCATTTAAAAAGCTTATCGTTTCCTAATTCTAATGTTGTGTTTTTGAAATGAGATTAGGATAAACCTTATCACTCCCTCGACTCGAGTTTAGAAGGTAAAAAGTAACAACAGAGTGTACAAAATTACGTACTTCTTTTCATAATAATAAAATAAGCTTGTCATCATTTCGAAAATCTCAAGAATTGTGACTCTTAAAATTAAAAGAAAAAAGAAAAAAGAAAAAAAAGGCATGTGGTACCCATAGGCCGAAATTGAGTTGTTAAAATTTTATATCATCATTAAAATGTAAGACCTACGATTATTCATGATTGCAGAAAATCATACATTTGCATGGAAATAGATACGCCTGGTCAGGGTGAGGTGTGTGTCTGTGATAAAATGAGTTTTCTCACTCTTTTCACATGATCAAACAACCATGGGCTTTTCCTCTTTTTTTGTTGGGCCCCAGTTTGGCCTGAAGAAAGAGTATTTTTATTATTATTATATTGTTCCCACTCCCATTCCCACGTAGGAATAGCAATAGCAATAGCATCGAAGATTAAAGGTCTGTTTGGATACTGTTTATTGTTGAAAACTGAAAATATTGTAACAAAATAGACCTTTAATGTGAATAGTTACGTGGGACTCAGTTTTAAAGTTATTTTTTTGAAAAGAAGTACTTGCGGGTCTCGTGAATAGTGCACGAGACCTACTAAAAAAACGCTAAGTCTGGGAAATGTAAAATGCGCTTCCCAAACCCAACCTAAGCGTGAGTTTGGATACTAGCATTTGTGTTTTTGGCTAGGTCCCATGCCACTGTTTACGATTTAGCCAAAAACATAAAAATACGCATACCAATGTATTTTTGGGTTCTACGACATTATTCACATAATTACAAATTATTTTGTTATAATGTTTTCAACAATAAATTTTTAGTTTTTATCAAATAAGCAGTATCCAAATACAAAAGTTCTCACTTATTATTAATAATAAATCATTATTAAGTATTTGACGTAAATACTAATATTAATTATTTATTTATTTTTGTAAATGTAAAGGCCAAAGGGTTTTAGAGATTTTGGCGGTTAGGGTTTAGGAAAGCGGTATTTAATTTATTTATTTTTTGATTTTGAAGAAATTATTTTTATATTTTACAATTTGTATTTTATTAGGCTTTACACATTTTTACACTGAGTGAGAGTGAGAGACAGACACAGTGTCGGCCTCTCCCTAAACCCTCATCACTCTCTCTCTTTTCTCTCTCCTTTCATCGTCTCCTTCTTCTCCAAAACCCAAAACACCCATTTCTCTTTTTTGCTTTAACAACTCAAAACGCTGCGTTCTAATGCTTCAAACCCTGAGGTAGTTTCTCTCTCTCTCTCTCTCCCTAGTTTTTATTTTTTTTTGTCCTTTGATTTTTGGGGAGGTTTATTTGTTTTAGTGTTATGTGAGTAGCAAGATTGTAGATTTGTATCTGAATTTTGGGTTTTTACGGGTTGGTTTTCAATGTTGAGGACTTTAAGGTTAGGACCCATTTGTGTTTTAGGGTTTTGTAAACCCCTAAATTTGTTTTTTGTTTTTTCTTTGTCGTTTTTTCTGTTTTGGGGTTTCTGTTGTTCTTGGACTCTGGTTCGTTTTCTTATTTTCTTATGCTATATAAATGGCTCGTTATGGTTTTTAAATACGAATTTCAATGCTTTTTTTTTTTTCCCCACTTAGCTTGCTTGGTTTGTTCTAATGGTTCTGTTTGGCTGCTGAAAAACCTATGAAATACAAAGGAAAATATAAAAGTTTTGAGTCTTATTATTTATTTATCTATTTATGTGAGTTTGGAGACTTGAACAGCGGCTCTTGCCCCCCACCCCACAAGAACTTTGTACTTGTGGAGTGACTATCACGCCAAGGATGTACAGTGGTTATTTATCTATTTTTTTGATAAGTAATAAATTTTATATGGTTTTAGCTAGAAAGTAATAAGTTTTATTAAAGAGGAGTTCTATCACAGGATATATATACACATAAGTTTTACCAAACCAATTCCTCTTACCATAGACTAGAGCACAAAACCATTCTTGGATATATTACCCAATGGACTCCAAAAGCCCACAATTCATTTGCATTGTTGCAATGCAACAACAAATGGTCCTCAGTCTTACCACTACCAATTTACCAAAGTGATTTCTCTCTTAATGAGATTGTCACCTATTGGAATCTTTCCTCATTTTGTTTTATACATAAAGAAAAGACATCGTTTTTCAGAGCCTTTGCACCACCAGATGCTTTTCATGGAAACATCACATCTCATGGGCCCCTGAAAGCCTCATAATGTGATCAAAGATGAAATTTATTATCACTATTCAATCTTCACCTCATGTGATTAAGATGTTTGCTACTTGAGATATTGCAGTACAAGATAGCAAACATAGATTCAATTGACTCCAGTGCTTAATCTCCAAGTAAGAGTTAATTGAGGCATCCTTGCTAGTTGCAATGTCGTACAATTTTGGGTTCATCTCTTTCAATAATTGTCTCCCCACATGCCAAAACCTCACCCGAGCACCTCTCCCATCTGGCCCTAATACTTTTCTATGAGCTACATCCATGGTACTCCTAACCTCCTCATTGACCATCAACCCCAATTCTTCCCATATATATATTTTTGGCAGTTCCCTCTCTGAATTGAAAGGGGGAAAATTGAGAGAACCTGAACTAAGTCTCAAACAAGCTTAATAAGTTTTGGGTATTTTGTCTAATTTTATAATTTTTAATACTCTCATCAGCAAACATGATATGAAAACAAAAGAAATGAATTTTAATTTTCAATCCTAGATGGACTATTTGTGGTTGTAGTTGTTTCAAAGTTTTTATAATTTTTATTGCTGAAGATTTTGCTAATAGGAAAAGGCATATAACTTGAGAAATATGCAATAAGTCACAAGAGGACCATTCCTGAGCATGTTTTTATTCTTCTTGTCTTGTTCTACGAGCTCTGTGCCTGTTTAGCTATTAATGTGTAGTATTTAGATGAAATTTTATGATTTGTTAAAATATGGAAATTAATTTATGTATCTGATAGGTTTGGCTATTTTCTTTGGAGTTCAATGTATACATTGTACATAGCATTAATATGCTTCTTAATCTTGCTCAATTACCCTCTTCTATCTTGTTACTACTATTAGATTGATCTTGTTTGCCAATTTTACTTAATGCTTTGGGCTTTTGTGGTTTTTGCTGAATTTTTCAGTTTTCACAGATGATTTTTACAGGAGCTTTTGCTTCAGCTTAAGATTTTTAATGAATTTTGCATTATGCGTATGGTTACTGAACTTTGTATTTGATTAGTGGACAAATGCTTATGGTGTTTGTACTTTTAATTTGTTGGCGGATTTTGCTTGATAGTTGTAGTTTCCATGCATCATAGTTTAGTTGTAATGCTGATAGTACACTGTCTGGTCTGTGTGCTTTGGTTCCTTGTATGATTTCATTTTTTTCAATGAAACATTATTACTAATAAAAAAAAATTGTATTTGGTTATATTCTTAACTACAAGAGTGCAATAAGATGTCTTTAAAAAATTGTCATCGTGACTAAGGACTCTGGTAAAAAAAGAAAATAAGATTATTTTAACCTTATAATAGAAAAGTTCAAGTATAGGAGCCAAATTTGGTAATTTAGGAGCACCTAAAAAACTCGAATTTAGATAGCCAATAGATGCAGAATTGTTGCTGGGAGGAGTAGGTTTTGAATCTACTAATAATTTCTAAGGCATGGATTGACAGCAAAGAGAGAGAGATTAAATAAAAGCTGAATGCTCCTTATTTTGAGGAGATGTTAATTCATTGAGTCACATTCTCTCTTTGCCAATTTCAACTCTAGACATGAACTACTGTGTTTTAATACTTTTAATTAATTGCAGGGGATATATTCATGGAAGAGGAGGGCTAGAGATAGGATTTCTGAATTACTTCAAATATCATATTATCGACTTACTTGAGTGTCCTGGTAGCTAACAAGCATTTATTTATTGAGTTATCCTGTGGTTTCCTTATCACATATGCCACCTAAAAAGGGAAAAACGAAATTTGATTATGTACATTCTAGTTTGGTTTCTTCCCATTTATTGGTTACTTTGAAATTTTTTTTTTACTGTTTATCAAAGAATGATGGTGAGTGCTTATATATACATATTGATGCATATATATATATATATATTTTTTTTTTTTTTGGTTGCAAAGATACCACATTCTTATCAAAAAACGAAAACACCTTTTCTTTTATAAAAGAAAAGAGAGAGATCATCTGGAGAAATTTCTATCACAGATTGTTGTATGTATAGGGTAACAACAAGAAGGATGCTTTTGGGATTTGAGTTCTGTCGTCAGACTAAGGGATTTTGTTGTAATAAAGAATGACCACCACATCTCCCTTTCTTATGTCATGTTGTGCAAGTGTTCAACATTTGATGATTTTATCAAGGGGATTCATTTTTTTAGTGTAACCATGTGATACATTTTTTCTCTAAAGTTAATATGCAATTAACATAAAGCTTCTTTTTTGGTCAGAAAATGCACAACTCAGGTATTTGAGCATTCTCTCATGTTGCAGTTGCTTTTGTAGTACATAACATTTCTGGAAAACTGAGTGGAGCCTTTAAGAAGAGCTGGATTAATATTAGCTAAAAGACACCGAGATGGCGCATGCGCAGGCTGGTCGCATGCAGGTTGCGTGCATCAGTGTACGTGGAGAAAAGAAACCTCAACTTTCATCAAGCATAGCTGATGAAGTAGATTCAAAGGATGATGTTAAAGCAGTTATTAAAGCTGAACCTTTGGCGATTCCAGAAATTCGGAAGAGAAAGCGATTGGGCCGTAGTCAACTTATAGAGATGAAAGCAGCATTACGTGTGGAGGAAAGCCAAGGCAGTAGTAGATATAATAGTAGTCAAAGTATTCAAAGTAACCGTAATCTAAGGAAGATCAACCGTGTAGAAAGATGGTCTGCTGAGAGGTGAAAACCATTTATTATTGCCCCAACAATTGGTGTTTATGTTAATCTATCACAGTGATTGGAGTATGTGTCATGCAGGTACAAACTGGCAGAGAAATATATGTTTGAGGTCTTGAAGGCTGAAGGAGCAACTTTTAGGAACCCAATTTCCCGTCCAGCTCTGAGAACTGCCGCTCGTAAATGCGTTGGTGACACAGGACTGCTAGACCACTTACTGAAGCACATTGACGGTAAAGTGTCACCAGATGGGACTGAGCGGTTCCGGCGGTGCTTCAGCCCTAATGGAATAATGGAGTATTGGCTAGAGAGTGCTGAACTGGTTAATATTCGGCGGGAGGCTGGGTGGCAGGATCCTTACTGGGTTCCACCAGATATGAGGGCAGGTAATGGCCCTTCCCAAGACACTGTTTCTGCTGGGGAACTGATGCTGCTTAAAACAGAAATGGTCAAACTGAGAAGGTAGTGATTTGGAACTTAAAATTTTAATCATAAAAGGGAAATCATTGTCATTGCTATTAGGATTGCCCCTAAAATTGTTCTTTTGCATAAACAGAGATATGCAGGAGCTGGTATCCAAGAATCAAGAGCAAGATCACGCGGAGGTGAATTTTGAACATCTCACTTATAATATAATCTACTATTTTTAATATTGATTTATGAAACCCCAATTTGGATATTTTATTGACAGCTGATGCACAAGGATCTGTTGAAATATAAAGCTACTGTTGATGAACGCCTGAAGGAGATTACAAAGTCTTTGGTGGGAATGAAGGTATACACTACCATCAATCTTTCAGCTTCTGAGAATTTGATAGATAGAAATGATAGGATGGAATCTTGTTTGCTCTTAGACCAGTAGGACATGTTTTTGTAAATTCAGCTTGGTGAAGCTCCATCGGATTTTGTTTGTTGACAGGGGATGCATGAGGAATTGATAGCATGGAAAGCTCAAGTTGAGCAGCAGCTGATGGAAATTAAAAATTCTTTGAGCAGTGCACAGGCATCAAAGCAAGACACTACCTTCAGTCCTCCTAATTCTGAAAGATGGGAAGATTGGCTTGAGGGCAGTAACTTAGATAATATCCAGGGGAATGAACTTGTACCTTTTTATGAGAGCACAGATCTGTTTAATGATAAGCAGTTGCAAATTCCCTACTCAGCCATACCACCTCAGATGATGCCTGGTAATAGCTCATCTGAGGACCCTGTCTGTGCTGGAGATTTAGAGCCAGTTAAGGAAGAAATGGCCAAAATGAAAAGGTAATTGTACTAGGTAACTCTAATTTTATAAGAAATTTGTAATGGTTGATCTTACTTGTGCCCTCCTTTTTTTGCATCAAAATAGAGATGTGTCAGAGCTGGTGACCAAGAAGCAAGAGGAAGATCATGCTAATGTGACCCCAGATTCTTCTGCTACTGCCAATTCAAAGTCGGAGATTGATAACTCGTTACTTCCATTTCAGGTATGTTGAAAAGCAGATAAGTATAGGATAGTTTGATACCTAAATTCATGTCTACTCCATAGAGGTAAATTTTTACCTTTTCTGACAGGAAATGATTATGGAGCTATTTAAGTGGAAGGATAAGATGGAGCAGCAGCTGGAGCAGATTTCAAATTCTGTGAGTTGTATGCAGGCATCAAATCAAATAGATTTTCTCCTGCCCTTCAGCTGTTAAGAGATGGAAATCATAGCATAGGATGTCAGTGTTTAGCTCCGTGTCCTGGAGAAGCATAGATACCTTTTAAACTAGTAGGATTTAGGTCTTGTACAGAAATTACAAGTCAAATGCGTGACCCCCCCAAATTTCAACCTTTAAACCAGTAGTTTCCATATCTAACCTGCAAGATCAGTCAACCTAATTTAATGAGCGACTTTGTCAACAACCGTGACTTAATTATGTGGTGTAAATTGTTGATATTTTGCCTTTTAACAGAGATAGGCATAGGAAGCAGTTGGTTCCATTGTTGGATGGTTTAGACCTTTTATAGGAATCTGCTTTTTCTACTGGGATCAATGACCTGCTGGCCTTGCTTATTTATCTTCTTCTTCGTTGATGTGATGATATATAAATATATTTATTTGCAACAGTATTCATAGTTGTGAAAGCATCTTGGCATGGATGAGTTATAACTTATGATAGATTGATGATAGACTAAATTCATGATGATAATGATGAGAGGGCAGGGAATTGGTTGTTACTTACTGGAAGCATGTGGGGATGCGGCTGGAAGTTCTCATTAGAGGCAACTGTGTATTACACGACACAATCCAATGATGAAGGCTCTGGTATAATTATGTGGTCTGTGGTAATGTTTTGTTGTGGATGGTCGTATAAGCCTCATTGTTTAACCCCGATGTGGTAGGAACCTTCTCTGTGGCCTTAACTGTAAAACCTTTCTGTTTTTGCCATCTGTATAAATTCTTACAGAATTGAAGACCCAACAACTGGGACGTTCTCATTAGACGAATAGAAACTAATAAGACCACTCTGCGAGTGATCAGAAATTGTTAATTTTTCTAAGCACAATGAATTGTTTGATCGGGATTATAGCACAATTTTTGCAATTGGCGATGAATATTTGGTATTGACTTGCCTCTTGACTCTTGAAACCAAGCACGTTAGATGGAAGACGTTTAATTTTATCAGAACCGTTCGTATGTAGTGATTCAAGCCTAATCGGGCTGAATTGTTGATGCCAATTTCCCACATGATGAAGGCCTTGGTCCAATTGGTGTAAATTGAACCCACGTAATGAAAGTATATGTATAACATGAGGTTTCAATGTGAGATTATAAGTACACTTAATTTTCAAGCACCAAATTGGCCAAAAAACTAATAATGTATATATGTTTCGATGAAAGTTGTTAATCATTCTTGATGGAATAGTCGAATACGAATTGTTGGAGTGTCATAGGTCACCTAAATGAAAATCATTTCTTGAAGCAATGCATGCATAAATGGAGAGTGGTCTCTTTTAAAGAAAAAATAATGAAAGGGTATTAGAGCAATTGCATCAGTGTATTTTACAAAAAAAATCCACATTTTCTATTTTATACTATTATTTTTACAAAGCACCCACATCAGTTTATTTATTTTACATCATCTTTTATTTAAATAATCATTCTATATCTATATATATATTTTAATTATTTCTAACAATTCACATCAAAACACACTTTACTCTCTCAAACGAGAAATTATACAGTCCTTATGGTGGACCATGTTATTTGTCCACCATTCCAGTAAAAGACTTTCACCTATTTAAAATTGCTGAGTCAGTATTCAATTTTTATTTAAAACTCCACAATTTTAAATAAGTGAGACTTTTTTACTGGAATGGTGGACAAATGACGTGGTCTACTATGAGTGCCTTATAATTTCTTCTCTCACACAATCACTTTTTTTTTTTCTTCCCTTTTTCTTCACTGGTTAATTTTTCTTCTTCCTCCCCTCTTTCTTCACCAGAAAACCCCATAAACAAACCTCCAAACTTTGTAAACAAACCTCCAAATTTCACTTTAACACAAGCCCATGTCAATCCTAATCCATTCTCAACATTTTTAGACAAATCTGAGATTTGTCTCTTCACTTTCTCACTCATGGCAGTGGCCAGCACTCCACCAGAGCCTCCATGATAGCGGCGACCAACATCAATGTGGGTTTGGGGCTGATTTGGGCTATTCGAATTGGTTTTCTGTTGGGTTTTGTTTTAGGTTGATTTTGAGTTGGATTTGTGATAAGTTTTCAGATTTGTTTGAATTGGTTTGTTTTGTTTAAGTTTTCAATTATTAGATTTGTGATGAGTTTTCAGCTTGGGTTTGTGTTGGGTTGAATCAGGGAAGAGAGAAAGAGAGTCAGCTAGAGAGAGAGTCAGGGGCAAAGAGAGAGAAAGGAGTGAGAGAGGAGAGAGAAAATATATTTAAATAATGAAATAGAAAGCTACAGTAACCGTGTAAATATACACGGTTACCGTAGCATTTTTGCATATGCACAGTATTATAGACTCACTAATGTGGGTTGTTTCTTAGCAAAAATGTGTAAAAGTTGGCACTTTTTCTATTTTCCAAGGATTGATGCTCTTACAAGTGCTTTCCAAAGAAAAACATGACACATAAAATTTGTTGTGAAAGTGTTGTAAAAATATTGTGTGCATAGCATTTTTTTCCCCATTCCCTTAGTTCTAGTTTGGTTGATGCAATTGAAATGAGGCTATTGGATGCTTCTGCATCAAATAATATTGAAATTATCAATAAACACGATGTTGGTGCAATTACAATAATAATGGAAATAATACAATGAGAAATTGAATAATATTTCTGAATATTATTAGTATAAAGAAAGGAATTACACAACACAATTTGGACCGAGACGCAACACTCGCTCTCTTTAAGGATATTCAAGCCCTTAGTTGGCTAAACTTTGTTCCACTCTTCACCTCCCCCTTGCGCACGTATTTAGCCAAATATCTGAGAAAATACATTTTAGCCCATTAATCACCACAATTAAAAAGAATAAAATAGTCTCTCTTCTTTTCAATGTGGGATTAAACATTTTCACTAACTCCTCATCTTCCATATTCATTCCCACATCTTTACATTTATGTTATAACATTTATTCATTTTAATTATTTAATATTAAAATGCTCCAACAATCCCCCACTCATTTTAATATTAAAATTTTTAGTTAAAGAGAGATTACCAGGCAAAGACGGGTCACTATGCATTATAAAGGTGTGCTATGCATTGAACCTTCACTTAGTAAAACAGTGATCTCAACTCTAGAGTCGTAGTGGTCTTTGACTTGAACTAGGACTGCTTTAGGGAAATTAAGCGTCACTGCTTACACATAATAACCCAGGTGTAGCACTTTACGGCCGTGTGCTGATCCTGGTTTCATGAGTGTATTTGAGACTAAGTCCAAATCTCATAGGGAGCGGCCCCACCCCCACACTCACATAGGTGAAATTTTGTCAAGGGTGCTCCTATAATTCTGACACCCCACTCATACGAGCTACAAATTTCATTAAAAGTTTTTTAACTTATCCTCTCCACATTACAGGATAAATGCACTTACATTATAGGGATGAACAATTAAAAAATTATTTACAAAATAAATAATAAATAAATTGTGCATTTCTTACGACTATCGTATGATTCGTTTTTCCCATTGAACCCAATTCTCAGGATCTCTGGTCCTTAGGTTGGGTATCCTCATGCATGGCTCCTAATTCTATGGACTATAGTCCCATCCCCCTCGATGTACTCCAGACTCTATCTTTTGCCAAGGCCTTGGTAAATGGATTTGCAAGATTATCATTAGATTTAATATAATCCACAGTTATGATGCCACCACTCAAATAAGATCGCACGGTATTGTGCTTTCTTCTTATAGGTCTGGATTTACCGTTGTAGTAACGGTTTTTAACTCTACCAATTTGTGGCAATGCTATCACAATGAATTAATATAGGTGGAATTGGCTTTTCCCAAAGTGGAATTTCATATAAGAAATCTCTAAGCCAATTTGCCTCTTCACTAGCTGAAGGCTATTAATTCAGCTTCCATTGTTGAATTAGCAATTATTGTTTGCTTTTTAGATTTCCAACAAATAGCACCACTACCTAAGGTAAAAATATAACCAGTGGTAGAGAGAGAATCACCTGACAAAGTATTCCAATCGGCATCACTAAAACCTTCAATCATAGCAGGGTACTTTTTATAAAATAAGCCATAGTTTTTGGTACCAATTAAATATCTCATGACTCGCTCAATAGTTAGCCAATGATCTTTACTAGGCTTGCTAGTAAATCTGCTAAGCACTCCTACTGCATATGCAATGTCAGGCCTAGTACAATCAGTAGCATAATGCAAACTACCAATGATACTAGCGTAATCCTTTTGATTAAAAATCTCATCATCATTATTCACAAGAAATAAATGAACACTAGAATCAAAAGGAGTAGCTACACTTTTGTGATCATGAAAATTATATTTTCTCAATATTTTCTCAACATAATGTGATTGATCAAGATATATTCCATCACATGCTTTTATAATTTTCATGCCCAAAATAAAATTAGCCTCACCAAGATCTTTCATATCAAAATGGCTTTTAAGCATATTTTTTGTCTCATTTATAACATGCATATTTGAGCCAAAAATCAATATATCATCCACATAGAGGCTAATAATAACATTTAAATTATTTCATGATTTAGAATAAATACATTTATCACATTCATTTGATTTATAATCATTCTCAATCATGCAGGAATCAAACTTTTCATGCCATTGCTTAGGTGCTTGTTTTAAGCCATATAGGGATTTAGTTAGCTTACATACCTTGCTTTCTTGTCCAAGCTCTACAAAGCCTTCGGGTCGATCCATATAAATCTCTTCCTCTAGGTCCCCATTTAGAAAAGCAGTTTTTACATCCATTTGATGAATTTTCAAATAAAAAATTGTAGCACTAGCAATTAACAATCTAATAGATGTAATTCTTGTTACCGGAGAAAAAGTATCAAAGAAATCAAGATCAGCTTTTTGTTTAAAGCCTTTTGCAACGAGTCTAGCTTTAAACTTATCTATTGACCCATCCGGTTTCAACTTTTTTCTAAGGACCCATTTACAACCTATGGTCTTACAACCCAGTGGAAGATCTACTAATTTCCAAGTTCTATTAGAAATTAGAGATTCCATCTCATCATTTACATCCTCTTTCCAAAATATAGCATCAGGTGATGTTAAAGCCTCTTTTAAATTTTGGGGATTTTCCTCAATGTTAAAAATATAATAATCAGGACCAAAATCCTTTTCAACTCTAACTCTTTTACTTCTTCTAGGTTCCATTTCAAAATTTCCTTGATTTTGTAAATGTGAAGTAGAAGAACTAGGTTGTGACAAAATATTTTCTTCACCCCCACTATTTTTCAATTTAAAAGGAAATTTTTCTTCATGAAAAATTGCATCACCAGATTCAAAAATTATTTTTTTTTCAAGATCAAAAAATCTATAAACTGCACTATTAATCGCAAAATCAAGAAAAGCACAGATAGTAGCTCTTATACCTAATTTAGGTATTTTAGGGTCAGTAAGCCTTGCATAAGCAAGACAACCCCATACTCTCAAATATCCCAAATCTGACTTATGTCCTTTCCACATCTCAAAAGGTGTGGTGTGTGACTTTTTATGTGGCACCCTATTCAAAACATGACATGCAGTTAAAATAGCTTCACCCCAAAAATGTAAAGGTGCACCAGATTCAATTAACATGGCATTTGTTAACTCAATTAAAGTTCTATTTTTTCTTTCAGCCACACCATTAGAAGCAGGTGAATATGGTGCAGTAGTTTCATGGATAATTCCCAAAGACTGAACAAATGAGTTGAATGCACTTGATTCATACTCACGGCCTCTATCACTTTTTATTCTTTTTATTTTTCTACCGAATTGATTTTCAAGTTCTTTTAAAAAGTCTTGAAATTTTTCAAAAGCATCACTTTTATTTTTCAACAAATAAACAGTTGTATATTTTGAGAAATCATCAATAAAAGTGATAATATATCTATTTCCTCCACGAGTTAAAATTCCCTCAAATTCACATAAATCGGAGTGAATTAACTCAAGCAATTCGGTATTTCTTACAACACTTTTATGAGGCATTTTTGTAATCTTAGCTTGACTACAAGTTTCACATTTTTCAAAATCTTTTCATAGTTTTGGAATTAATACTAAACTACTCATGATTCCCACATATCTACTATTTATATGACACAAATGCGCATGCCAAAAATTAATAGAAGAAAGCATATAAACTGAACTGGTAGATGCTTTATTATTCTCAACATTCAATTTAAACATTCCATCACAAGCATAACCCTTGCCCACAAATAACCCATTTTTAGTGATTACATAATTATCAGATTCCATAGTTTGCTTGAAGCCAGCCTTGTTAAGCAAAAAACTTGACATCAAATTCTTCCTCATGGACAGAGTGCAAAGTACATCTTTCAATGTTAGCACACATCCAGACGTGAATTTCAATTCAACCTCACAACTCCCAAGAACCTTGGTTTTGCTAGAGTCACCAAGCATAACATTTTTTTCTTCTTCAAAAGGAGTGTACAATTTGACCAGTTTTTGTCATAGCAGACGTGCCTATTAGCACTAGAATCTGCCCACCACCCTTCAACATATTGCACCATATTAATGTTTGTAATCATAGCCACTAAAGGCTCTTCGGTTACGTTAGCCTGCGGGAAAGATTCACGTTTCCAAAATTTGCAAAATCGAGCAATATGCCCACTTTTGTCACAGACAAAACAAGATCTATTAAATTGATCTTGTGAAGGGGGTCCTTGGTTCTTATTGTAATTTTTATTTGGGTTTCCCCTTCCTTGAGGTCTATTATTATTTTTAAAGGCTCTTTTTTTAGGCTTCAATTGAACATTTTTGGGAAAATGATTTTTGGGCATATTATTATTGGATGAAATAAGGTTTACCTTTGTGGTGGAATTACCATTGCTCTCTTGTGTTATGAGTGCATCTTGTCCTCTAGCCTCCTCCTCCACATGGATGCGTGTGATCAAAGTCCCTAAGGATGTCTCCTTTTGTTTGTGTCGCAAAGTCTTTTGGAACTCCCTCCAAGATTGTGGTAGTTTATCAATTATGCCAGTTACCACCAAATTGTCTCCAATCTTTATGCTTTCGGATCTCAATTCTGCTACAATCATTTGGAAGTCTTGTGCTTGATCCACGACCGATTTTCCATCCACCATTTGGTAACGGAAAAATCTGCTAGCAGCATACTTCTTTGCACCAGCCTCCTCGGTATCATACTTGTTTTGTAAAGCTTTCCAAATTTTCTTAGCAGAATTGTAAGTTGTATCATAATAATCATAGAAATGATCCACAAGACAATTCAAAAGATAAGAACGACAATTATATTCATCTTTTGTATACTTATCTATTTTTTCTTGATGGAGACTATATTCTTTCTCACTCATCTCATCGGTAGGAACTTTTGATGGATTCTTGTCAGTAAGAATGTAGGAGACTTTGAGAAGACTCAAGTAGAAGATGACCTTTCCTTTCCACCTCTTGAAGTGGGCTCCCTTAAAGCGAAAGGGCTTGTTGAGATCTCCAACAGGCTCATTTGGTTTCTCTTGTGTAGGCTCCATGTTTGAATTTCCTTAAAATTGTTGGTGCAATCACAATAATAATGGAAATAACACAACGAGAAACTGAATAATACTTCTGAATATTATTAGTATAAAGAAAGGAATTACACAACACAATTTGGACCGAGGCGTGACACTCGCTCTCTTTAAGGAGATTCAAGCCCTTGGTTGGCTAAACTTCGTAACCGGTGCAGACCTTCTCTGACTTGTCTCCCCCAGGATATAACAGCCCAACAAGTGTTGTATGGCTAGAACAACCTCTGCACAAAGAGTTCAAGCCCAAAGCTCCACCAGAAAGAACACTCTTCCTTGCCAAGAATCTCTCTATTTTTTCTTTGTGTGTATTGTGTATTGCTGTAACTTGGATTGGGTTTGAATGAGTCTATTTATAGGCTCAATGGGCCTCACGAAATTACTACCAAATTTATTTTGATTTGATTAGGTCCATTATTTTGATATAGTGGGTGTTACAAGATTGATTATTGGATATTAATCTGATGGGCTAGAGTTACATAATTAATGGTTAGATAAGGAGTTTCTGAAGAATGAATAGGCCTAAACAGAACGTCCATTAAGTGGGTTAATGGCTCTTTATTGTCCATAATAAAAATGGAGTATTAATTCGGGCCATTTACTCACCAACGGATATGGTAATTTCTCTTAATGGGCTGTCAAGTAGGAGGATCCAAGCGGTTGATTCATTTCCAATTTTGATACCTCCACTCTTCACCTCCCCCTTGTGCATGTATCTAACCCAATATCTGAGACAATACATTTTAGCCCATTAATCACTACAATTAAAAAGAATAAAATAGTCTATCTCCATTTCAATGTGGGATTAAACATTTTCACTAACTCCTCATCTTCCATATTCATTCCCACATCTTTACATTTATGTTATAACATTTATTCATTTTAATTATTTAATATTAAAATGCTCCAACACACGACAAGTACCATATATCTATGTTAAAAGCAAAGATATAAAATACAAATACTGGAACACTAACAAGTGCAATAAAATCGCTATGAGGCCTAATGTTATCAATCCAAAAGGTAGATATCTTGATGAAGTGCTTCCACTCCGGTGTAGAGTTAACAAGGCATTCATTGATCGGGAGCCTAACAAAATAAAAGGTCATATTTATGAGTATGACAGATGTATTAGATCAAAGTTATTTCTTTGGTAGAAATTGGTAAGAAAGCCAATAACACCCAAGGTGTTCTCTCATTACCAGAAAAGAGATGGTAATAGGGGTGGTCAATTGGTTCTTGGCGAGATTTTGAAGCAGAACGTTGTTTATAGTCCGCTTGTCCCAAAATAGTATGCACTCTTTCCCAAGAAACTTTCATTTCTTGTTGAGATATAAATTTTTGTACAATTTATTACAATGACAAATATTAATATATCATTGCAATAACTTGATATAAATTATTTTACAATCTATTACAATAACAAATATTAAGATATCATTGCAATAACTTGATACCAATTATTTTATAATCTATTGAAATTACAAACATGAATTAATTATCTATAACAACGAATATATCATTGCAATAGTTTGATCTAAATTATTTTTGCCAATTATTTGCAATCTATTGCAATAAGATTTGTGAAGTAATAGTTTATTGTTATAAGATATTCGAAGCAGTAAATTGTATACTGTAACAACATATATATTATTGTATCAAAAACCCTCACACTCCCTGTGAGTTCCATGTAACAACATACATATCAGCATGTTGGTTCCTTCTCATGAAGGCAGAGTGCGCGGTACTTAATATCCTTGAAAGCAGTTTTATCACTATTTTGATATCTGTATCAGCATGTCGGTTCCTTTTCATATTTTTTATTGTTAAATTGAAATTAGAAGGAATGATCTTTGACAAAGAAATCAAGGAAAAGGGAAAAAAAAAAAGCATAAAAAGTACCTAAACATTTCTAAGTAGTAAAAGGGATGATCCAGTCTTATGTAGCTAGAAATCTATAAGTTTTGGCCTCACCAACAACAAGGTAGCAATACAAGTAAGGTCCATTTGCAAGATAACTTAGGGTCTGAACGATTCTTATATAAAAATTTAAAAAAGTGAGTGGAAAGAAAAATCTATATGCACTTAATGCGTTGTCAAGCACTCAAAATTGAAAGGACATATAATGAATATAATGATAAAGGCACAAGTAGTGTGGGTGCAAGGAGAAGCTTAGCCAGAAAACAAAGAGAGGAAGAGCTAGAGAGTGAGACGACATAACTTAAGAGAGGAGAGGGCCAGATTGAAATGCATCGCTGGTGGTGGTGATGTGGGACTCAGTGGCTAGTAGCAATGATGGAGATTTGGCCATGGGTGCACCAGAGAGAGAGAGAGAGAGAGAGAGAGAGAGAGAGAGTGTGTGTGTGTGTGTGTGTGTGTGTGTGTTTCTAAAATTTGGACAAACTAAAGATAGAAGAATAGAGAAAGGAAAGAGGAAAGGTGAATCATGCGGATCGCTGACGTTTCTTATATGAGGTGTCAACTTTATAACCATTAGATTAAATCCATAGTCTAGATTGATATAATTGCACACCGTGCAATACCCTGGATATTGCGTGGGATCTTAATCCTAAAAATCGTCTCTGATCTTTGTAAAGGTACCAAAAAAAAAACTATTTTTAAATGTATCGTAAATGAATGCCCTAACCCTTTTCCAATACATACTTTATTAAAGACATTTGTTTTATATTATATTCTGTTTAAATATTGGTTTTTTGTATTATTTTTCCTTTATGATAATGATAGAGATACTGTTAAAAAAAAAAAAAAAAAAACTCTTTTGCAGTGAATTTTATTTTTTGTTGCAATAAACACCTATTGAAACGAAAAAAAAAAAAAAAAAATCGTTACCCATTGTTACAATAAACTTTATGGCAATAGGCTATCGCAACAACAAATTCATTGCAATGTTGTTTTGTTGCAATAAAATATTTTTATTTTTATTAAAAAAATTTATTGCAACGAAATTTATTGTTGCTATAATTTTTTGCAATAATTTTTTTAATTGTAATAAATATGATAGGAGTAAATTGAAAAACTTATTGCAACAAATATGTTTGTTGCAATAGGTTATTGCAACAATCTTTTTTAATAAATTGGCTTTGGAAACATATTGCAACAAATTATTTTGTTGCGATAGGTTACTGCAAATGACATCCCAAGCTATTCACTCACTGGGCCATTTGAACCCTTCCACAAAAACTAGCAAGTTTTTGCTTTATAGCCGTAATAGCCTTCATCTGCTCTATATCTTAGCAACTATTTTAATGCTCTGTTAAGTAAAATATTAAATTAAACAAATTTGTTTATATAAAGCATTAGTGTCACCCACATTTGTGCATTCACTTGCTCGTTTTTATACAAAGTATCATAAAACTTGGAATAGGAATGAACAAAAAACAAGAATCTATATCATTATATGGTAGAAAAGGCAATTTCCATAGATCTACAATAGCCAATTCAGTAAGTACTATACCTCTCAAAATGGTAGATGTAAGAATACAAGGCCTTTATGACAGATTTGTGGGAAACTAGGCCATTTGGATATAGACTGTCTCCATAGAATGGATTATGCATATAAAAGGAGACACCCTCCAACCAAACTTGATGCAATGGTGTCTGCCTCCAATGTTGCCCCCACACAAGAAGCCTAGCTTGCTAACTTTGTAGCAATAGAGCATGTCACTGCTAGTCTTAACAATCTATCCTATCCAAAACCTTATGATGGACAAGACCATCTCACAGTGACTAATGGCCAGTCACAGGTAACACATATTTACAAACTCCTCAATTCCCCTTTCTTTCAACTCAAAAATGTTCTTAGAGTCCCTAGTATTTCATCAAATCTAGCTTTTGTGCATCAAATTTGTAAAGATGACAAATGTTGGTGCTATTTTGATGAAAGCAATCTCTCAATTCAGGATTTAATCTCCAGGAAGGTTCTTTACCAAGGTAGGAGTGAGAATGGTGTTTATCCCGTAGCCAACCATTGTCTCATCTACTAGCCATTCTAATTCCAGCTGGATGCTATGGCATACAAGGCTTGGATATCCCTATTTTCAGGTTTTACATAATGCAATTCCTTCTTTAAATGTACCTCATCACACTTCTTAATTAGGCTTAATAAGTTGTGAGCAGTGCTTACATGGGAAAATGCATAGATCACCATTTCCCAAATCTTGTTTTCAAGCTTTTGCACAGTTCAAATGATTTCATAGTGATTTGTGGGGTCCTGCCCCAGTCACTTCTGTTAATGGATATCAATACTATGTGCTATTTGTTGATCACTTTACTAGGTCCACATGATTATTTTTGCTTAAAGCTAAATCTGATGCTTTTCTTGTATTTACACAATTCAAAGCTTTCTTTGAAACTTAGTTTTCTTCTAAAATCAAAATCAGTTATCAACCACATTTGTTTTTATACAAATCATCATAAAACTTGGACTAGAAATGAACAAAAAAATAGGTATTCCAATAAAGACTATCAAATATAAACACTAAAGAATAATGAATGTTCAAATAGTGTATAAAACACTATGAACGTTTAGACCCCCAAATAATAAATTACCAGTTCAAGCTTAATATCAAACAATTAATGTGCGGAATATGAACATAAACTTAATACAGAATTGATAAACAATCTAAACCAAATAAAATCACATCCACAGCAGAAATTAAATGGCAAAGATTAAGGGAAGAGAGATGCAAACACAAAGACAACACACGATGTGTTATCGAAGAGGAAACCGAAGCCCTCGGCGTAAAATCTCTCCGCCGCCCTCCAAGCGGTAAATAATCCACTAAAGAATGTAGTTGGGATACATGAACAGTAGAAGACCCTCCAAGCACTAGAGGCAGGAGCTGCAGTAGTAGCTTCACCTTTTGATCTCTTTGAAGTCCTAGTGCTTGGTTCAGCACTCTTCATTTGAGCTTGTCGCTGTCTTAGAAAAGTGGCTCCTATAGGGGCATTGATATGAACTAACTCTAGAGGAAGAAAGTTGGATAACCCTAGAAAGTTCAACACCCTATATATATACATAGGAAAGAACATCTTTTGTGCTTTGGACTTACTCCTATAAATATCAACAATAGTTTGAATGAATAGGGAAGGAAAACACATAGATCCATCGGTGATAAGAACATAAAGGAATGCACACCTATCTATAGGAACAATATGAACATTAGAGATAGGATAGATATTATGGCAGGATATCCTTAAATAAAGATAGTTAAGCTCAGTAAACTCACATGAGTTTATTCTTGGTTCAGATCCCCAAGAAATTGACCTACCACAAAGCAAATATACGATATCA
The DNA here is from genome assembly GCA_029955455.1 of Quercus agrifolia. Lineage (NCBI taxonomy): Eukaryota > Viridiplantae > Streptophyta > Magnoliopsida > Fagales > Fagaceae > Quercus > Quercus agrifolia. The sequence goes on from JARQAD010000006.1 coordinate 19,780,068, forward strand.
TCCACAGGTGGAAACTCAGTATATGGATATGTGGGTTTGCAAACTAAAGGTACACCTAGAGCTTCAGAAACTGTCTGTTTAGTAATCATACACTCTTTACCTCTAATCCAAGTAGTCAATTAATGATTACCTGTAACCTGCGAATAAATAAAGAGATTTGAGTAAAACTCTCTAATCAAAGTATCAAGAGGAGGATCAGAAACACCACACAGAGACACCCAATTCCTACGTATGGAAGGATCTAACTCATCTAGAACAATTTCTCTCTCTCCCCAAATAGACCTATACTTGGTTAATGTCTCATAAACTTCCTCAGTCTTAGCAAAAAGAAACCTAACCCTATCAACTAGAGGAGAGGTAGAAGGAGAAGAAGCAGGTTTTCTATTTGCTTTGGTTTTGAATTTCCTACCAACCTTAGGAGCCATGTCTAAGGTTTAAACAAAAACAAACAAAAACCAAGGGTAGACTGCATCATATAGAGTTAGAAACAAGATAACATGAAATTTTTGAAAAAACTATATGATGCATGACACTATTACACAAATGATGCATGATCTAATGCTCAATTTCATCCTAATTTTGAAAATTGACCAAAAAATTAGAAATTTATCAAAAACCCCAATTTTGAAAACCCTAAGTTTCAAAAATTCTTATATTGAGCATTTGAGCAACACAACAAGTATAAAACAAGTTATAATCACTCAATTTAGCAATATCAAGAGTCAATTTTAATCAATTTAGCCCAATTAAACAAAATCCTCAATCCTCTCAAGAACACATAAACCCTAATTTTGACAATTTTAAGAAATCACGAAATTTTTGAAATTAAAGCATGAGGATCATGTCAATATGATGCATGAACAAAAACCCATCCAACAAATTGGGTCAAAACACTCAAAATCATCATAAACCCTAAAAACTCTTAAGTTTAAAAATTTGAAATTTTTTGATGCAAATGCATGAACGCATGTAATTTAATAAAAAGAAGGGGTAAAAGAGTCTTACTTGGTGTTGAGGAAGAAAACCTTTGAGAGTTTGACTCAAAAAAAGACTAAAAAAAATTGAGTGAGAAGGGATCGAGAAAGGAATCAAAGAAGAAGAGGACAAAGCTCTAAAGAATTGTGATCTGATTCCAATTTGGTTTTAAAATATGATTTTCGATCGATCGAGAGGAATTGTGACAACCCGAGAGTTTAAGCCTTCAAACTGGGTTTTTTTCTTTTTCTTTTCGATCAGTCGAAAGACAAACTTGATCGATTGAATCCTGAAGAATCAAATTTTTTTGAAAAACTTGGAAATTTTCTACAGGACCATTTGTAAAACAGTTTTTTTTTATTATATGAGATGCATATTAATGATTCCAAATGTTTTCCGAAAACAATCTTTCCCTTAAAAAAATTTCTTTGCAAAGCCAAAACAAATTTCATCACACACTTCTTTCCTCACAATTGAACAAAATCCTCAATTCTCTCAGGAACAAATAAACCCTAATTTCAAAATTTTGAAGAAATTATGAAAATTTTGAAATTAAAGCATGAGGATCATGTTAATATGATGCATGAACAAAAACTCATCCAACAAATATTATCAAAACACTCAAAATCATCAAAAATCCTTAAACGCTTTAGTTCAAAGATTTGAAATTTTTTGATGTAAATGCATGAATGCATGTAATTTAACAAAAAGAAGGGGTAAAAGAGTCTTACTTTGTGTTGAGGAAGAAAACCTTTGTGACTTTGACTCAGAAAAAGACAAAAAAAAAAAAAAAAAGGGTGAGAAGGGATCGAGAGAGGAATCGAAGAAGAAGAGGACAAAGCTCTAAAGAACTGTGATCTGATTCCTTCTTTTTTTTTTTTTTTAAAATACGATTTTCGATCAATTGAGAGGAATTGAGATAGGAATAAAAAATCATTAAAAAACTGATCCGATTGATCGGAAGGAATCGAAGAGGAATCAAGACAACCTGAGAGTTTAAGCCTTAAAACTGGGTTTTTTTCTTTTTCTTTTCAATCGGTTGAAAGACAAGCTCGATCGATTGAATCCTAAAGAATCAGAAAATTTTGAAAAACCTGGAAATTTTCTACAAAACCATCTGTAAAACAATTTTTATTTTTATTTTTATTTTTTATGATATGAGATGCATATTGATGATTCCAAATGTTTTCCAAAAACAATCTTTCCTTAAAAAAATGTCTTTGCAAAGCCAAAAAAAATTTCATCACACACTTCTTTCCTTACTGGGTTTTTTTTCTTCTTCTTTTCGATCGGTTGAAAGACAAGCTCGATCGATCGAATCCAAAAGAATCAAAAAAATTTGAAAAACCTGGAAATTTTCTACAAAACCATTTGTAAAACAATTTTCTTTTTTAAATGATATGAGATGCATATTGATGATTCCAAATGTTTTCCAAAAACAATCTTTCCTTAAAAAAATGTCTTTGCAAAGCCAAAACAAATTTCATCACACATTTCTTTCCTCACACCCCCAAAAAGTATTAAACATATCAAGAAGTCAAATCTTGGATGGCCACAAAAATTAACACACAATCACATGTACAAAGTTTAACAAAGATTTACTTGTGTTGTGTGCAACTAGTAAGTGTATGAATTACTCAAAAGGTGATATGTAGATGGAAAATAAGCACAATTTCTAAATTATCAATCACATAAGTTTGAGAGTGACTATTACCTAAAGAGTTACATCATATAACTCTCACATTTCCTAGAAAACACGCTTGCAACAATGCAATTTTTATTTTTATTTATTTCTTTTGCTTTTCTTTTTCTTTTGAAGCATATTTTTCTTTGTTTTTCTTTTTGCTTTTTGATTCTTTTATTTATTTTGATAGCAACACCTTAAATATCTTGCTGTGCAAGTGCTACACCTTATCGAGCGCGACTTTTATGATTTGCACATAGGTGTTCATGATTGGCAAGTAATAGTGGTGAGATGATTATTTATGCCTTTCTCCTAGGATTTTTTGTCCTTACAATCAAAAGAATGTGACTTCAAAATCATGAGCATGTGTTTAAAAACCATAAACAACTTATATAATTTAAGCACTACATAACACAAACTAGCAAAGTGTAGAAAAATTGAGCTCATCAAAGCTAAATAAGGTACACAGTTATGAAATGAAAATTTCATAGGCCAACATCAATTACACATCTTGAAGATGTATAATATAGAATTTTTTTTTTGATTTTGTTTAAAATAAAAACTGAAAAACATAAAAAACACTCATGGCATCCTTTGCTACAATCTTGCAAAGCTTGTTATAAGCCTCTTGCAAGTCATCATTCTCAGAGGGTTCCCCATCAGAAGGTTTCTCATCAGTAGTCTCAGTTTCACTTACTATAGCAGTAGTAGTGAAAGCCATAAAGTTTCCTTCTTGATCACTTTTAGACTCATGATTAGAAACTTCATCATTACTTAAAGTGACAACCATAGCTTTTCCTTTAGATCTCAAAAATGTGAGACATTCAGATTTTATATGACCATACTCTTGACAACCAAAACACTATTGTCCTAAAGAATTGTTAGATGATTTAACAACTTTATCTTTGATTTTTCAGTATTGTTATTTTTAGTTGTGTCATTCTTCTTCACATTCTTAGGGTCAACATTGTTTCTATTTCTTTCCCTTCTATTATTAATTCTTAGAAAATTTCTAAAGTTCTTGGCAAGATAAGCAATTTCAGTAGATGAGAGTTCATCATCAAATCCACAATCATCAACAGATTTTAAAGCCATAGATTTGGATTTGTTAGTTTTTGGTAAGTCTGATTCATAGGACTGAAGAGATCCTATAAGTTCATCTACAGGAATAAAGTCTACATATTTACTTTCAGTTATGACAGTCAGTTTTGGTCTAAAGTCCTCAGTTAATGATTTAAGAATTTTCCTAACAATTTTAGGTTGATCATAAACTTCACCCAAGTTAAAAGCAGAAATAACAATACCATTCAACTTAGCATAAAATTCATCAAAAGACCCATCATTAGACATTCTAATGCTTTCAAATCTAGAGGTTAATTGCTGCAGTTTATTAATTTTTACTGCCTTAGTGCCTTTATGCACTGTTTGCAAGATGTTCCATGTAGTGTGAACAATCTTCACATTTGAGATCCTCTTAAATTCTTCCATAGAGACAGCACTGAATATTGCATTCATATCCTTACTGTTAAAGCTTGATGCTTCTTTTTGGGCAGTAGTCCATTCACCAATAGCAGTGGTTGGTCTTTCCCAACTGTTCTCAACAGAGAGCCATACTCTCTCATCAATAGATTTCAAGAAGGCTTTTATTTTAACCTTCCAATAAGCATAGTTATTCCCATGAAAGTGAGGAGGGATCACTAGAGAGTAACCATGTTCCATGACAGCAGGGGTCAAGGATTAACTCTAGGTATAGAAACCTAAAAACAAGAACTAACTCTAGGTATACCACTTGTTTATTTGTTTAGACAACTTAAAATAGATTGTTTAACCTAATATAATAGCCAAGTGATTACTTAGGTTAATTATTCAGATCTAGGTTAAACAATAATAAATGATATCATGCATAGTAGCAGAAAAATAAATAATACCATGATATGATGACCCAGGAAAACCAATAAAACGAACTGTTTCAAAGTAAAAAACCTGGGGAGGATTTAATCTAGTTATCCTCAAGCTAAAGCAAATTTACTTTAAGAGAATTAAAGTTTTTACAATCAGATTTAACCCTAAATCTATTGCTACCTCAAGTAGTAACTTATTGACATAACCACGTGCAAGCTCCGAATCCACAGACTCCTTCTCTTCTTGGATTTACAGTAACATAAGCACCCATACTTGTGACTTTGAGATCCCACCCAAAGGTTTCAGATCACCTTCAGTTGTTGATCTTTGTAGCAGCAACTAGGTTTAACCAATGCTTGATTGTAGATCTTGCTCTAGTAGATGCTTGTGTAGTTAGAAGGTACAACGCCTCACAGATCTCATAAGTAACACATAAGTCTTCCAAAAGTCTCCAAAACGTAGCTAGGGTTTCCCTTTTATATGTGGACAAATTAGATTGAAACCCTAAACCTTTTCGCGAGCTTGGGCCTTCTTTAAAAATTATGCACAATCTGATTTTCGCGATTCTCGATCGGTCGAACCTAATTTTCGATCAATCAAGCTTGGCAGATTTTGACTCTTCTTTTCTGCAGTCAGCTTGAACTTGAAGCTTGAAACATAAACCTTTGAGCAATGTCTAACATATAGAGTAGACATGTTTTGTTCTCGGTTTGCCAACACATACAAAATATAATTCTAAACATTTAATCCTAAATCTTTAGAACCTAACACATCAATTTTCCCCCTCAACAATAGTATACTTAATATGGGTTTGATGATGTTCTTGTATTGGATCTTAAGTTTAAAAGCTTGATATTGAGCTCAAAAACTTCATATGAAGCTTGAGTTTGAGGTCAAGTTTGACTAATGAATCAAGTCAAGCCAAGCCAAATCTAGTTTAAGCTTTTGAACTATCTAATAAACTTAAACTTAAACATAGTTTAAAGGCTTGGTTCAAGCTTAAGCTAAACTTAAGCATTCAATACTCATAGAACTCGAATCGTTTCCAACCTAATTGTGTGAAATAACAAGTGTGCACTAATAATAAGTCCAAATCTTTTGTCTGACAAAATATGCTCCACTCCATGTACCACTAATTAAAAATGACAAGCATCTACTTCTTTCTCAAACTAACAAAAGTTAATGCCTCAAGCCACAGACACCTTCCACCTCCCACCTCCCACCTTCCTATACTGACGTCCCCTTTGTCACTTTTTTCTCCACAGCTCAAAGAAGCACTATTTTGTTTAATCAATCTTCACCTCCCAATTTTTTAAGTTGTGGGTAATTTCTTCTTGTTTGAGGTTTTGGGTTTTTTTGTGGGCAATTTCATAATTTCTTCTCTTATGAGATTTTTCATAGCAAAACCCAAATCTTGATGTCAATCTGACGAAAAAGGATGAGGCCAGGATCGGAGACTGACTTCAACCCATGGTTGCACTTCATCTTCGAAGCAAACATTGATTTCATAAACAAGTAGGTATCTTATCAAATGGTGACCCTTTGGGAGTTTTTTGTTTGGTACTAAGCAATCTGGTGGGATGTGTGGATACTGGATGGCATGGCACTATTATAAGTAGGCTAGTGCTGTAGTGGTATTATAAGCTTAGAGAGATGTGTCTGTGGGGGGGGGGGGGGGGGGGGGAGGCATGAAGGTTATAACCCATAGATAAATTTGTTTGGATACTAGATTTTTGATTTATTTCATATATGGATTATTTATGGTTTGTTTTTAATTATTATTATCAAATTTCTAAATTCAGGTACGTATAGGAATTTTTCCCCCCCTCTTGTGATAGCTTCTTTGGTGATGGTGCAGTCTTTTGAGAAAAAGAGAGAAATTAATGGAGGTGAGAGGTGTCAGTAACTTCATACATTAACTTTCATTAAAACGTTAGGCTTTTTCTATTAGTTTGAGAAAAAATAAATAAATAAAAGGTCATGTTAACGAGTATAATGGTTAACAATTCATTTTAGAAAAATTTTAACATCACTTTTATGGGAAATGAAAAAAATTGTTGAAACATTAATTATTTTTTTTCTATAAAAACTTTATTTAAATAGATTGTTAACTAATTATCTAAATACATCTGTTAGTATTTCTCATAAATAAATAAATATATATTAGTTTTTAATTAGTGATATATAAAGTGGTGCATATTTTGTGTGAGGGAGAATTTGAACTCTTAATAATAACTCACTTGACGCAACGTCTACGAAGGGATTGACAATTTATTTTTTGTCTTCTCTCTTCGTTGATTTTTCCGTGCGTGTAAACCAAATTATACCTACTTTTTTACATTTTTCATGTATCGTTTGCATGTCTTTGGCCATTGGCCGATTGGGTATCTTTCAATTTTGATGACTGCTTTTTCATTAGATATGAGTCATGTGAGAGGAATATATCATTGTTTATTCTAAAAGCTGCATTAAATTTTTTATTTTTATTTTTTATTTTTTTTGTTTTAGATTAGACTTGTGGTTAATGTATCCACCACCTACACGCAGTGGCGGAGCCAGAGGGGGGCGAGAGGGGGCACCTGCCCCCCCTGACTCCACCTAAAATTTCAATGTACAAGTAATTGTAATCTTTAAGGGACTTTGAGTCTGACACAGGAAAAAGAAAAGAAAAATGACTCTTATTGGTTGAAATTGGAAAGTAATTTTAACACAAGAAAAAGAAAAAGAAAATAAAAAAGGTTTTCTCACAAATCAAATTATATCCCCTTTTCACATATTTTACTGTTCTTATAAGCTTTTGTCTTGTCCCACATTTGACACCTATTTAACAATTTTTTTTCTTTTTTAATTTCTATCATTATTTTCACTATTAATGATAGTTTTTGCAGTATTTTATTGTTAAATGATGTTAAAGATATTACAAATTTTACTATTTATATCTTACAAATTGACATGTCACTAATCACAAAAAATAATCACAAACACCTATTGATTATATTGTTTAAATAACACTAATCACATTTTTACCACATCAGTTTGTAAACTTTTTGTTGTAGATTTTGTAGTAACTATGAATTTGTTATTTTTGTTTATTTATTTTAATGATATGAAATATATTTATTTTCTTATAATTGTTTATTTATTTTTGTTATTATTATCAATTAATATTTTTTAGATTTAATTTCACTTTAAATGTTGTCTTTTAATTTTGCCCCATCTGAACCAAAATCCTGGCTCCGCCACTGCCTACACGTTACACCTCTTCTAATTTTTATTTTTTCTTATATCCTGTTATAAAAAAAAAAAAACAGTTCTTACGTATTTAAATCTAAAATCAAGTACTTTATTTATTATCAGAGTGAGAAAATTTTCAGAGTTTCTGTCACGTTAATGTAAATATCTATATTATTTTAGAAATAATTTAGATGTTAGAAGAATACTTGTTATATATTGACTTTTCTTTATTTTTGAAAAACTATACAAGAAGGACACCAAATCAGTAACTGTGCAGAGAAATAGAGGGAATCTAATCTTAAAACTGGAAAATGAAAAAAAAATTCCAATAATTTTTGTTGTTAACTTGTCACGTTGAGGTGTAAATAGTAGAGGTCAAATGGTGGACTCACGCTTCCCCTCCTCTCTCCTCATAGTTCGCAAAATATGATAAGTTGCGACAAAAATTATAGCATTTTCTATGTTCATACCATTGCTCCTTAAAAAGAGATAAAAGCAGTGTGAAACGGTAGCTGTAGGGTCAGGTTTGTAGGTCTATCTTGGGTCTTCTACTCTGTCTCTCTTGACAAAAATAATCTCTACATAGTTCATGCTAATCTGAAAACATCTCAAACATTTTTCTAAGAGATGACGAGCAAATCAAGCTCAGGCTCAGCTCCACCGCCAAGAGATGCAAAGCGCAAATGGGTTCTTCCCTACCAAACCAAAAACCTGAGAGACCTCTACACACTTGGCAGAAAGCTTGGGCAAGGCCAGTTTGGCATCACATTTTTGTGCACAGAAAAATCTACAGGTAACAAGTACGCCTGCAAGTCCATCCCAAAGCGCAAGCTGTTATACGCTGAGGACTATGATGATGTTTTGAGAGAGATTCAGATTATGCACCACTTGTCAGAGCATCCAAATGTGGTGAGGATCCGAGGTACGTATGAGGACATTGTGGCTGTGTATTTGGTGATGGAACTGTGTGAGGGTGGAGAGCTTTTTGATAGGATAGTGAAGAAGGGACATTATAGTGAGAGAGAGGCTGCAAAGTTGATAAAGACTATTGTTGAGGTTGTTCAGACGTGTCATTCTCTTGGCGTCATGCATAGGGACCTCAAACCTGAGAACTTCTTGTTTCATCGTGTGGACGAGGATGCTGCTCTTAAAGCCACTGATTTTGGCCTCTCTGTCTTCTACAGGCCAGGTTCTTTCTTGGGTTTTCTTATTATTTTTTGTTAGTGCAATTGAGATGGGTTTTCTTTCCTGTTAATGATTTATGATTTTATTTATTTCTGTTTCAATCTACTTATTGGGCTTCTTTCTATTTCTGTTAATGATTTATGATTTTGGTTGGTTTGCATTTGCATATAATGATATAATGATTTCTATGAGAAAGTTCTAATTTTAATTTTTTTTTTCCTTGAATTGAAACTGTTGTTTTGTGTTCGAATAAATGAATTCTAATCTGGTTGTTTCCAAGTTTGACATGAATGGAAATTTTTGTTAAGGTTTTATGTTCAAAATTTCGTTGTTCATTAAAATTTTTGTTTCGGTTTGTGTGAGGGTCATATCAGATATTGTTTAATATCCAATATGAATGTACCTGCTTCCTTGTTTAATTTATTTGGATAATTTGTGAACTGGATGTTAAATGGATCATAATGGGTTCTTGTTCTGATTCTTTTCTTTTTGGCAGCAATTTATTTTTTGGTGAACCAAATTTATTGCTCAAAGTACTCTAAAAGAAATACATCTACTAATATCTTTGTGAATCAATCTGGTAACTTGAGTGGATACTCATGAGGCAACATAACTAGATTCTGACCATCTTGCCAAAGTATAAGCTAGACTGTTTATTTTTCTGCACACATGTATTTATCTTACAAGTTTGAAAGAAGCCATTAAATATTTAACATCTCTTATCAGCTTGGCAATCTTCCAAGGAGGCAAAATATCCTTTGCATTTGTAGAATTAGTAGCAAGAATCAAATGCATCCAATTAAACCTCTTGGCTAACTCCAAGCCAATCCTTAAGGCAAAACCCCATTTTGATTTTCAAATTTTATATGATTTTTATTGACCTAGAATATGTGGAGAGGTTGTATGTTAGGTTTAAGAAAATATAGGATTTCCTTTAAAATATACTAAGGTGATTAAGTATTTGTATGACACAACTGTAACAAGCATGAGAACAAGTGGTGGCATCACTACTCACTAGTGTGTTTCCTATTGCAATAAGTTTACATCAAGGATAAACTTTAAATCCATATCTATTTATGGTTATGGGTATTTTGCTTATTTGGGGTGCAATGGATTATGCCCCAAAAGGTTGTGGATTTGTTAGGGGCCCCATTCAGAAAGCTGTAGCTTTAGGTCTTACGTGGGCTATTTGGAGAGTGAAATAATAGAGCATTCAGTGGATCGAAACAGTTTATGACAGATCTTAAGATGCTTTTACTTCGATCCTTATTCAAATGGATGACTTTATCATGCCATTCCAGTCCAAATTTGTTTGATTTCCTAGATGATTGTAATTTCTCTTGATTCGTCAACCTGCATAGACCACCTGTATACAGGGTGGTGTTCACATTTTTATAAAGTTTATTTATCAAAAAATTTCCATATCTATTTACACTGGTTATGGACAAGCTTTACTAGATTGATCTAGGATGAAGTCTGTTTGTGTACGATTTTTTGTGGACAATATAGTTTTTGTTGATGAAACTAGCTAGAGGTGGAGTAAGTGCCAATTTGGAAATTTGGAGGGATGCTTTAGAATCTAAAGACTATTTTTAGGTTAAGTCAGACTAAAATAGAGTTTTAAAGTGTAAGTTTGGTAAAAGTATAAACAAAGATTAGGGGGTTTTAAAACATGATGATAAAGAGATTTCAAACGGTGAGTTCTTTTGATATTTGGGATCAATAATTAATAAGGATTGAGATATTTGAGAAGGATTTAAATGAAAGAATAAGAGCATGGTAGATGAAATGGGTAAATGCATTAAAAATATTGTGTGATTGTGGAATAACTATCAAATTAGAAGGGAGAGTTATATAAGATTACTATAAAACTAACTGTACTTTATGGTACTAAGTTTTGGGCTATTAAGATGCAATACTTAAGTGTATTTGAAATAAAAATGTTAAGATGTATGGAAATGAAAGACAAGGTAGTATATGAAATGAAAAAATTCATTTAAAGATAGGAGTAGTTGACATTGATGAAAAGATAAGGGAGCGTCAATTAAGATGGTTTGTTTGTGTACAAAGGAGAGTGATTAATGCAACAATGAAAAGTAGTGATTTGATTCAAGTCAAAGAAACGAAAAAAGTTAAAGAAAAACTGAAATAACATGGGTAGAAGTAGTAAAAAATTGAAAATTAATTAAGGAGGTGACCGGGAGTATAGGATAGGATTGGATGGTGGAGAAGAATAAATGTCGCAGACCCTAATAAGTCTGTTGATCATCCATAGTGGATCCCAAAGTTTTGGGAGTAACGCTTTGTACAAGAAAAGTTGCATTAGTTCCTCAAGCACCACCCCCCCCCCCCCCCCCGGGCGGCGGCGGGGTGGCGGGCCAAGTCCCTTTCTTCTCCATCTGTTATGTATTTTTCCTTTATTTTTAGTTGTCTCATTGCCTTCATCTCCCACTTTGTTCATTAGACGATGAATGCTGATGGAGGAGAAGGATCAGTTTCATATTTAAAAAGAGCCACAAAGAAGAAAGAAAGGAAGTTTCCTAGATATCATAACTGATTGTTGGAAAAATAAATTTTTGGAGGTTGATACTTTCTTGTTTCATTGCTAATGTACTTGTGACTTGATCTTTCATGCTTTATTGTTCTAAATATGGCGGTTTTTATCTCTACTTGACATGACATGCTGGTTTTTGTATGATACTTTCCAGGTCAAACCTTTTCTGCTGTTGTTGGGAGTCCGTACTATGTTGCACCAGAGGTGTTGCGCAAACATTATGGACCTGAAATAGATATATGGAGTGCAGGAGTTATATTATACATCTTGCTGAGTGGGGTGCCACCTTTTTGGGCTGGTATCCATCTCTGAAGTTTAATGGTTCATTTGAATGGAAGCATTTGAAGAGAAAGGATTTGAATTCATATAAAGGCTTGAATAAATTATGAAAAGTACAGATTTTTTCTGAAATTCATAAATAGATTTAAGCTTTATTAACAATTTAAATGATTAAACATAAGATCTTATTTCAAATTTATAACACAATTTTTTTGGTTGGAAAAAAATCCCTAAAGCTCAAATTTGTCATTTATTATTGAAGTTCATATCAAACAATTTATACTAGTAGTTGTTCTTCAAATCCCTTGATTTTAAATTCTCAAATCCAAATGAAAACATATTAATTGATGTTTGAGATATATCACTAAAGAATTTGCTTTCTATATGTCAAATTCATATTACCGATGTAGTTTTGCATCTTTTGTTACCTACAGAAACTGAAAAGGGAATCTTCCGAGAGATTTTACAAGGCAAATTAGATTTTCACTCTTACCCATGGCCTGTCATCTCCGAAAGTGCTAAGGAACTCATTCGAAAAATGCTTGATCGGAATCCAAAGAAAAGGCCAAAAGCTCATGAAGTCCTTTGTAAGCCTCTTTCACTATACAGTTGTGTTAAGCAGGGTGGCTTGTTTGGATATTAAGAGAAGATGAAGCCTAATCAATTCCTTGCATTATCAATTTCACAGGATTTGTAAAATGTTGGTACACTAAAGTGATTTTTGTATCAGGCCACCCATGGATTGCAGATGACAATGCTTCCGATAAACCGATTGATTCTGCAGTGCTATCTCGCCTAAAGAATTTCTCTGCAATGAACAAACTTAAGAAGCTGGCTTTGCGTGTAAGGATTGATTCTAGTAATACTTTTTAGTTACATATCTTTGATAGTTGATTCCTTGGACTATTGAGCAATGCTAACCTAATGTCCTGAACACACACAAAGTCTGGGATCAACTTCCTTTGGAAAACTACAACTAAATTTACATAAATTAGGTTGAACTTTGGGTGAACTGATTCTATTTAAGTTTTCATGCTTCAAGACCAATACTCGAATTGTTGTGCGACAAAGTTTTGTAGATTCTTCATTCTTCTACTTAAATATTCCACTTAAATAGTTTACTGCTGAGACAATGTCATATTGTATGTGAGCTAATATGTGCTACCATGCACAATATATAAAATAAGCATGCTCTAGGACAGAATGATAGTATAGTAGTGGAAACAAAAGAACACCTTCTCTGGCGATACGTTAACCCCTACTAACATGCACTTGGTGTGTTGCTTTGGTCAGTGCTATGTTTTTCTTAGCTTTAGTTTAAGCGGATCCTGGTCTTCTGGACTTCAAATTCCTTCTCATTTTATTTTCTTGACCTTCTTTTCTACCACGTTGGTTTTACTTTTCCACAAGCCAGTGCTATCTTCTCAAAGCTTAGGTTAAACAATTCCAAACACCTTTTATCACTATTCTCTCTCTCTCTTCTCTTCCTTGTAGATTTCTCTCTTCATAGTCTTTACTCAAAGTTCTTTACAGTTTAGTTATCCTGTTCATATTGCCCTTAACTAGTTTGTTCTATTGTCTAAGCTGAGTTTAGTGCCCCTTTCCAAGTAATGATTGTGCTAACATGGAATTGCCAAGGTATCAACAGGGCTGCAGCATGCAGTTAAGGCTTTGAAAGACTTAATCAGAAAACAGGACCTGGATTGTGTCCAATTAATAGTACCTATAGCCTTAGAAGTAGAGTGGAAGGGCTTTGAAGAAGGTTGGCTTTGTACAAGTGTATTGGGGGGGTGGGGGGTGTAGTGGGCTGCGCTGGAGGTCTGACGGTCCTTTGAAGGAAGGGGGTGAATGTAAAATTTATTGGTGCAAACCAAAGAGTGTTAGCTCTAAAAGTTTGCTCAGATCCAGAGTGCAAAGAATGGTTGCTTATGAATGTCTATGGGTTTCCTTACTTTAGTCAAAGACATGAGTTATGGAAGAGTCTTGACAGCATCCTGGAGTATTTTGATTGGCCATGGGTTGCAATACAATTAAAATGAGTGATTTCATCTTTAGACATGGGGTGATTGATTTGGGATTTTTAGGATACACATATATCTGGAGCAACAAAAGGGAAGGCTTGCTAATTATCAAAGAGACGGTTCACCAAGCTATCTGTGGTGTTGAATGGTAGTTGTTAGTTCCTAATGTAGGGTTGATCCACCCACCTGCTGTCTGTTCAGACCTTAGTCCTCTGATGCTAAACTCAAGCATGGAGAATGAGAGACTACTGTGTATATTTGGGCTTGAGGCAATGTGGGCTAGGGAAGAGGAATCAACGGAGGTCATAAAAAGGGCTTGGAAACAGTCTGATGAGAGCCAATAAGATGAAATGGAATGTGGAGAAGCTTGACAGCATTTTTGATCAAAAGACAACAGCTCCTATATTGAAAATTCCAATTCCAAGGATGCCAATGCCAGATAAATTAGGAGTATACTGGATGCAGCAAAATCATCATTTTAACATGAGAGATTGAAATTTCTTAGCATATTGTCATAACATTGTATTATTACCAAGAAGCTAGAGTTAACTTAGCTCTAATATATACCCTACTTAGGGTTTATTGTAAACATAATTCATCATAGTAAAGATGTAGTTATTTAAGTTTTTTGTTGTAGACATAGGTCGTTAAGTTGAACCACGTTAATCTAGCTTGTTCAACACTACCAATCTCATTTTCATATCAAATTGATCACATAGATAAATTAATCTAAAGTACTCAAACCAGACTTGATTCCAAGCCCTCAGGTGCTCTCAAGCCCTGCCAATAGCCTTGGTGAGCAGTCCCATGAGCCACTAGGATTCTTCACGTGCTGGCACACCCTCATTCACGTGCCCTATACACATGAACAGTCTAGTCGCTTTGTTTGTGCCATATGTTAGATACATATTGTGTCACTTTAGCATGGGACGTCAACATCAATGCCATGCCATCTACCTTTTTCATTTCCATTTTAGTATCTTACCACGTCAGACCGGCGCAGCCGCTGACTACTGCCTCCGACAACCATCGACTATCGCCAGCTGTTGACCAGCATTGACTGCCGAAACATGTATTTATCGACACTGCATGTTGGTTTTTGTAGGGTCTTTGTCTCCTAGAAGCTTTCCTAGGGCTTTTCTTTGTGCTCTATTGCTTTGGACCTCTCTTGAGTTGTGTTTAATAGAAGATACAATTAGCACTAAAACCACCCTCCTCTTTCCCTTTAACTTAGGAGTCCCATCCTATTTGGTTTTTTAGACCACGGCACTGACGCCATCTCTTATAGCATATATGTAACTGGGCTCCTATTGTGTTTAGATGAGAGAGTTCCAATCCGCAACATATAAATTTCAAGAAATATTAGAATTTTCTTGGTGAAAGAGTTTCAAGTAGTCAAGGCAGTAAAGGTTTTTTCTTCTCGTGTAGTTATACGAGAGACAGCTTAGGGTTTACTTGGGAATTGAATTTTCTTGAGAGAGTCTCTGTACCACTGTTGTAATCTCCCTATTTTCTTAATGAAACTTTCTTCTCGTTTTCGTTTGTGGATATAGGAATCTTGTTGAACCACGTACATTTCTATGTTCTTTGTGTGTGCTTGTTGATGTGTTTTTTGTCTTTACTGCTTTTGATTTGAATCTTGGGAGTGTTATTGCACAACAGATAGTATATCAAAATTGATGTTTTTCTTTTGTTAAAAACATTCACGCAATTGCCAACGGACAAATTATAATGTTCACCAATTTGATATCACAGGACTGTCTTTCTTTAATGAATATATGATACTCGGACAAAAATGAAACAACAGTCACGTATCTTTTACCTAAGCCTTATATCTGATTCCACTACTTACTGGCTTACTTATTTGTTATGATGGTGACATTTTTATTGGTCACTGAATTAATTTTTGAACTCTATTGTAGGTCATAGCTGAGAAACTTTCTGAAGAAGAAATCGGCGGTTTGAAAGAGTTGTTCAAAATGCTAGACACAGACAACAGTGGAACAATAACGTTTGATGAACTGAAAGAAGGATTAAAGCGAGTGGGCTCTGAACTTATGGAATCCGAGATCAAGGATCTTATGGATGCAGTAAGAAAAACTGTCTCCACCATCAATCTAATCTACTGTGGTATTCTTTGTGGGACAAGTATCTTACTTGTTGGTGTTTGGTAGGCAGATATTGATAACAGCGGAACACTTGACTATGGTGAATTTCTTGCTGCTACACTGCACTTGAATAAGTTGGAGAGAGAGGAGAATTTATTGTCAGCCTTCTCCTTTTTTGACAAGGATGGTAGTGGTTACATAACCATTGATGAGCTTCAACAAGCCTGCAATGAGTTTGGTTTAAGCGAAGTCCACCTCGATGAAATGATTAATGAAATTGATCAAGACAATGTAAGTTTGTTCATTTATGTCTAACAATGATGAGAGGTACTGTTATTTGCTCCTCTTTTTTTAAACTGTTTATTTATTCAGAAAAATTATTTTGAGCTTAAATGAGAATTTAATTAGCAAAATTTTGAGCGATTTGAAGACTACATTCACATGTTGCATGGTGCCGATGAGCCTAATGGTTTATGTTTAGAAGCTGAACTGATACCCATGGACCTATTGTTTTACAAATGGCATCTCTCATGTAAAAATCAAATCTTGAGCTCTCTCTTAATTAAACTCATTATCCAACAACTCTTTGTATGATCCTATCCTATCATAACTTACTTATGAGCTGGATTGGTACTCTCCATCTTGAAGTAATGAATCTCTTTTTACAGTAATTTATACTAATGAAAGTGTTTTGTTTTGCAGGATGGACAAATAGATTACGGGGAATTTGCTGCAATGATGAGGAAGGGTAATGGAGGGTTAGGGAGGAGAACCATGAGAAGCCAATTAAATGTGGAAGATGCCCTGGGACTCACAAACAATGAATGTTCCTAATGAACTCACTGATTGTTCACCTTAAGTAATTAATCATTTGCCAATTTAGTCTTTTAGGAACATTCTAATGGAAATAAAACACTGATTTATACAAGGTTTTTGGATTGTCTGTGGTGTGTCTTTTAACATTGTATATTATATTATACTCTTGTTTACTTGGTGAACGTTTGGATAGCGCAAACGGCTAGCGTTTGTGCATCCAGCGTTTTGTGCGTGGGTCCCATGCACTGTTCATTGGACCCACAAATCTCGTTTTTAGTCAAACTTTCATTAAAAATAGGTCCTATGGCATTATTCATATATTTAAAAATTATTTTGTTACAGTGTTTTCAGTTTTCAGTAATAAGCGGTATCCAAACAGACCCTTAATGTTAACAAGCCACATTCTTTATTTGAAAGTTACCTAGGAAACTAGTTGGGTTGGGCGGGTCTGAGTTTGAACCATTCGGACTTGGGTTAAATTGAGTATGAGTCACATTCGTGGGGACTAAAACATGTTGCTATTCTTATGGCCTAAATTGGTCTTTGATGAGTCATGTTAACTCGGTATGATCTGCATTTTTGTTACATGTTAAAAAAAAAAAAAAATGAAAAAATTCAAATGTAAACTTCACCAAACTTCTCAATACCATACCAAAAAAGGTCATTTCGATTTCAACATACAAATGAAATATTTTGGTATCGATTAATATTGGTATAGCATTTCAAGATTAGTCCAATATCATAACTTAAGGGTACGTTTGGAACACTGAATGAGGATTACGATAAGAATTGTAATTTTTATTACTGGTAATAAAGTGTGTTGTAATGTAATAACTAAACCTATTCATTAGTTTTGTTGTGGGTTATAACATTAGAATGAAACTTAACATTTATTTTAGGAAATATCTTACTCATACAATTATATTTCCTTAAAAATGAAAAAAATAAATAATAAAAAATCAACTAATAACTTGAAATTTTTGAATTTTATTACTCCAAATTTCTAGGCAACCAAACAAAATAATATGTAGCCATGCTATTTACCTTTGTTACTGACGTCCTCGACGTCAATGGAGACATCTTTCTTTTGGGTTGTGCCAAGCTGGTCTCTGGATCTGGAGCAGAGCTAGGGTTTTTAGTGGATGAGGACAAAGACAAGTCGTTCTCAGAGGAGTAGAACCTAAGTCTGAGTCGGGGCCAAGTCAAGGCGGTGAGTGAGGAAGGACTTGGAATTGGGATGTTTTGAATGGGAGGGGAGTGAAGAATATTGCGAGTGTAGAGAGTGACATTTCGAAGCAGAGTGGCGTATTGACCATTGATTCAATTTTAGCATTTCCACCAAAACCTATACATTTTATTACACAATGCAACATATATGCGAATATCAGTCAGCTACAACTGCGACTACGATTGTGACACCTGCTTGGCGCTGTGTGAGAGAGAGAGAGAGAGAGAGAGAGAGAGAGAGAGATACGATTTCTAGTTTCATTGTGAGTTCTCTTTTGTCAATTCTATACTAGGTTTTTGCTAAAGATTTTGTGCACACAACATGTTTGTCAATATTTCTATGAGAGAGAGATAGCGTAAAGTGAACTATCATTTTGATTTTTGATTTATTTTCGCAATGTTTTGTAAGACTTTTTTTTTTCTTTTTCTTTTATAGTATTTGACTCTTATGTAGTAATGAGAATGATCCATTTTAACGATTTAGCTAACTTTGAACTGAATCTTGTAGGCAATCATTAGTCTTCTTCTTAACTAGGTTTAATAATTAAGATATGATTTTATTTAAGAAATATGGATGTGTGACAAAATCATGTACATATAATGTGATTAATTTACATATAATCATAATTATTTAATCTAACAAATTAATCATAGACCAATGTTGCAAATCCATTTTCAAATAGGGATAAATTTGTCTATTTAAATAATTTCCTCCCATTTCCATTCTAATTTTTAAAACATCCAAATAAAAGGAAGGACTAATTATTCAATTCCCCCTTACTAATTTTAAAAACATCTAAACAAGATAAAGGATAACTATTCTCCTCTACTCTCCTCACTCTCTAAACTTCCAAACAGGCCATTAGTGTACTCATAAAAAGACATTATTGTGAGCCATATGTGTAGATATTCTAATTGTCACAATGGATAGGAGTGCTAGTATCCTTGTGATGGTCAGTTTGTTGATGGCTGAGGGTGAAGGCATGGGATTGATATCTTGAGGGATGTCAACACCTTTCAGTCTAAAAAGCCTTATAAGAAGGCTGGGAAAGATCAGCTTGGCCTTGGAGGTTGTTCTAGTCTCATCAACAATGGTGTAGAAGATACGAGCATTGATGTCTATGTAGGTGTTCTCCTTGAGCTCCATGAGGAAGATGGCTCTAGCATTGTTGATGGTGGTTAGCTTCCTCACTGGGTACAGATTAAACATTATGATGGTTGTTAGACACCTCATGTCAGCTGGGAAGGCAGAAATATTGAGGCATCTCCCCTCTCTAACTCCACCAATATGAGATTGGACAGTGTCAATGGATAACATCCTGTCCTTGTAATGGGTGAAGTCATGATCATCCAAACCTTCAAATCCCAGCACCTCATCTATGGTGAACTCATGTCCTCGAATCCAACAATTTATCTCATGCTCTCTTAACCTAGCATTAGCATAAGACTCCTTGATTAGAGGCTCACACACTCCAGGAAAGTCACTCAACAACTTATCCCAACCTCTGCCCTCAAAATAGCTTGGAATGAAGGTGTCCTTCAAATCCACCAAGTTTACAAATCTTTCCTGAATGATGGTTGCCTTTATGTAGAACTGAGTGTATCTCTCAAAATGCTGAAGAGACCTGAACTTGGTATTGTCCATCTTCAGCCTCTTGTCACCCTTCTTGGTAGTAGTCTTCTTCTTTGTAGAAGGAGCCATCTGTAAACACAACAGAAAAGGCCACAAAAACAGAGCACAATAGATGGAAATGCAAACATTAGTACTAGGTTAGTATAACTGAAAAGAACATAGAACTATATCACCATTCAGTCCATATTCAATTGAG
This sequence comes from Quercus agrifolia, assembly GCA_029955455.1. Classification (NCBI taxonomy): domain Eukaryota; kingdom Viridiplantae; phylum Streptophyta; class Magnoliopsida; order Fagales; family Fagaceae; genus Quercus; species Quercus agrifolia. The sequence goes on from JARQAD010000006.1 coordinate 19,799,882, forward strand.
ATTTAGACATTGAAAGAGATAGCTCAAATCAGATAAGGATAGAACAACCTATCAACAATACTTATGCATAACACAATAAGACAGTGAGAACAACAACTCAATCATGAACACTTCTAGGACACATACCCAAGCACAGACTTTAACATGCACTAATCAGCTGTAAAGAAGCATATGTCAATGAGACATATCTTAATGAGTATGAGATGTTCAAACCAACACAGAGCATTCAATATCCTCAAGGCAGAAGCAACATACATGATATCAATAATCAATAGCAACAATAAAGTATAAAAAAATATAACGCAACCACTTAAGCTCAACCAATTTGAACCAACCATACTCACAAACATAGTATATCACAGTAAACCCAAACAAATAGCATATGACGATGAGACATAATATCATGGGTATGAGAATAACCAACCAACACAGATCAGTTAACAAACTAAAACAGTGAAACTAAAACATGATAATAACCATATTTAGCATTCAAGAAACAAGATCAACCAAAACCAAACATCCAAACACAACAAACATGATCCCAACCCATATCCGAAACTACAGATATCACAAATCAAAACCCCAACTCACAGAATCAAGAAAATAAAGCTCAAAACATGAAATATGTAGTGAGAGAGAGAAAACCCATACATTTTTCTTGAAGATTTGAATTTGAAATGAAGCAATAATGGATGTTTTTGAGAGTGACACGGTGAGTTTGAGAGAGGTTTCAGTGAGGAAGATAATGAATAGTCACAAAATGTTCGAGGGAAACTCAAAAGGTTTTAAAAACTGACCTATTTGTGCAAAACACGCGATTTTCGTGACTGGATTAAGTCGTGAGCAAGTTGCCAGGGCTAGTCGCCAGAACACTCAAGACAAAAATTTTGAAAAATTTTTCTAATTGCTTTTCGTGATTGGAAGTTCTACCCGTGAAAGAGTCATGAGGTAAGCCGCGAAAATCTCTGAGTACCCTCACGACTGGAACCTCCACCTGCGAACAAGTCGCTAGACTAAGCCGCAAGAAACATTAAAATTTCAAATTTTGAAAAATATTCTAAGTATTTTTCGCGACTGGGACTGACCCGCTAGTGAGTCATGAAAAATTTCTGTATGGGCTCGTGACTGGGGTATGCAACTAGATCAACTCGCGACTGTGTCGCCAAAACAGGGCAACATTGTTTTTGAAATTTTAACAAGTTTTGTAAAAACAAAATACTTTCCAAAACCAAATAAACACTTAAAAATATTTTTGTGATTGATCAACAGAGATTGAGCATGTGAAAACATATTTAATCAAGTACAATCACACAAATGAATATGACATTCATTGAACATAGACATGTGTGATGTGTGTGGATATCAACAATGAGATAGTCCTTAGTCTAATGTGAAGATTCAATGAGTGATTCAACCAAGCCATACACAATTAGCGCTAGATAAGGTGACCCATCTTAATTATAGAAATATGCATATATGACCTCCCACAAAACTTGATTACATAACATGTGAAGCTTTTCATTTGGCTCCATATATATCATATCATTTGATCTTTTTGAATCAATATATCTCATTGTGAGATCGATGCCTGAAATTTTTGATATTTTAATTTGATGAGTTAGTCTTTGGCTTTTTGGGCATTATACATTTTATTTTACGCCGCTTTCCCTTTTTCCTAGTCAAATACTAGTATGTGCGAAAGGTTTTTGCAGCTCAATATCTCTTTTTATTTGGAGATTTACATTTGGTGAGCTCTTTTAAGCAAAAAAAATAAAATAAAATAAATGAGTGGGAAGATATATAGGCACAAGTCTATGCATGTCTTAAGATCAACAATACCGTTAACTATTCATTCATGACAAGTTTGAAGATCTATTTACAACAGTCACATAGATGTCAAGATTTCTCCCACAAAGATATGAAGTACTTAGAGAACAAGCTATGCTTTTAAATGCACAAGGCCATTTGTATGAAGGTACAAGGCAAAATATGTTTTGAAACAAAACACAACGATGTTGATCAACCTTTTTGGATTTTCAACTTTTTATGTGTTTTTGGATTTTTGACATAAAACAAGAAAAGATTGATAAAAAACAACAAAGTAAAAACATTTAAAGCAAAAGCAAACAAACAAAAAATTTTCAACTCAAATAAGCAGTAACGCATAACCAAGCATAGTCACAAAACATTGGAAGTATTAATGCATGGACATGTTGTAATGCTTATGCAAGAGTACCCCTCTTCACCCACACGTCATGTGCGTTTGGGGTGATATCCCCATAGAATTGGGTACAAGAGTTAGGACTTTCAAACGTTCTAGTGAAGCTTTCCAAGCAAATGGTGAATGCACCGATCATCTTCATCACGTCCACCACAACGGGATCACCATTTCTACCTCTTGATGACTCAACAGCCCACGTCCTCTTGTCATTTCTTGGTCCTCTTGACCTTTGATCACTTGCATTCTTCAATGCTTTTAGCTTATGACAATTCGGTCTGGAGTGCCCTTGAAGTCCACAATGGTGACAAACATGGTTCGTTCTCGAACCTCTTTGTGATCTTGGAAGAGATTTCCTTTTGGCTTTAGCCCTAACCACATATTGGTTACGGGGTTTGTTCTACACCCGTTGGTCAGCCGCATTCTTCTTTTTCTCAACCTTTGCCTTCTCCATAACAGGGGCAACTACAATTGGCTCTTTGGCCATCACAAACTTCACTTCTTTAGAGATATTCACAGTTGAACTACTTTCTCCTGTGTATCATAATTCGGTTTTTTCGGAGAAAGGTTTTTGATGAGAGAGGACATCATTAAGCTTCTTTGTGGATACTTGCTCTACCTTGACATTTGCTTGAACCACCTCAAGTTCAAGGAATTTAACTTTAGTGTAAGCTTTAGTTAGCTCACCATTTAGCATCTCAATCTCACACTTGGCCTCCTTATATCTTACTAGGAGACTTCTATAGTCCTCCTCTGCTTCCTTCATCTTCTTCACAGCCGCCTTGGCCACCCTTGCATACTCTCCTGACTTCTCAAGGAGTGAGTTGTAATTCTCTTGAAGACCAGCTACATCTTTATCTTCTTCAGCATCAGATTCTTCTACAATTCCCATGGATTCCTCATCACTATGCTCCCTAAGTTCTTGCACAAGCAAATTCAAGTCCTCCGAAGACTCAACATGAGTAATAGTCATAAATGCTGAGAAATTCCCTTATTCATTACAGCTATCCTCCGAATCAGAGGTAGAGGAATCTGAGTCACTGAGAGTGGTTGCATACGCCTTGCCCTTCGATCTTAAGTAATTAGGACATTCCTTTTTGAAATGGTCATGTCCATTACATTCAAAACAAGTGACTCCTTGATTAGATTGGGACTCCTTCCCATCTCTCTTTTTAAAGTTCTTCTTCTCATTTCCGGGACTTGTAAATTTCCCTTTGTCACCAAATTTCCCACTGTTCTTGAACTTCAGGAATTTGCAGAAATTTTTTGCAAGGTAAGCAACATCTTTCTCGACAACATCCTCATCTAACGAGTCGTGTGCTTCTATCCTTTCGTTTATGGTCTTAAGATCAAGAGATTTGCTTTTCCTTTGAGTGGGCAATGACAATTCATATGTCTTAAGCGAGCCAACCAGTTCTTGGACTTTGATATCATCAAGATCTTTGCTCTCTTCAATTGTCGTCACCTAGGCACAAAAGTTTTCCGGCAATGACCGAAGGATCTTCCTTACTACCTTGGAATCCTCCATTTTCTCTCCCAAATTAAACTTGCCAATGACCACTTCATTCAGCTTACTATAGAAAGAGTCAAAGGACTCGTCCTCACTCATTTTGAGCTCCTCAAATCGAGTGGTCAGCATTTGTAGCTTCGTGTCTTTTACTTTCTTTGTTCCCTCATAAGTGGTCTCCAATATCTGCCAAGCCTCCTTGGCAATGGTAATGTGAGAAATTCGATGGAACTCATCTGGAGACACACCACAAAAAATGGCGTTAAGTGCTTTGCTATTAGCATTTGATGACGTGAGAGCTGCCTTATCCCATGTGGATTTGGCTGCCTTCGGCTTAGTCCAGCTGAATCACAAACATATTCATCTATCGAACATAAAAATGCTCTCATCCGTACCTTCCAAAAGGCATAATTGCTACCATCAAAATATGGTGGAGCATTTAAAGATTGAGACCAGTTTATTTCAAATGAGGTCAAGGATCGCACTAAGGTAATTAAACCACAACAAGTGCACCCGCTCTGATACCAATTGAATGTTCAAAAAGTGTATAAAACACCATGAACGTTTAGACCCCCAATTTCCAAATTATCAATTCAAGCTTATTATCAAACAATTAATGTGTGGAATATGAATATAAGCATATAACATAATTGATAAACAATTTAAATCAAATAAAATCACATCCACGGCAGAAATTAAATGACAAAGATTAAGAGAAGAGAGATGCAAATAAAAGGACAACACAACGATGTGTTATCGAAGAGGAAACCAAAGCCCTCGACGTAAAACCTCTCTGCCGCCCTCCAAGTGGTAAATAATCCACTAAAGAATGTAGTTGGGATACATGAATAACAGAAGACCCTCTAAGCCTAATTTGCCTAGTGTACCTAAGCTATCCACGCCTCTACTCCAACAAGATTGCGCCGAATCTTTGTTTTCTTTAGCTTACCGGATTCCGCTATAAACCATAGCATCAACCAATGTGAATTGGTCCCTTCCTAACTGCTTCCCAAAGCACCAAAAAACCTTCTCATAGATGTGGGTATGGTGAGAAAAGTTTTGGCTAATGAACCTTTCAAGGATGTAACAATGGAGAGTGTGAGAGTTGAGGAATTTAAAGAGTCACTATGTAAAGATTGTGGATGAGTCAATCTTGTTTTTCTCTAGGGTTTCTCTCTCAAAATTCTCTCTAGAAGCTTTCTACATTTCATGGGTATAAGGGGTATTTATACTAGAGTGAGAAAGGAATGTGAAGAGTCGTTTTTTCATAATAGAGTGGACTAGCGACTTGACTGAGTCGTGAGTCCAAGCTGCGAACTAACTGAATGGCCAGACTGGACTTTTTGTCTTGTAGTACTACAGCTGACATGACGGTTCAGCTTCTCTGCACACTTCACTCATGTGCATCTTCTGGTGGCTTGCAAGCCGCGAGGCACCCGTGAGTCCCTACTTCACTGTACAATTTTGAGCATTTCTTCACGCTCTCTTACACACTATCCTTACATGATTCCCACCTAAATACAGGGTTACTAATTGCTAAATTACAGGAAAATTTGACACGGAATAAAGCCAACAAGATGGTTGATTAAATTCAACCTTACAGATTTGTATAAGGTTGTTAATAAAGTGATACTTGTTTTAGGCCATTAGTGGATTGTAGATGACATTGCTCCAAATGAACCACTAGATTCTGTTGTATTATCACGGCTGAAGCAATTCTTTGCAATGAACAAGCTTAAGAAGATGGCTTTGCGTGTAAGGCTTTGACAGATAACAATCATTTACAAAAGTGAATTTCTTGTACTATTTTTTTGATAAGTATTAATTTCTTGTACTATTGAGTAGTATGAGCCTATTGTTCTGAAAATACAAACACAAACATATATGAGTCTGTTTCTTCCTATCACCAACTAGCTAGGTTCAACTTCAGCTAAACCTAGTCCATAACTCTAGAACTCCAATCCAATATTAGTTAAATTTTATTAATCCTTACAGGACCAAACTAGAACTTTTGTCTGAAAGAGTTTTTCTAGATACCTGAATTTCCCACCAAATTTACTTTAAGTTCTCTTATTCTTTTAGCATATCTTTAATCTCTCTATGAAGTAGCAAAATCATTAAATGGGATTAAAATAGAAATATGTGAAATAGGACCACCCATCTTCCATGGAAGCCTTAGATTGTATGCAGCTATGGAATCAGAGCTCAATTAAATGTCTAAAACTTGTCTATGACATAATACTTATCCTTTTACGTCTGTCAAAACTTTAATCATCGCTTAATGGTGATATTACATATAATTTTCACGATTATTTAAATGTTGAATCCTATATGTTTCTGTTGTAAATATTTTTTCCCTTTTTTGTGAGAGCTAGACAATCTTATTTACAGTCTGCTGACTCTACTTAAAGGAAATCCTTGAATAATTTTAGTCATTAAAATTTAAAATGGTGTGTGAGGAAGCAAGGGAAACCAGAATTCTATATCATCTTGCAGTTTCCTTTCCAAATCCATCAAAATGGATCCAATAAAATAAAAAATTAAAAAAAGAAAAGAAAAAAGAGTGTATTCAAGCTGATATGCTGCAGAAAGAAATATTGTATCATTGAAACATTCATGCGTTTGCCAACAGACAAGAATTTTTTTTCTAAATAACAATAAATATTAAAAAATTTAGTTAGTTGTCACGTTTCAAAACAATGTTGAAAACTAACATCTCGAGTGTCTAAAACTCGAGTTCTAAAAAAAAACTTGAGTTTTTAAGTCTCGATTTGTAAGAGGATTGGTTTAAAGTTAGAAAAAAATCGATGTGAAAATCGAGTTTTAAAGACTTGATTTCCATAAATTGCAGAAAAACGCCGCTATAGGGCTTTAAAACGTCACTATAGGGCTTAAAAACGTCACTATAGGGCTCCCTAAACCTGGTCCTTAAAATTTTTTGCAGGAAAACGTCGCTATAGGGCTTTAAAACGTCACTGTAAGGCTTAAAAATGCCACTATAGGTGAAATTTTTTTTGTATAAAAAGACTTGAGATCTATCACACTTGCAAAACGAGTCTTTAGGACTCTAGTTCTAATATGGATCTCGAGTTTTAAAAACTCGAGATGATACTTTTCTTATTTCTTTCAACCCGTTCCTAATTTACTATTTTGAATCACTATTCTCATCTGATTTGCACAAAACCTCCAACAGACAATATAATGTCAAAACAATTTGATATTATTTGAATTACTGTTCCTCTAATGATTACAGTTCCTATTAGAACTATTGTACCTAAGCCTAATATTTATTGTGGTGGTGACAATTTGATAAGTAAATTGAGCTCTAAATTTCAACCTCAATTGTGTAGGTCATAGTTGAGAGGCTTTTAGAGGAGGAAATAGGTGATTTGAAAGAGTTGTTCAAAACTGAAAGCTTGGATTTGTGTAAAAACACAAGAGCTTATTTAGACTCCCAAATTAAAATTACGGCTAAATAGCTTTCACTCTTACTTATACTAAGTGTGGAACAAGAGTAAAGAAGCGCAAACAACCGTTGTCACTACCCTAAGCCATATTCATCCATTATCAACAATAAAAGGAAAGCTTAAGAGTAGGGAAGAGAGATGCAAACACAAGATAACACTGAGATGTGTTATCGAAGAAGAAACCAAAAAACTCGGCGATAAACCTCTCCGCGACCCTCCAAGTCGAAATCAATCCACTAGAGAATAAATTTGGAGTACATGAATAACAAAACACCCTCTAAGCCTAGTCTACTCCATGTACTTGAGCTACCAACTGACTTCTCAAAGCCTTTTCTTCTCTAGCTTTCCGGATCTCACAATTCAGCCTGATTGCATCCGCCAATGAATGCCTCCTTCCAATGCTTCCCAGCAGCACCAAAATTTCACTTCACACTTAGTATGGGTGTGATAAGTATTTGGGCTAGCAACCTCTCAAGGATATAGAGATGGAGAGGTAGGAGTTGAGGAAAATCATAAGGAAATATGTAGATGATTGTGGGTATGACAATCTCTAACTCTCAAGTGTATTTTCTAGTGTTTTTTCTCTGAAAAGCACTCCTTACAATTTGGGGGTAATAAGGGTATTTATAGTGTGGGTAAAGGCAAAACTTCACTTTTTGCCAAACAGAGAGTTCCGCGAGTCCTTCGCTGGTTGGCCTTACCCAAGAGACACTTGCAAAAACCTACAGCCTGGCATGACTCTTCATCTTCCAGTCATGTGCTCTACATGTGGCTCTTTCGCTGGTAAGCTTCTTGCGAGACACTTGCGAAAACCACTTGTTTATCCTTTGAAGCTTGAGTCTTCACACTCTTTCACACTCATCCCTTACAATTAGAAACCCACATAAATACTGGGAAAAATGATTGAAGAAATTACAATCAAATTGGGCACGGAATTAAAGCCAACACAAAATAGTTATAAATCATAACTTTACAAAAACAATAGACAGTGACAACAGTGGAACCATTACATTAGATGAACTAAGAGATGGCTTAAATTGAGTGACTTCTAAACTTAATGAGTCTGAAATCAAGGATCTTATGGATGCAGTAAGGAAAATGACTCCATCATCTATATGATCTACTATTGTTTTCATGCTATGTTTTTCTCCTAGTCATCTTGTAAGGTTGAATTTATTCAATTATGTGTTGGCTTTATTCCGTGTCAAATTTTCATGTAATTTAGCAATTAAATACCCTGTATTTAGGTGGGAATTATGTAAGGATAATGTGTGAGAGAGTGTGAAGAAAGCTCAAGATGTGTGCACTCAAGAAGAGCCTCGCGACTGGCAAGTCGCCAAAATGGCACACGTGTGAAGCATGCAGGGGGAGCTAAAGGGTCACGACAGCTGGAGCACTACAGGAAAAAACTTCTAGTCTGGCCAGGCAGTTAGCTTGTGACTTGTTCTAGTCGTGAGGCCGAGTTACCAAAATGCCCTGTTTGATGAAAACTGACATTTTGCATTCCTCATACACCCTACTATAAATTCCCTTATACCCACGAAATGTAGAGAGCTTCTAGAGAGAATTTTGAGGGAGAAACCCTAGAGAAAAACAAGATTGACTCATCCACAATCTTCATCCTTTGATTCTCCAAATTCCTCTACTCTCACCCTCTCCATTGACATATCCTTAAGAGGTACATATAGCCAAATCCTTATCTCACCATACCTATATCAGTGAGGAGGTACTTTGGTGCTTGGGAAGCAGTTCAAAATGGACCAATTCATTTTGGTTGATGCAATGGGTGATTGTGGGATCTGGTAAGCTAAAGAAGACAAGGTTCAGCGTAACCTTGTTGGAGCAAGAAGCTTGAAGGGCTTAGGTGCACTGGGAATATTAGGCTTGGAGGGCGGCAGAGAGGTTTTTCACTGAGTACTTCTGTTTCCTCTTTAAGAACACATCGCCGTGTTATCTTTGTGTTTGCATCTCTCTTCCTTTACTCTTTACATTTTAATTACTGTTGTGGTTGTATTTAATTATGGTTTAGAGTGTGTTACCTATTTGGTTATAGCTTATATTTCATATTCCGCACATATATTGTTTTATTATAAGCTTTTGTTTGTATTTTTGTATTTGGGTGTCTAAACGTTCATAGGTGTTTTACACACTATTTGAACTTTCAATTAGTATTAGAGTAGGTGCACTTGTTGTGGTTTAATTACCTAAGTGCGATCCTAGACCCCAGTTGAGATGGATCAATCTCAATCTCTTAATGCTCCTCCATACTTTAATGGAAGCAACTATGCAATTTGGAAAGTCCGTATGAGGGCATTCCTATGTTCCATTGATGAAAGTGTTTGGGATGCTGTAGATATAGGTTGGACTAGGCCAGAGGCCGCCAAATCCGAATGGGATAAGGTAGCCATCATGGCAGCTAACGCTAATAGCAAGGCTTTAAATGCTATTTTATGTGGTGTTTCTCCTGATGAGTTTCACAGGGTTTCTCGTGTTACAATTGCCAAGGAGGCGTGTTAAATTTTGGAAACAACTTATGAGGGAACCACAAAGGTGAAGGACACCAAGCTGCAAATGCTTACCACACGCTTCGAAGAGCTGAAGATGAGTGAAGACGAGTCATTCGACTCATCTTATGGGAAGCTAAATGGGTTTTTAGGATTTTCGCGACTCAGTTTGGCGATTGGTTTGCGAGTGGAAGCTCCAGTTGTGAGTTTTACTCAGACTGTTTGGTGACTCTTGTCACAACTTTCTCGCGGGTGGAATTTCCAATCTCGAAAAACACTTATACAAATTTTTCAAATTTTTTCACACGGGTTTTTGGCGACTTGAACTAGCGACTTGTTTGTGACTCATTACAGTCGCGAAAAATGCATGTTTTGCACATTGAGGGTTATTTACAGAGCTGTTTTCAAAAACTTTTCATTTTTCCCTCGCATCTCGTGACTATTCATTGTCTTGTTCGCCCCTCCCTCTGCAAAAATCAATGTTTTCACACACAAACACTACATTATCTTCATCATTTCTTCATCAATCTTCAAGAAAAGGTATGGGTTCTGTCTCTTTCTCAATGTATTTCACGTTTCTAGCCTTAGATTTCTTGGATTTTGTGTTTGTGTTGAGATATGAAAATATGATGATTGAATATGGTTCACTGATGTTTTGTTGAGCCTGTTGTATGGGTTCTGTTGGTTATGTGTTTTTCCACTTTTCCCTAGGGTGCACATGGTGTAATTTGTTGCATACAAACACTCTTTGACATGATTGAGACCTCAATGTCATGTTTTAAGGGCTTTATCCACACACACACACACACACACACACAAAACTGCTTTAAGACTAACTTTGTGCTAATACAGTTTATTGTCATGTGTGGTTTCTCTTGCTCTTTTATATTCCATGATACAGCTTGAAAATGTCTCCATTCAAGAGATCAGCCGTGAAAGGAAGTAGTAGCAAAGGCAAAGAACTAGTGATTGATCTTGAGAGCTTCACTCCTACAACCAAGAAGTCTCAATCATCGATAGGATTCTATGATGTCAGCAAATTCAGATCATATGCAGCGTCTCAAGCTTTTGAGAATTACTTCATGGATGCTCCCTTGTTAGTGGAAAGGGTGCTTGAGCAAGGTTCTCTTCTGAATACGAACATTTCGAAATGGTTTGCTAACAAGGATTGGAACTTCCTCCTATCTAGCTTAGAAGAACCGTATGAACAAATGGTGAAAGAATTCTATGCAAACGCCATTTATGAAAGGGATGAGCTGAAATCTTAGGTTAGAGGTCACCACTTCACAGTAACAACTTGCTATCTTGCTAACATTCTACACATTAACCGGCCAATGTTTCCAAAGCCACCGGTGTATGATGACTTGCATCCAAAGGAGGATTTACTTCAAGACGTTCTTGGTGACAACTTGGAATTCTCTCCCAATGGGAAATCAATTAGTGTTTCCTCGCTATCTCTAGAATTGAGGGTGCTTACAAAAATCACGTTCCATAATCTCTATCCTCTATCAAGCACCAGATACATGAATCTTGGTAGAGCCTTGTTCCTTTATGACCTGATTACTGATGAAGAGATCAATATTTGCGCTCATATCTTCCATATTTTGCACAAAACTGCTGCAAGAACAACCTCAAGGAACTGCATTCCTTTCTGCTGCCTCATTCCAAAGATTCTGAAACTTAAAGGCATCATCCATCAGAAGATAAGTCTCCTTACCCTAAGCTGAGTCCAATCAACATTCGTATGCTCAATGCTAGCATTGGTTATGTCGAAAGGGAATCAAGACAGAGAGTCCAACTCCTCATGGTGTTTCACGCTCTAGGTCACACTCCTATGATGAGAAGTTAGACAACATTATGGCATTCGTACATGACATAAGCACTAAGATGTCCGGACTTGCCTCTCTCATGCACCATCACACCATCTATTGTGATACGAAGTTCACTTCTCTCCAAACTCAATTGGACCAAATTCAAAGAAAGCTAGAAGAAAATGAGGACTAGCTATTCCATGACAAAAAGGGGGAGATGGTGATGATAGGGGGAGAAAGAGCTTGATCAAAGGAGGAGTATTAAAGTTGAAGAGCAAGAGAAAGAAAAAGGCCTATGCTTAATATTTTGCTTCATATTATCATATATTAGAGTTTATGTTGTGTATTTGAACTATGTTTTTATTTTTTACCTTTGCTTTGTAGCTTAAGTACTTTTAGTTAATGTTATGCATTTTCTTTAGTACTTCACTCTTGTGCCCTTGTTGGATTTTTTATCCTTGATGCAATTACTTTAGGTTTTTGTATCGGTTGAGTGTTAGACATGCAAATGATACTTTGCATTGAGCCTATTAGCTTGCATATCCAGATGTTCATTCCCCATGTGAATGTTCATTGTGATCACTATTTATAGTGATTGTTCTTGTTTGGTCAAGTCATGTTTTATTGCTTTAATCTTTACTATTTGATTGCATTGTGCTTGCTCCATATGCATTTCAAGATTTTTGCTTACAATGATCATCTTGTGTTATTATTTTCAGGAAAAACTTGTTCGTATGGTTCAAGAGCTTCAAAATTTCTAGAGTTAGGTGTGAGTGAGTTTTAGCAACTGTTCCCAACTCACATGTTAAGTCTAGAGTTTGTTTTAGGGTTTTGTCACGGAATAACCAAAAGGGGAGATTGTAAGGTTGAATTTATTCAATCATGTGTTAGCTTTATTTCATGCCAAATTTGCTTGTAATTTAGCAATTAGATACCCTGTATTTAGGTGGGAATTATGTAAGGGTAGTGTGTGAGAGAGTGTGAAGAAAGCTTAAGATGTGTGCACTCAAGAAGAGCCTCGCAACTGGATCTCGCGATTGGAAAGTCGCTAGAATGGCACACGTGTGAAGCATGCAAGGAGAGCTGAAGGGTCACGACAGCTGAACACTACAGGACAAAACTTCCAGTCTGGCCAGGAAGTTAGCTCACGACTCAAACTCACGACTCGTTCCAGTCGTAAGGTCGAGTCGCCAAAATGCCCTGTTTGATGAAAACGGACCTTTCACATTCCTCATACACCCTACTATAAATACCCTTATACCCACGAAATGAAGAGAGCTTCTAGAGAGAATTTTGAGAGAGAAACCCTAGAGAAAAACTAGATTGACTCATCCACAATCTTCATCCTTTGATTCTCCAAATTCCTCTACTCTCACCCTCTCCATTGACATATCCTTGAGAGGTACATTTAGCCAAATCCTTATCTCACTATACCCATATCAGTGAGAAGGTATTTTGGTGCTTGGGAAGCAATTCAGAGTGGACCAATTCATTTTGGTTGATGCAATGGGCGATTGTGAAATCTGGTAAGCTAGAGAAGACAAGGTTCAGCGTAACTCTGTTGGAGCAAAAAACTTGGAGGGCTTAGGTGCACTGGTAGATTAGGCTTGGAGGGGCTTCTGCTATTCATGTATCCCAACTTCATTCTCTAGTGGATTATTGATCGCTTGGAGGGCGGCGGAGAGATTTTTTGCCGAGTACTTTGGTTTCCTCTTTGAGAAAACATTGCCGTGTTATCTTTGCGTTTGCATCTCTCTTCCTTTACTCTTTACCTTTTAATTACTGCTGTGATTGTATTTAATTATGGTTAAGAGTGTGTTACCTATTTGGTTATAGCTTATATTTCATATTCCGCACATATATTGTTTGATTATAAGCTTGTGTTGGTATTTTTGTATTTGTGGGTCTAAACGTTCAAAGGTGTTTTACACACTATTTGAACTTTCACATCTAAAATTGATACAGGGACATATATTTCACCTTTGGGTGTTTGACGGGCAGATTTTGATAACAGTGGGACAATTGATTATGGAGAATTTCTAGCTGCAACTATGCATTTGAATAAGCTGGAGAGAGAGAGAGAGAGAGAGAGGAGAATGTATTATTAGCATTCTCCTTCTTTGACAAGGATGGTAGTGGTTACATAACCATTGATAAGCTTCAACAAGCCTGCCAAGGGTTTGGATTATGTGACGTCCACCTTGAGGAAATGATCAAAGAAATTGATCAAGATAAAGTAAGTTTGATAATCTGTCTTTGTTTTTATTTTTTATTTTTAAGATACAACTAGGCATTTGAAACTTCTAGCATCTACTCTAGATGATTATTTTTTAGTATTAGGTCAAGGAATCAAACATCAGTGAGTCTCATTTTAGTATAGGTAGATTCAAACATGTTTCTCATTCAACGACAAGAGACTTTATCAATTGAGTTAATTGGAATCCACAGTTATGTTTAACCCTCACATTCATCCCCACCTGCTTATATTTTCTAATTATTTACTTATTTGTTATTTTCAAAGAAAAAAAATAGCTATATGTTAATTTTAATTGAGCACAATTTTAAGTAATTCGAAGGCATCAAAGTTGCACAATGCCAACAAGTCAACAACCCTAATAACGGTTGCATTATAAGGTTAATAAGGTGGTTTGATTCTATTTATAACTGTGTTCGTAAGGTGGTTTGATTCAACAAAGTTATTGCTTTTGACTAAATAGTTGTGTTTCAAGATGGAAAAATAGATTATGGGGAATTTGCTGCAATGATGAAGAAGGGCAATGGAGGAATGGGCAGGAGAACCATTAGAAGCAAAATAAACATAAGAGAGAATCCAGGAGTGATGAACAATGGATCTAATGGCTGACTGATTGTTGACCTTAATTAATTAATCATCACTTAGTGATTTAATCTTTTAGAAACATTTATAGGAAAAGAAACCATTGTTTATATTCAAATTTTGCACTATTTTCTGATTTAGTGATTTCATCTCCTGAGAACATTAACTCATAGGCTACGAATGCAGCTAGCATTCCTCCCAAAGCCTTTCCACCTATGGGTGAACTTACTGTGCCTCTAATGTCCAAAGGAAGATGGGGGCAAGGTTAAATAAATAAGAGAGCAAAATTGAATTTAATGATATTTAGTGTTACATGTGTTTTGATAATAAGCTCCAACAAAATTTAGAATCAAAATCTTATAGGATTTGTTTGCAAGAAAAGTATTCCCCTGTACATAAAATAACAATGCATACACAGTACAACATATAACACATATAACATTAGAAACTCTTCAAAGACAATTCAAATGGGTAAAATGCATTAATGCTCTGTTTGCTTCGATAGAAAACATTTTCTAGAGATAAATCAAACCCCGACTTTGACTAAATTTTCCTTGGGGAAAATACATAATCGAACACTTTCTATCCAATTCTATATTTCAAATCTATGTTTTGTGCCACTAAGATGTGAATGAAAATGAAAAATGCAAAAGTAACCAATGAATTCTCACAACTAGAAGTTAGATATATATATATATATATATATAAAAGATTTTTTAAGAAAAAATTCATGGCCATGCTCTACAAGCCTGCCACTCAAACATCCACTAAATGAATTAATTTACACCCATTTTGTTAGGTCATGCCACCCAAGTATAACCCACATCAACCATAAACCTCCAGGCCATTAACGAAGTTTTTCGCCTCTATTGTTAATGCCTCCAACCACATCAATTTTTATGAAATGAAGGCCCACATTTGTCCAATTTCATTTCCATGTATAATTTCACATGATTTGACCAAAATTTTGAAGTTATAACATGTGATTTTATGGAAAAAGAAGTTGTGAATCACCATGGTGATTGTGGCGTTTTTGGGGCCAGCAGTCGGTTTAAGAGTGGTGGTGGTTGTGAACATTGATGAGTAACTCTGTTACTTCTTCAAAGGTTGTTACAGATGATAGAAAGTAATGGCTATAGGTCTGAATCATTGCACTGTGATCTTTAAGGCTTTGAGTTTGTAGAAACTAGTGGCAGCTATTGAAGGGTAAGTGTCAGACAAATGAAGGTGGCAGTGAAAGAAGTGGCCAACCTACGAAGACCAAGTGTGGAAAAGTCAATTTTCCTCATTTTTATGCTTCAAAAATTCAAAATATAACATGGACCAGATAAAATTTTCTAGTTATGTATGTTCATTAGGTTATTATAAGGGAAATTAAACAGAAGGAACTACAAGAGCTTTTCAAAAGTACACAGGATGTGTCAAAAGAATTGAAAGTTCAAGGTTTTGATAAAATTTAAGTCAAAATTAGAGGGTTGTAATTGCATCTTACTCCAATTCAAAATTCCATGCAAGTGAACTGCCAAAAACTGTAAAGGGCACTTAAAGCTTCCATATATATTATCAGTCTAATGGGAGAATCAATTGAGCACCTCTTGCATGTGACAATGGTTTTACTCATACTATAGGCATATATTCTAGTAATAATATGAAATGCACATTGTTTGGTTTACAAAAGGTAGACAATTCCAAAATATTCAAATGAGTGACAAATTAGAAGCATGCTCACATCTTACTAGTGGCAGGAAGGTACTTCATATGACGGCCTTGAGCAATAATTTTGCCAGTCTCCTTCTTCCTGAACTCAACATTGACGACGCTAATAGCCTTCCCAACATGTAAGACCCTAGCTTCAATCTCAATTTCCTCCTGCATTAACAAGAAAGGCCATTAGCAGGAATACATTAAATATCATGCACAAATGAGTTCCTGCAAGAAAACGAAGGCTATTAATAACATACCCATGCTCATTCCAGTTCTTCTATTTTTATTTTTCTGATAACAAAAATTTTATAAAACAGTTTACTTGGAGAGAACTACAATCAAACTCTCAAATTACAATGCTCAAAAGAGAAAAACAAGGGTGGGAATGGAAAGCAACACTCCAATCTAACAAGACAAGGTAAAAAATAATAAAAGGTTTTAATTTCAAGGATAGACCGTTCACATACCTCAAAACTTCTATCATTCCATTTTCTCCAAAGACAGCACATGATGGAATGGGGTAACGCCTTCCAAAAAGCAATGTTTATATGCCTACCAAAAGAACCTTGTCAAGTTGCAAAACATATCAATAACCCCATTGCATAACCCAATGGAGTCCAAACAAACAACACACCATTGTATAACTCACAAGAGATAGGACAATGACGAAGAAGATGATCCACTGACACCCCACACCTTTTGCACATACAACACCAATCCATTATAATAATGCATTTCTTCTGGAGCTTGTTAGTAAATCTTCCCTAGAGCAACAGTCCAAAGGTATGTAATTAAGACTAGATCATTCCAGTTTTTTTGGAATAGTAAGTACTAAAGACCAGATCATGATAGTATATTGCTTTGGATTTGACAATGCAAATTATATATTTGTGTCTTTTCAAATTTATATTAATTTACACACAATTTTACTAAAGCTTAATGCTGCCTTCTAGTATGTAAATACTAGAGACTTTTGTTGGGGTATAGCATTATCAACAATGAAAGCATTAAGTTGTAATTGTAACAGTAAACAGGCATGAAAACTATTGGCAATCACTAGTCCAAAATCATTTAAAGGGCAACTTATTTTATAAGAGAAGAAACATCAGAGAATTAAAAAAATTGAATTTCCAGGGATACGTTGTGTCCTTCTGAAGGTGGAATGAAACCTTGATTGTTCTTTTGCATCCCAAATTTGCTTAAGAGAACCTCATGTCATAGATTCTTAGGCTCACTAGGAGATCCCTATAGCTTTTAAGAAACTAAGCTTTCATTTCAGAATTTCTTAAAAAGGTATATCAAACAAAAGTGATACAAACAACTTCCAATTCTAACCAATATTAGAGACAATAGTATTCACTTTTACAAGTCAAAGTCTTCAAATGTCAAGGAAGAGAAATAGAGATAAAGAAAGAGAATAGGCAAAACATACATGGTAAATCTTGTGTGATGAAGACTTCATTGCATATTTCGTCAATAGATACAACCAAAATGCACTTGCACTAATGTAGCAAAGCAAAATAGAAAATAATTAGACTATCTCTAATAAAAATATTGCCAAAATGCATAAGATATATATTTAGCACTATAAATGAACTGAGCCTTTTATGAACAACTTGGGCTCACTACAAGAAATCTGGGTTTAGGTGGCATTTTTTTTAGCGACGTTTTTAAATCTGTTGCTATAAGTGGTATATAGTGACGTTTTTTACTAGCGTCGCTAAAGACTAAGCTTTTTGTGACGTTTTTTACTAGCGTTGCTAAAGACTAATCTTTTTGTGACGTTTTTAAAAAAATGTCGCTATAACCAACGCCACAACAAGTACATTTTCAACGATGTGTTTCTGGCTTTTAGCGACGTTTTAGAAAACGTCACTATAGTTATTAAAGAAGACTCTATCACTACCCACCAATAAAGAAGAAAAACTCTATAGCGACATTTTGAAAACATCGCTATATGCAACAATCTTTATTCCCCCAGATTTTTGGTTCTTCTCACACAAAATTTCCCCAAAATTTTCTTTTCCCACTTTTTTTCTTACACACTTTTTTTTTTCTTTTCATTCGGCTCCCACTTTTCTCTCTCCACTCACGCCGCTTCTCTCTATCTCCCCATCACATCTCTTCTCTTCCCCAGCTGCTACCCCCAGCCGCCACCCCTAGCCACCACCCCAACAGCCATTGCCCTAGCCACCGATCTACTCTGGCATGACTTGGGAAAAATCATGTTTACATTCATATATATATCACAAATAAGCCAAGCTTAAATCCAAGTTTAGGCTCAACTATTCTACTAGCCAAGCTTAAACATAATAATGTGTTCATGAAAAAGCTTGCAACACTATAAGAAATCTAGGTTTAGGCGACGTTTTTAAAACGTCGCTAAAAACCCAAAAAAATCGCTATAAACACAAATGGTCTGCAGCGATGGTTCAAAAATGTCGCAATAGAGCAGTCGTTATAGGTCTATTGTGACGTTTCTAAAAACATCGCCATATGTGACTCTTTAATGTCATTCAAAAACTTTTATTGACATTTTCTAAAACACCACTAAATAACATAACATTTTTGCAAATAACATAGGAAAATACATTTAGCGACGCTTTTAAAACGCCACAAATAATAAGTTCTATAGCAATGTTTCAAAAATGTCGCAAAAAATCATTTGTCATCTTGCTTTTTAGCGACATTGTGGAAATGTTGCTAAAAACTTGATTATTTGCAGGGGTTTTAAAAGCGTTGCTAAAAAGGATTTCCTCTTACTTTTTAGTGACATTTTAAAAACGTCACTAAAACTTGCACATTTTTTTTAATATTAAAAATGCTATATTAACCTGCTTAAAATTCAACAATAACTAACATAAGCTTATAATAGATCAAATATACCTATTGATCATCAATATTCCACAATAAAAAATGTCCAAACTAACACACTAACCATAGATTCAAATATATATATATATATATATATATATATATATATATATATATATATATAAAATACCAATACATGTATCATCTTGAATTGAACAAAACACATGTCTACCTACACACACACACACACACACACACACACACACACACACAAAAGCAACCACTCAAACTTTGACAATATTATATATAAAGTAATGTACTTCCAAAATAAATGTGGTTTTTCAAAATAACTATGTAATAGCCCATGGAATCCTTAAAACACTGCATTTACCACGAGAAGCTAGTTTCTTGATGGGATGAAGCTTGTGATCTATGAGGAGTTGGAGATTGTTGATCTAAACTAAAACCATCCTGAATACAAATTAAGAGTATCTAATAAGTTCATAAAGTGTATCTAAAAAGTTCATAAACACTTAGTTTCATAAATGGACTAAGCATTGAGGCTCTACAAACTTAAGCAAAAACCATGGAAATAGGATTGCACATAATCTGAAACATAGTACACAATAGTTCCATAAACACTTAGTTTCATAAACATGCAAATAAGATTACACAACCTTAAATATAATAAACAAGTCATATCAAATCTATCCATATCTTCATTTACACAAATGGACTAAGCTTTGAGGCTCTACAAACTTAAGCAAAAACCATGGAAATAAGATTGCACATAATCTTAAACATATTACATAACTTCATAAACACTTAGTTTCATAAACATGCAAATAAGATTACACATAACCTTAAACTTCATAAACAAACCATATCAAGTCTATTCATATCTATCCAAATTTTCAAAAACCAATAAACACTACCAATACCAATTGAAATACCTTATAACATCATGCAAGCCACCCGCTTGCCCCAACTCAACAATCCACCACAAAACAATTATCAATATGACAATATAAATTGCTTACAAGTATTGAAGTCCAAAACGTAATCAACAAACATAACTCAACAATATCCATCCAAATTTTCAAAAAATAATAAACACTCCCAATATAAATGTAAACTGCCTTATAACACCATGCAAGCCACCTGCTTGCTCCAACTCAACTATCCACCCAACACAATTATCAACATCACAATATAGAATGTTTAAGAATGCTTACAAGTATTGAAGTCCAAAAAGTAATCAACAAATATAACTCAACAATATCCATCCAAAAATTCAAAAAATAATAAACACTCCCAATATGAATGTAAATCCCCTTATAGCACCATGCAAGCCACCCACTTGCTCCAAATCAACAATCCACCCAAACACAATTATTAATATCATAATATAGAATGTTTAAGAATGCTTACAAGTATTGAAGTCCAAAAATTAATCAACAAATATAACTCAACAATATCCATCAAAAAATTCAAAAAATAATGAACACTCCCAATATGAATGTAAACCCACTTCTAGCACCATGCAAGCCACCCGCTTGTTCCAACTCAACAATCCACCTCAACACAATTATCTACATCTCAAGTACAAAGTTTTAAGCAAAAATTACTTACGATGCTCAAGCCAAGCACGCACCTTTCCAAAAAAAAAATCCAAGCTTATCACAATAAATGAGTGGTTAACCTACAAAATAAGAGTTTAATATTTATAAACAAAAAATGTCATCAATACACTTACTAGTTGTATCCTATATAATTCTAATCAAATCAAATCTATAATCCCAAAAATTTCATTTGTCAAGTTGCACTAGGACAGACGTTGTTGGCTTGTGCCAGGTAACACATAGCTTAGTCAACTGCATCCTGCATGCTGGGTGTGAGATCTAGTGCAAAGAGTTGCGAACAGGTTCTCTTTCATTGGAAAATATACATGGTTGCATAACCTGTATCTCTAGTCTCCAATCATTTAAGCCAATAATTAAAAAAAATCTCCAATCATTTAGAGCCATTTGGCCAAGGTGCTACCTCTTTGAACAACATGTGAAGTAGGCAACAAGTTTGAGATATAAAGTTTAGCATTTGTTGCTTGCATGTGCAAGTCTAGGAGGATGGACATTATTTGTAGATTAAAGATGTGGGACATTGTATTTGGAGATTATTTGTTTAGCAAGTGTGCTAAGCTTTGTTGCAAATCTAAATTTTTTTAAACAATACCAACCACTTACTCCCCCTCCCCCCCTCCTCTCCAATAAAATGAACTTGTAAGATATTGCAAAAGGCAGGCAAAGCTCAATGGGAAATACATAAATAAACACCAAAAGCATGTCATGATGATCAGGACAAAAAAAGACCATTTAAACAAAAAATAATTACCAAGGTTGACCTTAGCTAGTAACCAACACACATTACATTCTGAAAAATACGAGGCTTTGCATAACACACCAAAAACCTGGAGAAAATTAAAGTGTCAAAAATTCTATAGTATGAAATTTTTATGGAAAGAGGCTATGCCAATAGTAGAAAGCACTACTCCATTGAAAATAAGTGGTTCATAATTGTAAGGTATAAGTTAACTATAAGATGAAATTACTGAAACAATAAATGTTTAGAAAAAGCCGTTAAAATGACAGGGAAAAAGAGCATAGGAACATTAAGGAAGTTGCAAAGACACTTTTTCTAAGGCACCTACATTATTATTTTATGATTCTTATGGTAAGAATAAAACAGCGGGACATGACATGATCATTCTCAAAAAATCAACACGAATTTTTTTTTTTTTTTTTTTTTTTTTTAAATTAAACCAAAATGAGAAAGGCACACCAACCCAGAGACAACAATCCACGTCAACGGTAATCCACCAACCCAGTAAGCTTAGTCGATTTTCTAATGCTTTCAATTTCTACCTTACATTTGATTAGTCAATAGTCCATTCAATATGTAATTTCAAAATGTATCTGATACTAATATTTCCAAAAATAAAAAACAAATTCTAAACTCACTAGCAGCTCCAATAGTGAAAATCTTTAAGCAATATTTAAAAAGATCAAAATACCATATAACCTTAAAAGTGTATTTCCAGCCCACTTCCAACCTCCAAATACTAAACCCATATTACAAAATCAATTCAAACATTTAAAACCTTAATTGAAAACACCAAAACCAAAGAAATGGAAGAAACCCAAATGAGCATTACCTTGCCCCACCGACATCGTGACTTAAGCCTTTGGGTATTATTGTAGTGATTGTTTAAGGTGATAATATCACTACTTGTAAGCTAAAATTATATAATAATAATAAAAATATAGGAAAATAGTCTATTAAACAGAAGATTCTAGAGTTTTCTTGCAATTTTCCTAGTAACCAAACAGCAAGTTAAGGAATTAGAAAAAAGAGAGGAGAAAGAAGAGATTGGTACAGACCTGCAGAGATTTTCAAGGAGTTCCTGGGGGGGCGGGGGGGAGGCCTTTTTCAAAGCAATGCGGTGGCTAGGGCGGTGGCAATGGGTGGTGGTTGGGGATTGTGATGCCGGCGTGAGGGGAGAGAGAGCAGATCGATGGCTAAGGCGGTGGCTAGGGGTGGCAGTTGGAGGTAGCGGTTGGGGAAGAGAAGAGATATGATGGGGAGATAGAGAGAGAAGCGGCTTGAGTGGAGAGAGAAAAGTTGGAGCTGAATGAAAAAAAAAAAAAAAAAAGGGGAAAAAGTGGGTAAAGAAAATTTAGGGGAAATTTTGTGCAAGAAGAGCCAAAAATTTGGGGGGAATAAAGATGCTTTGAAAGTGTCTTTGTAGAGTTTTTCTTCTTTATTTATGGGTAGAGGGAGAGTCTTCTTTAATAACTATAGCCAAAAACATGCCGCTAAAAATGTACTTGCCGCTATTGTTCTGGGTTACAGCGATGTTTTTTAAAAAAACATCAAGAAAAGCTCACTCTTTAGCGGTGCTAGTAAAAAACATCATTGTATACCACTTATAGTGGCAAATTTAGAAATGCCATCTAAACCCAGGTTTCTTGTAGTGCGAGAATATGGTTCAATTTAAATATATATAACACTATATGTTTATATTTATACATATAAAAATATACTTAGAAAGAATTAATATTAGATTGTGTAGGATTGTAAACAAGTGTGGGTTCTTTTTTTTAAACAGCACACAGGCCCAATTAGAAGAATAAGGATCTTGGGCCCTGTGCTTAAGTTTAAGGGACTGGGCTTGGTTCACCGCAGCTAAGTTGGGTTGATTTCGAAACAAGTTGTGTACGTGAATCCTACAATACATACATACTAACATATAGAAAATATATACGTATTGCATAGTAAAGAACAGTAAAGAATGATATAAGTAAAGAGGTAATGAAGTAAAACGTTAAGGATCCTCAAGGTAATAAGAAAAGCTTCATTATTTTCTTAAGTTTCTCAATACATTATGCTCTCATTGCACTAGGATATATTACAAGGTCCAAATAAATTCAAAAATCACAAACTTAGATAATCCTTTTAGGCTTCCAAGACTTGTGAGATTTGAATCCTTTTGAATCCAAGTATATTCTTTAATGTCTCTCACAGGATCTCTGACAGTGTTTTCCCTATTCCTTTTTTGAACTCTGGAAGAGTTTTCTAAGGGATCTTTTCCCTATGATTCACTATTGCTGAATGATTTTCACTGTTGGCTCCCCCTCCTTTTATAGTGCCATCTTAGGATTTTTGGTGTACCACCGGTTCCCTCCATTTGCTGCCCTAGGTACCAAAACCAATGTTGTGTTTGCAACATTGGTGGTTGGTCCCTTCCTTATTTTCTCATCATTTTCCTCTTTTAAGGTTCCTTCTCCAAAAGCCCCTAGCTAACCTTCTTCTTCTAGGAGGTCCTAAGGGCTGATTTCTAATATTTCTTTTCCCAAAACTTCTAGATACCACTCTTCAAACCCATTTTTTTGGCTGCTTTATCTTTTGTCATTTTCTCTAAATGGGCAGATTCCCTTCTATCAGGCTGAAAGATCCCCAACCACCTTCCTTCATGGTCCATCTCCTTGGGTTCCCCAAGATACCAAACATTTTTTCATGAGTTGCTGGTTCCCAAGTCTTCCACCCCTTTTCTACATCATTAGGTGGTTGATAGGACACATCTACTTTCGTTCTTTGTTTTCCTTGGCATGCTCCCTTGAGCCGTCTTAATCCTCTGCATATCCCGAGGATCCTAGGCTTCTGGGAATTCCCAGGTATTCTGGTTCAGCTTTCTTTTTGGGTTCCCAATGATTTTCTCCCTTAAGGGCCGGGCTGAGCATCTTTTTTTCCTTTGTTTTGTAAGGCCCAAAGCTTGCCCATTCATGGGTTTGGGCCCCTTCTTACTGACTTTTAATGAATTTGGGCCTTACCCTTTCCTTGAAAGCCCAAATGGTTCTAAGGTTTCAATTTTTGTATTGTTTTAGGCTTTGCTACAATATTGTGATATTTTGGACCTCAACAATAAGTTATAAAGGTTTTTTTTTTAAAGTAGAATGATTTTTTTATTTTATAATTTGATAGTATAATGACAGGGGAGAAACTCAGTTGAGATGATAGTATAATGATAATTTTATAATTTGATAGCATAATGACATGTGCCAACAAGTTGAGAAACAAAACTCTTTGATAGAAGTAGGATAATTTAAAGATGAGCTTAACAAGAACTGGAGTAGGAGAGATACTCACAACAGTAAAAGCAGCATCCAAGTATGAAACATTAATCTCCACCGAAACTCCGGTAGCTGGAGTTCCAACACTGTATATCACAGCTGAACCAACCAAGTCCACTACCATGTAAAAAATTACTAGCATTCTTAAAACAACATAATCACCAAAACAATAAAAACAGGAAACCCCATTATCAGAAATAGTTTCTCCTCGTCAACAAAACGGAGGATCATGGTCTTATTACTATCATGCCATCCACATAAAGATTAAAGAATACACATAATTGGGTTAGACTAGACCCTCCATTTTCTACCATTATGTTAAATTGTTATTAATGAGAGAGAGAGAGAGAGAGAGAGATGATTTTTTTTTTTTTTTTTTTTTTTTTTTTTTTTTCAATAGAGAAATGGATTTACGAAGAAGTTGAAGTAAGATAAGGGGCGGTTCCACTGTATCGGCTGCTTAGGTCATTGCCTAGAGGCCCAAATTAAATAAGGCTACTTTTATTAACTATAATAGATTTTATATATATATATATATATATATATATATTAACATTTTAATTAAAGCAGATTCATTTAAAAAATAATAAGAAGGTCCCCTTTATTGACAAATAGAGTGAATATTTATTTATTTTTAAACCACACTATATCCAAAATATTTAAGTATTTTTTATTCAATAAATCTAGATATATAACAAATTCTAGCACTGCCTGGGTAATAAGTTATTAATGGTGGGTAAAAAATTGATATAAGTGGAGATTGCCAACTTAATCACTGTGAAAGAAGTTATGAAAATTTTTGTGTTTATAACATTATTATTATTTTTATATTAAATCTAAAGAGACAAGATTTTATTTTATTTTATTTTTTTTTAAGAAAGAGTTTCAACCTATGGTATCCGTTCTTGATGGTAACTCTTTGTCATCAGATCAAGATACCAATCAATTTTTGGTGTAGGTGGAGATTAAACCCCAAATATCTTATTCAACCATCAGAAACCATTAGAGCCAATTGAGCTAACTGGAACCCACTTTTAAAGAGACACAACTAAGGCCATGCAATATCCCTTTTTTTTCTCTCTTTATCTCTATAATTAATCTCTTCCTTTTTTCTTTTTTCTTTTTTTTCTTTCTTTCTTTCTTTAACTCTCCGCACATATTTACACCTTTGTATTTATTATCATATCACATCATTTTGAACCAAACTTATCAACTTCTCCACACATCTTTATTGCTTTACACCTTTATGCCTATTATCATGTGGGTTGCTGTGATACATCAGTCCACTTTTGAAATTTTGATACAATTGTTGAATAATTTAATTAGTTTTTTTAAACAATAAATTTTTTATTAGTTTCAACTTTTCCCATTCCTACAGTTAAAAAAAATTGTTTTTAATAATAAAATAGAACTTTTTTTTTTCTTTGTAGAGTATTCACATTAGTTTATACAAAAATTTCTGTCTATTTTAATATATATATATATATATATATTTTTTTTTTTTACATAACCACTTTTCAAAAACACCCACGTCAAATTATTTATTTTATACTCTATTTTATTTAAATAATTGTTCTTCATTCTTTTTTTACTATTATCTTCATAAAGTGAGAGGAGAAAAGGAGAGGAATTTGATTAAACAATAGGTGAGAGAAATTTTTTTTAAAAAATGATATACAAAGTTATAGTAACTATGTATATTCATATGGTTACTGTAGCAATATTGCAAATTTACACATATTTCTCTTGACTGATGCATGTGATTTTTTTTTATTATACACATATTGATGCAAAAGCTTCATATCTGCTATGAGTCAAAGCATCTTGTCTATACCGATTTAGTGGACAACCGAGGTAACCCACTATCTATCACTTTCGTTTATGGTAATCCTAACCTTTCTAAAAGAGAGGAAGTGTGGAACAAACTTAGGAATCTTAAATTACTAGATCATCCAAATTGGCTCTGTATTGGTGATTTTAACCAAATACTCAACCATGATGATAAGTTCTATTTTCATCAAGGAACAATATCAGGGGCTGAGTCATTTCATCAACTGATTACTAATTTGGCCTTATGTAAACTAGCTTCTTCTGGCCAAAAATTTACTTGGATGAATAGTAGGCAAGAAGATGATTTTGTCATGGAAAAATTAGATAGAGCCTTTGCTAGTGTTGAATGGGTGAATACATACCCTATATGCCCTTAGGAACCTTTCGATCATTCGATTAGACCATAGGCCTATTCTGCTTGACTTTAGTTCATACAACCTTTCAGGAAAAGGCCTTTTAGATTTGAAAGAATGTGGTTGCTTCATCATTCTTGCAAGAGTATAGTTCAAAAGGCATGACATAGTCAAGTTACAGGATCTAGAGCCTTTCAGTTGAGAAATAAGCTGTCAAATGTTAGGAAAGATTTTCTTATGTGGAATAAGGAGGTCTTTGGGAGATTAGAATATGAGATTTACCATAAAAAAAAACTCCAATTGTAGTTTCTACAAAACTCAATTTCATCTTTGGAGGATGTCCAAAAGGAAAGTGTTGTCAGAGGTGAGTTGGAGACTTTGCTCCATAAAGAAGAGGTTATGTGGGCCCAAAAAGCTAGGAATGATTGGATTCTAATGGGTGACAGAAACACTCGTTTTTACCAGACTGTGGTGAGGCAAAGAAGGGCCAGAAATAGAATATTACAATTTCAAAAGCCTGATGGATGCTTAACTGAGGATCAAGGAGAGATTAAGGACATCCTAGTTAGGCATTTCAGGCAATCTGATGAAGTTTCTATCCATACTAAGGTTGATAAATTCTTGAGGAAATTAGAACCTTACCCATTCCAAAACTCTCTAGTCATCAACTCTCTCTGCTTGATAGTCCTATTACTAATGAGGAAATTGAATTTACTGTGTTCCAACTTGGCCTTCACAAAGCTCCTGGTCCTGATGGCATCCCTGCCTTCTTTTATCAAGAGTACTGGAACATAGTCAAGTTTGACATCTTTAACGCAATCCATGCCTTCTTTCATTCAGGTTCTTTATTGAAAGCTCTTAACCATACTTAAATAACTACCATTCCAAAAATCAATCTTCCTAATGAAGGTCATCATTTTAGGCCAATCAGTTTGTGCAATGTGATTTATAAAATCATTTCCAAAATTCTGGTTAGAGGTAGAAATATCTCTGATAACATTCTCATTGCACATGAACTCTTTGATATGCTTAGGAAGATGGAGAAAAGGAAAATTTTCTATGGGGCATTAAAAATAGACATAAGTAAGGCATATGATAGGGTAGACTGGAAGTTTTTAAAAGCTCTTTTGGTAGCTATGAATTTTAGTTCTAGGTGGGTTAGATGGATTTTAGAATGTGTCACAACAATTCAATACACAATTTTGGTCAATGGTAGAATCACTCAATCTTTCAAACCCAACAGAGGGCTAAGACAAGGTATTAGGATGCCTTTATCAATTGCAACACTGTTGACAGAGGGGCTAGTGGTTATCATGTTCAAAATCAAAGACTAGGTAGGCAATAACCTCATCATCAAGATTGTTGGGGTCAGAAAAAAGCAAGTCAAAAGAAGTGCTTACTCTTATAAGGCCCAAAACATCCAGGGAGCCACTGTGTTTAAGGATGCCACAACAGTGCTGTAGATTCAGCCTATGGTGCTTTACTAGAGGCTCTGGTAGAAGTTGCAATCCAAGCTAGGAGATATGGTTTCAACCAAATTTTGGTCCTAAGCAGCAACAAAAGGCTTGTCCAACTGTTTAGCAGGGATTGTAATCCAAACTGGCAGGAAAGAACTACTTTTGCAGATATTTTATCTCTAAAACAGTTTGGGCTAGTCTTTAGGTTCTTTTTTGTGCCTACTTTTGTATTTAACAATGCATATACTATAGCTGCTTTAGCTATCAGCTCCCCTATGCACTATAGCTAGGGGGTTTGGACTAGACCCTCCATTCTCTAACATTGTTCCCAAATTTTATCAGCAATCAAATGGTCCAATTCTGTTTTGTCATAAAAAGAAATGGGTCGGCATTGAATTACTCAATAACTCGAGAATGTGAAAGATATAAAGAGAAAGGAAAGAGAGAAATGGGTTTAAAGAAGAAGAGTACAGATGAGACAACCAAGTTCAATGTGATCGACATGAAGGTCTTGCATGATGAAGCGTTCGAAGAACTTGAGAGGCAGTCCATTGATGGTGGATGCATTCTTGTTTTCATTTTTATCTCTATGACTATAGTCTGTAGACTCAAAAAAAAAAAAAAAAAAAATTCACACTTTCCCCCTCTTTTTAACACCAATCATGATACATGATTATTTTGCAACATATTTTTTCAATAAGTGAGTTGGCAATTTTTAATAATTTTCACAAGAGTGCATCATTAACATTATATTATCATTTACAATGTGCAATTTACCATCTTAATAATTATATAATAATTTACAAAAATTATTATGATTGTAGACTTATTGATTCTTTTAGCGTTTGGGCCAACTGAATAGCTTGTCAGCAAAACCTAGTAAAACCAATACCACAAATGTTTTAGCAATTTTCTCACCAATAATTGCTCTTGTAATTTTTCACACTTTTTTCATTGGTATCTCTATGATTGTAAACTTTTTTTTTCCCCTTTTTCCACACTGCCCCCCCTTTTTTGCACCAATCATGCTATATACTTGATGATTTTGACAACCAAAAAAAAAATCAATAATTAAATTAGCATGTTTTTATTAATTTTCATATAAGCTTATTACTAACATTACTTTATCATTCGCCACTCACAATTTGCTAACTCAATAGTTATAAAATAATTTACAAAAATGATTATGATTATGGACTTACTAATTCTTTTAGCAATTGGACCAACCAAAACAACTCATTAACTAAACTTAGCATAACCAATCTCACCCCCCTCCCTCCTCCCCCTCTCACAAGTCACAAAGAGTTAGGCAAATATCAACTTAAAGAGCTACTTTTTTCCTAGAATTTAAGGAGCTAGTTTGTTTCGTTTTAGTTTTTCACTTTAAAATACCCCTCATACCCAATTATTATGGTATATACAAGCATAGTTTTCAGTATCCTACAATACGAGATACGTATTGTATTGTGTGCAAAATGTATGTATCATAAGGGCGCATCAAAAGTACTCATGAATCATGCAATACATAAGTGCGTATCATATGAATTATATGTATCAATCAATCCATGAACATATGACTTAAATTAGGCTTTTTCACTAAATTTTGGGCTTTGACTTGAGCCCAAATGCTTTTCTACTTATTTTTATAATGTTATTGGGCTACTTCTTGTAGGCACCCAATTTTGCAACTCTCATTTAACCTCACCTACATTGCTTCTTGTATCCCATTGCATATCACCACCAAATCACATCATAGGGATAAACTATACTTTTGATTGTTTGATTCACGTGGGCTATGCCAAACCGAATCTGAAAGGTTGGGCCGGGGCCGTAGTCTCTTATAGTGATGACTCCACTATGGGGGGCTAAGTTTCAATTAGACTATAGTAGCCAACCGTATCATTGTTTGTTTATTGCTTTCTATATAACTTGTGATTGCATTGTATTGCATACATCATTTTGCATGGTGAATCTTTTATTTTTCTTTTGTGTGATTGCCCAAAAGCTCGATAATAATAGCCATGGATCGCAATCCTCCTAGATTCATGTATCTAGTGGCATAACTACCATCCTACCATCAAAAATTCGCTTGATCCCTCTAGTGTCTTGTAAATGACAAACATTATCGTTTGCACCAACATGACCTTCTTGCGTCACAAGTTGAGAGCTATAGCGTCTTAGTTGTGAGAGCCCAAAACTTACCTTCTACCCATGTAGTATAAGCCAATAGAACTTAACTTCTAGGTAAGTCCAATTAAAAAGTACTGCATATTGTATGTGTTTCGGCCGTTGCTTCATCCATGATGAGCCCAAAGTCCAACGCTTAGCCCATTGTGTTTGTTTGAACAATGTATGTTGTGAATGCTAAGTTTAACTCAAGGTCATTAGTTCCGAAATCTTCCTTCGAAATCCCAAGACCAAATTCCAACCTACATGAAAATAGTCCTTTAATTTTAGACACCTATGACTTTATGCTACCTGAATTTCCCAACTTTACTTTATGTTCTCTTATTCTTTAGGCATATCTCTTTAATCTTTCTATGAAGTAACAAAATCATTAAATAGGATTAAAATAAAAGAGCAAGACTTATGTACAGTACTTAGGTGATGTTCCTTAGGTTCCCCTCTTAAGATTCTGCCATATGGTTTTTTTTTTTTTTTTTCTCATGGGATGAAAGTGTATTGTTTAGTTTTCACATGGTTGAATTTTAAGAGGAGAACCTAAAACTTGTTATGGGTGCCTTTTTGTGCTTTTAGGCTAAGGCTGTTGCAGAGGGTAGGGAAGTTAGGCTTGGCTCTCTCTGCAGGATTCCTTTAGAATCAATCTATGCATAAGACTAAAAACACTCCAAACAAGAGAAATATATATACGTATATGAATATAGTAACAACAAAATAATTGTTAGTTTAAGAATGTTAGCAGCAAAAATAAATAATAATAACAGCAAACAGAATAACAAAAGTAAAAGGGTTCTTTGCAGAATATAGACTAAAAAGAGCCCCAACTCCAACTTACTTAACCTTATTACCCTACAAGGCCATAAAGTTATGTAGTTTAGAGAATGGGTCAGAATAACTATCATATTGGTTTGGATTACAAAGGGTTTGGTTTTGTATGAGGGAGGGAAAATGTTGCCTAGTGATGCATATTAATTCTGTTGTGTATACTTTACTTTCTAAACTCTCTTTTCTCTACCCATTTCACTTTCTTTTCCTTTTTCTCTCTTCTTTCACTTTCGATTCAATGTTTTGATTTTCTTGGTTACTATGCTCCTCTCCTTGCTATTGTTCTTGTTGTTGTGATCTAGTTGTTCCCTTGTTCTTGTTCCGATATTTATGGGTACTATTCCTTTTATACCTAAGATCAGGTCTAGGTGATTTCCCCATTTTGCCCTTACTTTCACCAACTATTTTGTCTCTATGGGCACTTAACACATTCTAGCCACGTGCAGGTGGCTTCACTCCACTATCTTTTGGACGTTGGCAGTGGGATCACTCCCATTATGCGAGTCGGTGAGAAACCTCTTCTCCTCTTTTGGACAAAAGCCAATTTGGCCACAATACCCTTATCTTTGTCTTTCCCACAATAGCAAAACCTCATTAATTCCCCTCGTCCCCACTTCCTAATATGCATCAAATGGTTCCCACTAATTTCCTACCCATTTTGGTAAAGATGCTTTCCCAGCAGAGCATCTTCCAAAAGGAGACTTAATAGGATACTAAAACTAGGTATTTTCCCCCCACCACCAAACCACACCCTTTGTTCCTCTTCAACTCTAGGCTCCAGCTGCGCCACTTCTCATTCATTGGCTTCTTCTTTTTCATGTGTTTCCTGCTATTTTTGATTTTGTCTATTTCCCCTTCATGCATTTTTTACCACTGTCACCTGGCATTGTTTCACTATGTTTTACCTATAGTTGTCAGTATCGTACGATACATGATACGTATCGTACGATACATATCTGTAGACACTCAATTTTGCACCCATGATTTAATCAAGGAGAATAACATGAATGACCATCCATGTACCCCAAAAATCAGGATTGCATTACATGCATCAATTTGTCTTTGCATTACATGCATTAATTCATTCATTGCATATCATAAAAATGATCTTGAGATTCTAATGATCATAATGGTGTGTCTGGTTTCCAAATTGGACCATTAGGTCAAAAGATATCGCATGATCAAGTTGCATGGTCAACATGCATTGTGTTTAGGTAGAGTCGACCACACATAATCAATTTAAATTAATTTTGATTGGTTAAGCAATTAAAATTAATTAAATAATTTTGTGATTCATTGATAATTAGTGTTTAAAATAGGGATGCATGCATAGGAATAAAAGGGATGATTGGATAACAATAAAATTGTGGATAATCTGAACTTTATCAAGATTTATTTTAGGGTATTTATTTACAAGATAGTTGTTCTTGAAAAAGCTTGAATTATCCAAAAAAGAGATAAAAAAATCAATGACTAAGGATGAAAACACGTCTATGTGCGAAGATCGGATCAAAAAATCCTAAAAGGAGAGTCCAAAACGCACCCAAATACGAAAGAATGTTCAGTGTCCAAGAGCCCATTCGGCACTTTTGGAGTGCCAAACGGCACCTTAAAAGGGCCGAATTTCCCCCTTTCGGGCTTTGGCCCAATGCCCTTTGGGTGACGATAAGGCATACCCTTTTCAATCTTTACGCAAAAGGATGAGTCTCGATTCACATTCTACACATCAGAGCTATTTTTTTAGAGTCTTCTGGTCTCTATAAATAGAGGTTGGGTCTCATAATTCAGCACCTTTTTTTTATGCTCTGAGAGGCATACATTTTAAGGCTCACAAATTGCTGATATTTGCTGATCATCTCTGAGATTTGATGCTAAAATTAGGGTTTTAGGTTTCATAGATAACCGAATAAGTTTCTTTGAACCCTAAAACATCCTCTCAAGAACAAGGAGTGCTCATACAAGAGGTTGTTTTCAATCACCTTTTCTTTTTATGCTTCTTGTTTATGATGATGAATGTTTTTCTTTATCCATGAATTATTATTTATTTTTTTGTTAAAGCATGATCTTGATTTTTATATAATTGTTATGATCTTTTTCTTAATTCCAATAATTTGCATGTGAATAATTCTTTTTCTTAAAACAAAAACAGATCTGCATCTTTTGTAGATGTAGATCTGAATTTTTCTCAATAATCAAAAACAGATCTACATCTTTCTTAGATGTATATCTGAATTTTTCTTAAAACAAAAACAGATCTGCATCTTTCTTAGATGTAGATCTGAATTTTTCTTAAAATAAAAATAGATTTGCATCTTTCTTAGATGTAGATTTGAATTTTCTTAAACAGAAATAGATTTGCATCTTTCTTAGATGTAGATCTGTATTTTTCTTAATTCAAAAACATATCTGCATCTTCATTAGATGCAGATCTGAATTTTTCTTAAATAAAAAAAACTTATTTGTATCTTTCTTAGATACAAATCTGATCTTTCTTTAACATATGCAGATTTTTGAAATAAAGAAAAAGATTAAACATGATTGTGTTTGTGTTTGTTTTATTTAATCCATGTTGCATAAATTTAAATTATGAGTGAAACTTTCTTCTTAAAAAATCTTTTTCATTCATTTAAAACATATAAAAAATAGATATGATTTTTTTGTAATCAAAAACCATTTTTTAGTTCTTAAAAAAAACAAATCTGATATTTTTCAAATCAAAAGACTATTTCATGTGATAAACACAGATTTGAATTTTCTATCTCCAAAAACTACCTTTTTCTATATCCTACAAAACAAATCTGGTATTTTGACAAATCAAAATCAAATTTTTTTATCAACCAAAACAAATCTAATTCTTTTTCAAAAGAAGAGACTTCATTCATAGATAAACTTATGTGATTTAGTTTTTGTCTCACATGTTCATCATATCATTCATGACATGCATAAAGAGGGTACATAGGTCACAAGAGTCTAGAAGAGCAGACTTTGTCTGAACGGAATGGGTGCCTAACACTTTCCTATTCTGTAACCTAGCCTCCGGATTTAGGTTTTTGGATAAGTAGATCTAGCCTTGTCTTTAATTTATTTTGGGTAGAATGTAACTAGGACAAAAAGCCATATAATTATTTGGTAATTTGTAACTAGGACCTAAAGCCATGTGATTTTTCAATTTTCCAAAAATGTAATTTTTTATTCAATCAATGAAGAGAATAATTTTGTCATGTATTTATTTATTTATTTATTTTTCATATAAAAAATAAGTTGCGACTCCATACCATTTACCCAAAAAAAGAGGTGTCCAAAAAAGCACTCCAAAAATCTCTCTTTTTTGAGAGGCACCCCAATTTTGGCGGTCTCTCACAGTATTGTATCATATACAAAAAGTTTCGTATCATAAGGGTGTATCGTTAGTGCTCATGAATTGTCCGATACATAGGTGCGTATCGTATGAATCATATCGTATTGGTGAATCGTACGTATCGTACGATACATAGACATGTGAGTTTAAAATGAGGTTTTATGTTAAAATTTGTGGTTTTATTTGATTTAAACAAGTTGTTAAAATTTTTTAACACAAAATTATTGGGAAACTAAATTGAGTCTAATAAAATAGCAAGTTTATGAGTTTTTTTCCTCCCTTATCTTTCTCCTACAAAATTTAGACTATACTCATAAAACTCACTTTCATATGTGCAAATTTATTTTCTATGCCATAAATAATGTATTAAATGAAAATATAATTATCTTATGTTTTGTTATTATTCTTTTGAGTCTAAAAAGCTAGAATGCCAAAAAAAAATATAAAGAAAAAATTATTAGAATAAAAAAACCAAAAAAAAAAAAAAAAACTAAATGTTGATAATAATGAAGAAAATGTCTATGAAAAAATAATTTTGCAAGATGCTGTACATGATGATAACATTGACTTAGATGGAGTTGATTAGCCAAAATGATGAAAAGATAATATTATTTTGATTCATATATCATGTATTACTTCTGAATTTAATCAATTCGAATGTGCATGTTATAAACATAAGTTAATTTGATTTATTTAGTTAACTTTGTTAAATTTTATTACAAAAGTAATGATTAAATTGGTCATTAGTTGAACATATTTCGAATTTATAATTAATATACCTTTTATATATGTATATCTATAATTATTTTATAATTTTATTAGGTGTTTGTGTATCTTACGATACACGATACAGAAAAATCAAAAATCGACTCATGATACGATTCACGATTTGACAACAATGGTTTTACCTATGCAAAATCAGAATTCATCCTTATCCCTTTATACAAGGGCATCACGGCCTTTCTATAATATTTAATCATATTGGATTGGGCCTCTTGACCAATTTTTGCTTTCTTTTCTCTTTATTTATTTAATTCCGTTGGGCCTCACTTATTGGGCTCTATTCTATTTCTCCACCTTTGGGCTATTCTAATTCCCATTTTACTCATCAAGAAGGGCCTTTTATTACTCATCTCCCAAAAGGTGCCTATGGGCCTACTTTGGGCTTTATTCTCTATTTTCAACATTATTATTTCAGGAAGGCCTTATATTAATCCTCTCCCAAAAGGGGTCCATGAGCCTATCTTGGACTTAATACTCCATTCTAAAAAATATTCTCCATTTTTAAGCCATTGTTTTGGCCCTATTTGTGTATTCTCTTCTCTTTGAGCCTTTGAGAATACAACCTGATTGCTATCTTTTTGGGAGTTTATAAGGGAATTGAATGAAATGTAATTAAATAAAGGAAAGGAATGGAAAAGAAAGGAATAGAATGGAATTAAGTACTTTTTTTTGGATGTTTTAAAATAAAGGAATGGAAAGAAATGTAAATTAATGGAATGCAAGCTCTCGTTTGGAAGGAGGAAAAAAAAATTAGAATATTCTTCCCTTCCCTTGTTTGGGAATTTTAATGAAAAAAATGGAAAGTTTATTCCTTTGTTTGAGAGTTTAAGTGAGAGGGAATGAAATGGGTAAAAAAGAACACTTATTCCTCTCTATTTCCTTAAAACCTCAAATTTTCATTCCCCTTAAAATTGGAAGGAATGAGAGGGAATAAATTAGATTTAATGAATTTTTTACTAAAACTTTAAAATACCCCTATATATTCAACCATTTATTTTAAAATATGGGTCTAATAGTAATATCGTCATAAAATAATTTCATTTCATTCACTCTCTATTATTCCTAAATAAAATTACTTACATTCCATTCACTTTCATTTATTTCCATTCTTTATTTAAAAACATCCAATCAAGGTTACTTAATTCTATTCCATTCCATTTTTTTCCTTTTCTTTCATTTCCTTTCCCTTACTTTAATACATCCCATTCTTTTCCATTCTCTCATGATCATTCATTTCCATTCCATTCAATTCCCTTATAAACTCCCAAACGAAAGCTAGTAACCTTATTTGAGAGTAACATACAGGGAAATGAATGAAATCATTTTATGACAATATTACTATTAGACCTCTATTTTAAAATAAGGGATTGAGTATATAGGAGTATTTTGGGAGTTTGAGTAAAAAATTTATTAAATCTAATTTCATTCCCTCCAATTTTCTCAATTTCAGGGGGAATAAAAATTTGAGATTTTAAGAGAATAGAGAGAAATGAATGTTCTTTTCTACTCATTTCATTCCCTCCCACTTAAACTCCTAAATAAGGGAATTGACCTTCCATTCCCTCGGTTAAAACTCCCAAATAAGAGATAGGGAGAATATTCTAAAATTATTCTTTTTATTCCTTTCTATTTCATTCCATTCTTCTCCCAAACGAGGGCTTAGGGCTTCTTGGGCTTTCTCTTCATAGACTCGTGAATACAAATTTGTAAAAACAAGTATAAACACTTGTAGGGTCTCGATTTTCGAACTAGGCCCAAAAGTGAATGGGATTTAGGTCCAGTGGACTCGGTACAATGAATTTGTAGAGAGTTGGTCAAAGAGCTAGGCTTTAATGAATTTGACAACGGCTAATGTGGATATAAAGGATGGTTAAGTAAGAACTAGGAATATAGTGCTAGATGAACTCATGATCCGAGAAGATGAACCCACCATCTGAGGCGATGAGTTTCTATATAAATGGATTAAACAGAGTAAAAGAAGGATTGGGATCTCTACAATGTTCTCCTATGACTCTCCCGGTCCCCTTCTTATGGAAGGTCTCTTATATTATATAGTTCCCTTTGAACCATCTTGGTCCTACACTTGTTAGTCATCCATGCCTATACTTGAGTGCATGTCCCATCAGCCACTCCTTCTGATGTTCTGTGAGTTGCGGTAACCCAAATAGCACTGTTCAGGGGTCATGTCCACATAAATGTGGCCAGGATGTTAGTTGTGGGCATTTAATACGGAGGTGATAGTTTCTCCTCAAATTGTTCCTCCACCATACTCCCATGGCTGACTCATTGCACTTGTGCTTTCCCTTGGGACACTCTGGGAGGCTGCCTTTGGTGGCGTGCCGCATTTTCCTTCCATGATCTCAGTTTGTCGAGGACAGGATTGTCCTCGGCAACGTCTCTTGGCAAATTTGGACCTTCTTCGTTCGTCCTTGGACATTTCTTCCTCCTCGACGTGGGCCTTGGGCTTGATGTGCAATAGGCCGAGGTTGCCAAATTCTTTGGCCCCACAATAGCTCCTCAAAATCCTGCTGTCCGGCTCCTCGGGCGGGGAAGAGGATTTTGATGTCCTCGGGCCTATGTCACGGCCAGTCGAGTCTTGTCCTCTATGAGTGCCAGAGCCTCTTCACCTGCCCAAGGCACGCTCCTGGCACTTCGATATATGAGGTGCGCCGTCATTAATGCCTTTATGAAGCAACGTGGATCGCTTTGGTATACGAGGCGCGCCTTCATTAATGCCTTTATGAAGCGACGCGGATCTAACGGTTGAGGGTTTCCTTGGAAATTGGACGGGACTTATTTCGCTTGTAATTCGTTCTTTGAATTTCGTGCGAATTAAGTTCCCCTAGATTTCGTCTTCTATATAAGGCACCCTAGGAGAATCGTTCTTTCACATCTACAAACCCCTGAGTTCTGTAGGAACTTTAAGTTCTTAACCCTTTAGGAACCAAGAATACCGCCTAGATCTTGGACATCGTAGCTGAGGCAAAGGAAGCAGAGGCCAAAGATTTTCCTACCTTTCAACTAGGCAAGAAAGAAAACCCCCATCCTTCAGCCAGGAACCGTAGCAGGCGTAGATTGCATCAGACTTTCAATGCGACAAAGTTTGGATCTCACCATGATGGTAGGACATTTTGCAGTTAGGAGAAAAAGGGGGTCATCTTCGCCACTGCAAGCAGCTGACGAGACTTCTGGAGGACGATTTTTTAGGAGTACAGATATTAGCTTCTAGATAAGAGTACGCTTCAGAGAAGCCTCAGCAGGTGGGAACCAATTCAAGCGCTTCTGCCTCTTCTTCTTTCTCATCGCCGGTACCATCCATACTGGCTCGATTGCTGCTAGAACAAGACTGTGAATCTACCATTCCCATGGGCTTTCTCTTTTTCTTTTATAGCTAGCTTTAAAACAAGCCTGCCTCAGCCTCTCTTTCTATAGTTAGCTTTAAAACAAGTCTGCCTAAGCTATTCTATATATGATGTACTTTTCCTTTGTTTAATAAAAAAGACTGCAATTTTTACTTTATGAACTTTTCCTTTTTCTGCGATGAGTGTTATGTTAATGGGTGTGTTGTTGTTTTTTCCTTCCATTGGGACTTAGAACTGATGCTGTTGACGGTAACAAAAAGTTGTCATCCTGACTTTAACAAAGCCTGTAGTAGCACCCGACTGCTAATTTTAAATAGTTTAACTATGTAGGAATAATCAAGAACATAACCATGTGCTCTATATTGCAAACTATGCGACCGTTAAAGAATGTTGGATTTAATGTAGGTGATCCGAGGGGACCATCATGCGTTAAGACTCTGTTCGGCATATATAATGACGTCGGAGTGTCTATTTTTCCCAAGCATCTGGTCCGAGGACCCGGGCACTGCTAAGGCTTTGCTTAACACTTAGCAGAAGGTCCAAGAGGCCCAACATACCTAGGGCTCTTCTTTTATTGAATAGGTAGCAAGAAATGTTAAGCCCCTAGTGCCAATTTCCTCATAGGTTTGTGGTTCGGGGAGTTTACATCTTTGCTAAGTGGGGAAAGGGTAGGCGATCCGAGGAGGCGGATTCCTTTTAGATTCTACTCATCATTCAGATAGATACTTGAAGTAATTAATCTCTTCAAGGGCTGTGGTCCGAGGATTCATACAGGACCTTTGTTCTGTCCAACACTGAGATACTTGTCAAAAATTACTAGTTTCCCTATAGGTTTGAGTCCGAGGACCATGCAATACCTTGGCTCTGTCTAACACTTAGATACTTGTCAAAAATTATTAGTTTCCCCATAGGCTTGAGTCCAAGGACCATGCAAGACTTTGGTTCTGTCTAACACTCAGATACTTGTCAAGAGTTATTAATTTCCCCATAGGTTTGAGACCGAGGACCATGCAAGACCTTGGTTCTATCTAACACTCAGATAGTTGTCAAGAGTTATTAGTTTCCCCATAGGTTTGAATCCAAGGACCATGCAAGACCTTGGTTTTGTCTAACACTCAGATAGTTGTCAAAAGTTATTAGTTTCCCCATAGGTTTGAGTCCGAGGACCATGCAAGACCTTGGTTCTGTCTAACACTCAGATAGTTGTCAAAAATTATTAGTTTCCCCATAGGTTTGAGTCCGAGGACCATGTAAGACCTTGGTTCTGTCTAACACTTAGATACTTGTCAAGAGTTATTAGTTTCCCCATAGGTTTGAGTCCGAGGATCATGCAAGACCTTGGTTCTGTCTAACACTTAGATACTTGTCAAGAGTTATTAGTTTCCCCATAGGTTTGAGTCTGAGGACCATGCAAGACTTTGGTTCTGTCTAACACTTAGATACTTGTCAAAAGTTATTAATTTCTCCATAGGTTTGAGTTTGAGAACCATGCAAGATCTTGATTCTATCTAACACTTAGGTACTTGTCAAGAGTTATTAGTTTCCCTATAGGTTTGAGTCCGAGGACCATGCAAGACCTTAGTTTTGTCTAACACTTAGATACTTGCTAGTGTATGATAATTCCTTCAAAGTAGGAGGTCTGAGGACCCATCATAGCTAAGGCTCCGTTTAACCGCTTCAGTAGATCAGAAGATATCAATATATACCTTCCAGAGCTAGCCTCACCGTAGAGCCCCCTTGAATCACTCCGTGTGGCTACCCCTTCCTTTAATGGGGGTCCAGCGGAGTCGGCCACTAGATTTGCGAGGATCTGACCCCTGACGGGGATACGAGGCATGCACATGATGTCAGAAGCCCCTAGAACTGCGCACCATTTAGCAATTCTCCTCGTATAATACAGTAAACTGGCCACCATAATGGCTCTCCCCAGGGACTCTTGCTGATGGGGGCCTGATCCTACCTTAACTAACCGTTGCACTCATTATCACACAAGCAATTCCCACAGACGGCGCCAATTGTAGGGTCTCGATTTTCGGACTAGGCCCAAAAGTGAATGGGATCTAGGTCCAGTGGACCCGGTACAATGAATTTGTAGAGAATGGGTCAAAGAGTTAGGCTTTAATGAATTTGACAATGGTTAATGTGGATATAAAAGATGGTTAAGTAAGAACTAGGAACACAGAGCTGGATAAACTCATGATCCAAGGAGATGAACCCACCATCTGAGGCGATGAGTTTCTATATAAATGGATTAAACAGAGTAAAAGGAGGATTGGGATCTCTACAGTGTTCTCCTATGACTTTCCCGATCCCCTTCTTATGGAAGGTCTCTTACATTATATAGTTCCCTTTGAACCATTTTAGTCCTACACTTATTAGTCATCCATGCCTATACTTGAATGCATATCCCATCAACCACTCATTCTGATGTTTTGTGAGTTGCGGTGACCCAGATAGCACTGTTCAGGAGTCATGTCCACATAAATGTCGCCAAGATGTTAGTTGTGGGCTTTTAATGCGGAGGTGACAGTTTCTCCTCGAATTGCTCCTCCACTATACTCCCATGGCTGACTCATTGCACTTGTGCTTTCCCTTGGGACGCTTTGGAAGGCTGCCTTTGGTGGCGTGCCGCATTTTCCTTCCGTGATCTCGATTTGCCAAGGACAGGATTGTCCTCGGCAATGTTTCTTGGCAATTTGGACTTTCTTCGTTCGTCCTTGAACATTTCTTCCTCCTCGGCGTGGGCCTTGGACTTGATGTGAAATGGACCAAGGTTGCTAAATTCTTTGGCCCCACAACACTTATTTGTAACATAATATTAATCCTTTCACGTATCTCATGTCAAAACCATTTGTTAATAGTTAATTTTACATATAATTCCACGATTATTTAAATGTTGAATCCTATATGTTTTTGCTGTAATTATTTCTATGTCAAAACTTTAACCATTTATTAATGGTTAATTTTACATATAATTTCACCAATATTTTAATGTTGAATCCTATATGTTTTTGCTGTAATTATTTATTTCCTTTTCTGTGGGAGCTAGATAATCTTATTACAGACGGCTTAAACAAAATCCCTGAATAATTTAAATCACTAAAAATGGTGTGTGAAGGAGAAGGGAAACCAGAATTCTATATCATCTTTCAATTTCTTTTCCAAATCATTAAAATAGATACTGTAAAAAAATTTATGAGTGTATTCAAGCTGAATTACTGTTCCTCTTATGTTTACAGGTCCTCGTTGAACTATTGTACCTAGGCCTAATATTTATTGTGGTGGTGACAATTTTATAAGCAAATTGAGCTCTAAATTTCATCGTCGATTGTGTAGGTCATAGCTGAGAGGCTTTTCGAAGAGAAAATAGGTGATTTGAAAGAGCTGTTTAAAACAATAGACAGTAACAACAGTGGAACCATAACATTGGATGAACTAAAGAAACGGCTTTAAAGCAAGTGACTTCTGAACTTTTTGAGTCTGAATGAAATCGAGGATCTTATGGATGCCATAAGAAAAATGTCTCCATCAATATGATCTACTATAGTTTGTATGCTATGTTTTTCTCCTAGTCATCTGAAATTGACACGGACAAATATTCACCTTTCAGTGTTTGACAGGCAGATTTACAATAAAACCACCAAATAAGTTACATTTAAGCGTAGCCCATGTTTTTTGAGTTTTGAGTGATAAAAACTAAGTTATATAACTCAAAACTCATCAAACCAAACAGTCTCTGATTACTGAGAATTTCTGGCCAAAATGGCCCAATACCACCATTTTTGGAAATTTTTAGCAAGAAAATACTGTTTCAGAAATAAATAGCAAAGTACCACTTTTTCTAGAACTTGAGTTTCAGAAACTCGAGTTCCTCATTAGTTTTCCACCGTGGCACTGCTGAGTTGGATTTGTGCGATTAAAAAATTTTTTGTGGTACTCGAGCTTGGTAAACTCGAGTACCATTTACACAGTACTCGAGTCTACTAGGCTCGAGTACCTTTTTATAAAATAAATAAAAAAATAATAATAATAATTTACACAGTACTCGAGTTTACCAAACTCGAGTACTGTGTAAATTTTTTTTTTTTTTTTTCTTGTTTGGGGATAATCAAAAAATAAACATAAAGGTAAACTCGAGTACTGTGTAAATTTTTTTTTTTTCTTGTTTGGGGATAATCAAAAAATAAACATAAAGATAAAAATAAGTAGCTTTTTTATGTTTTTATTTATTTAAATAGAGGCATTGTAAAATATAGAGAATTTAATTTCGAAATATGAATTTAATTTCTACATTAATTAAAACTAGTGTATAACCCGCACAATGTGGGGGTTAATTAGTTTTATTTATTTATTTTGAATTAGGATACTCTTATTTGTTATTTATGGTAAAATAAATAAAACTCTCTAATTTATAGATATGGTATCTTAAAATTTTAAAGAAGCTCTATTAATATGGTATTACAATTTTCACTTATTTTATGAAGCTAACAAAATGAAAATGAAGTGACGATAATTATTTTAGAATACCTGTCATCACTCACTTGAA
Source organism: Quercus agrifolia (assembly GCA_029955455.1). Taxonomy (NCBI): domain Eukaryota; kingdom Viridiplantae; phylum Streptophyta; class Magnoliopsida; order Fagales; family Fagaceae; genus Quercus; species Quercus agrifolia. The sequence goes on from JARQAD010000006.1 coordinate 19,843,125, forward strand.
ATGTCAATGCTAGGATTGTAATGCCCTTGATAATAACAGCCTTCAATCTTCTATATGATCCAATCCTTAATACATATTGGATTACACCTCACCCACATAAGTAATAACCACTAACCATATACTTAATAACCGCTAACCATATACAAAGTATATGGTAAACTTCATTCTCAAAAAAAAGAAAGTAAACTTAATAAATTTAATATTGTGTTTTATTTTTAGGACCCAATATATAATGATTGTTAATTTTTTAAGTGAAAGAAAAAATAAAAAGAGTGATTAGATTCTTATTAAAAATAAAAGCAAAAAAATTGTCCTAGTGTAAATAAAGATACATATTGGGTATTTTGTGAAGTATTTTTCCTTCGAAGAATGTTCCTATTCAATTACTTTTACTATTCCCAATCCCATCCATGATTGAGATTTATCTCACCTCTACTATTCCTATAAAGTTACTTTTCCTTTCCTCCATATTCTTCTTCAATTCTTTACTTCTTCCTTGTTAGTGAGCCTCTGTGAACTCCCATCACATCTTTTTTTTTTTCCCTTTTCACCATGCTTTTATGCTAACATTTTTAAGTTTTAGTTTTTTCTTTTTTTAATAATCATTCAGTCTCATGAAAAATAGCACATGAAAATATTCTCACCTTTCAGCTAGCTGTAGTAAATCCAACAACTTTCTTGCCATAGTAAATTATTCTTGCACAGCGAACATTAATTCGAAACTTCTATCACTTTTTGTAGGGAAAAAATGGTTCAAAAGGTAAATATAAATATGTTTAGAGGTTTTGAATGGAAGATGGCCGTTGTAGTTAACTTCGCAACTACCTAAGATCACGTTGTTTCGGATTTCTATTAATTGGCTGAAAGAGTTATGGGCGGTGTTTGTTGATAAAAGTTGGCAGACAATAGTCCACTTAAGCATTTTTTAAATGTAACGGTTCCTAAAGCATTTTTATTTCAATGGCAAAGGAGTGCAATGCCTGATTTTTTAAATCCTGAAGACATGAAAGGCACAACGTTTCGCTTTTTATTCCATGCTTTTGACTGGTAGTGTGGCAGATTTTTAATGGAAAATTAATTACATTAGATGTACAGATCATCCAAATTTGTTTCCAAATTTGAAGTCATCAAATGTACAAAATCGTGAAAATTCAATTTAAAACTATGTACTAATGTACTAATCATCCTGATTTGATGAAAAAACATTAGACGTTGTTGTTAATGTCTACACGTTTTGTACTTTCAAGATTTTATACAATCAATAAATTCGAATGATCTGTACATCTAAATTTTGTTTTTTTCAAATTCGAATGATCTGTACATCTAATGTACACAATTTTCTCTTGAATTTTCACGATTTCGTACTTTCAACGAAATCAAATTTCTCAACAAGTCCAGAATATTTGTATATCAAATGTACACAACTTTCCATTGAATTTTCACAATTTGGTACGTTCAACAATTTTGATTTTCCATTAAGATCTCACGATTTTGTATGTTCAACAATTTTGAAATTTTCATCAAATCAGGATGATTAGTACATTAGTACATAGTTTTAAATTGAATTTTCATGATTTTGTACATTTGACGACTTTAAATTTGGAAACAAATTTGGATGATCTGTACATCTAATGTAATTAATTTTCCATTAAGCTTACTCAATTTGTTATGTTCTTCAATTTGCATTTGAATTTTCATGATTTTACACAATCAATGAATTCAAATTTTTCAACAAATTCGTACTATCTGTACATCTAATATACACAATTTTCCCTTGAGTTTTCACAGTATGTACATCTGACGTACATACTTTTCCATTGAATTTTCATTATTTTGTACTTTCAACAAAATCAAATTTCTCAACAAGTCTAGACTATCTGTACATCTTATGTACACCTTCACGATTTGGTACGTTCATGGATTTTCCATCGATTTTTCTAGAATTTCAACATTCAACTAACTCAAACTTTTTTACAAATTTGAATTTTTCGAGGCATTTACCATTAGGTGATTTATACGAATCATTCATTTTTCTTTCATGGAGTTTGTCCATTATTCATATGGTTACATATTTAAAAAAACACAAAAACCATTTAAGTGCAATAATTGCGCCAATGCTAAAAACCTTTTATGCAGAAAACAGTGAACAATTTTTATGAGAAAACAGCAAACAGTTTTACTTAATGCAAAAAACAGATTTTATGAATACAGTAAGCAAATTCGAATATACAGTAAACATGATGTGTAGAGAGCAAATTTTATTAACATAGAAACCGATTTTATCAATGCAAAAAAAAAAAAATCGATTATTGTGAAATTTAAACATGAAAAAACATTCAGATTTGGCGTTTAAATTTAGAAAACACGATTTCACTATGTGTTTTATGAGAAAACAGTGAACAATTTTTTAAATAGTGAATAGAAAATAATTTATGCAAAAAAGAGAGCGAACAATGATGGGTTTGCCTGTTGGATTCCAAAAAGCTTATGATATGGTATGGTATTTCTCTAACTATGTGCTTTTGGCAAAGAATTATCTTGCCATATACCAACTCAAATTTTACCTCCAAGGTCTAGTTAGCTCTATTCAAATGGTAAAATTCCTAGAACTCAATGCCTAACCAACTACGACTAGATAGAGTTATATAATCTCAGGTTAGCGACTAGCTACTATATATAATAGCAGAAACCTTGCCCTGCAATTAAGGAGGAGGTTGTGACATGTAGGAAAAAATCCCACTTAAAAATCTGCCACACTACCAGTCAAAAGCATGGAATAAAAAGTGAAACGTTGTGCCTTTCATGTCTTCAAGATTTAAAAAATCAAGCATTGCACTCCTTCGCCATTGAAAGAAAAATGCTTTAGGAACCGTTACATTTAAAAAATGCTTAAGCGAACTATTGTCTGCCAACTTTTATCAACAAACACCGCCCATAACTCTTTCAGCCAATTAATAGAAATCCGAAACAACGTGATCTTAGGTAGTTGCGAAATTAACTACAACGGCCATCTTCCATTCAAAACCTCTAAACATATTTATATTTACCTTTTGAACCATTTTTTCCCTACAAAAAGTGATAGAAGTTTCGAATTAATGTTTGCTCTGCAAGAATAATTTACTATGGTAAGAAAGTTGTTGGATTTACTACAGCTAGTTGAAAGGTGAGAATATTTTTATGTGTTATTTTTCATGAGACTGAATGATTATTAAAAAAAGAAAAAACTAAAACTTAAAAATGTTAGCAGAAAAGCATGGTGAAAAGGGGAAAAAAAAAAAAAAAAAAGATGTGATGGGAGTTCACAAAGGCTCACTAACGAGGAAGAAGTAAAGAATTGAAGAAGAATATAGAGGAAAGGAAGAGTAACTTTATAGGAATAGTAGAGGTGAGATAAATCTTAATCATGGATGGGATTGGGAATAGTAAAAGTAATTGAATAGGAACATTCTTCGAAGGAAAAATACTTCACAAAATACCCAATATGTATCTTTATTTACACTAGGACAATTTTTTTGCTTTTATTTTTAATAAGAATCTAATCACTCTTTTTATTTTTTCTTTCACTTAAAAAATTAACAATCATTATATATTGGGTCCTAAAAATAAAACACAATATTAAATTTATTAAGTTTACTTTCTTTTTTTTGAGAATGAAGTTTACCATATACTTTGTATATGGTTAGCGGTTATTAAGTATATGGTTAGTGGTTATTACTTATGTGGGTGAGGTGTAACCCAATATGTATTAAGGATTGGATCATATAGAAGATTGAAGGCTGTTATTATCAAGGGCATTACAAACCTAGCATTGACACTTCAAGTGAGAAATGACAGGTATTCTAAAATAATTATCGTCACTTCATTTTCATTTTGTTAGCTTCATAAAATAAGTGAAAATTGTAATACCATATTAATAGAGCTTCTTTAAAATTTTAAGATACCATACCTATAAATTAGAGAGTTTTATTTATTTTACCATAAATAACAAATAAGAGTATCCTAATTCAAAATAAATAAATAAAACTAATTAACCCGCACATTGTGCGGGTCATACACTAGTTTTAATTAATGTAGAAATTAAATTCATATTTCGAAATTAAAATCTCTATATTTTACAATGCCTCTATTTAAATAAATAAAAACATAAAAAAGCTACTTATTTTTACCTTTAAGTTTATTTTTTGATTATCCCCAAACAAGAAAAAAAAAAAAATTACACAGTACTCGAGTTTACCTTTATGTTTATTTTTTGATTATCCCCAAACAAGAAAAAAAAAAAATTACACAGTACTCGAGTTTACCTTTATGTTTATTTTTTGATTATCCCCAAACAAGAAGGAAAAAAAAAAAATTTTACACAGTACTCGAGTTTGGTAAACTCAAGTACTGTGTAAATTTTTTTTTTTTTTTAATAAAAAGATACTCAAGCCTAGTAGACTCGGGTACTGTGTAAATGGTACTCGAGTTTACCAAGCTTGAGTACCACAAAAAATTTTTTAATCGCACAAATCCAACTCAGCAGTGCCACGGTGGAAAACTAATGAGGAACTCGAGTTTCTTAAACTCGAGTTCTAGAAAAAGTGGTACTTTACTATTTATTTCCGAAACAGTGTTTTCTTGCTAAAAATTTCCAAAAATGGTGGTATTGGGCCATTTTGGCCGAGAATTTCTAGTTGCCACTATTCATTTGAATAAACTGGAGACAGAGGAGAATGTATTATCAGCGTTCTCCTTTTCTGACGAGGATGGTAGCAATACATAACCACTGATGAGGAAATGATCAAAGAAATTGAGCAAGATAACATAAGCTGGATCATTTCTTTTTTTAAAGATATAACTAGCATTTGATATTTATAGCATCCACTCTACATGATTGCTTCTTTCTTTTTTTTTTTTTTTTTTTTTTTTTTTTTTTAAGACCAAAAAATCAATAAGTTTTATTTTAGTATAGGTAGGATTCAAACACATGTTCCCTTCCTCAATTTCATCTATTGAGTTAAGTGAAACCCACGATTGTCCATTTATATTTGAACATCACATTCGTCCCCCATGTGCTTATATTTTCTAATTATTTATTTATTTGTTATTTTTCAAAGAAAAAAATAGCTTTATTTCAATTTTAATTGAGCACAATTTTAAGTAATTCAAAGCATCACAGCTGCACAATGCCAACAAGACAACAACCCCTAATAATGTTTCAATATAAGGTTAGTAAGGTTGTTTGATTCTATCTATAGCCAAGTTCATAAGGTGGTTTGATTCGGCAAGGTGCTTTTAACTAAAATAGTTGTGTTTCAGGATGGACAAATAGATTATGGGGAATTTGCTGAAATGATGAGGAAGGGCAATGGAGGAATGGGAAGGAAGGAGAACCAGAAGAAGCAAAATAAACTTGGAGAGGATTTGGGAGTGATGATGGACAATGGATCTAATGGACTGATTGACTGTTCACCTTAATTAAGTAATTAATCATCGCTTAATGATTTAACCTTACTATGTCTTCACATGTCCTCGGTGTAGTGTTACATATATTTTGATAATAAGCTCCAACAATATTTAGAATAAAAATCTTATTGGATTTGTTTGCAAGAAAAGTATGCAGGCACAGTACAACATATAACATTATGCAAACGTTTTCAAGAAATAATAACCCCTAACTTTGACTAGATTTTAATAGAACCCTTAGACTTTCAATTTTCCTAATCACGCCCCTTATGGTTTTTGAGTTCTTTTTAATAGTTTCTTCAATTTAATTTCCATCAGGATGCCTTGAGGAAAATACATAATTGAACACTTTCTATCCAATTCTACAAGTCAAATCTATGTTTTGTGAAACTAACATATGACTAAAAATGAAAAATGCTAAAATAAACCAATAAATTCTCACAACTATAGTTAGATAAAAAAAAGATTTTTTTAAAAAAATAAAATTCATGGCAATGCTCTGCAAAACTGCCACTCTAACATCGACTATATGAGTAATTTTACACGTGATGAGACTCACTTTGCTATGTCACGCTTCCCACAATGGAGATCAAAACCTCCATTACAAGTCAAACCTTGTTTGAGTTGTAGTTTTGAGGATTCTCCTTCTCTGAACATCTCCCAAGAAATATAAATCCCAACAGCCCCATCCCATTCCCATCATAATGTTTATTCACCATAATCACACATCTGCCTGTTGGTGGGCTTCAAAGCCACCTAACTCTATACCTTGAAAATTTAACCCACATTCACCATATACCTCCGGGCAATCAACCAAGTTTGTATTCTCTATTGTTGATGCCTCCAATTACACCCATTTTGATCAAATGAAGTCCCACATTTGTCTGATATCATGTATAATTTCACATAATTTGATCAAATTTTTTAATTCACAACATCAGAATTTTATGGCAACAGAAGTTGTGAATCACCATGGTGATTGTGGTGTTTTTGGGATGAGTAGCCCTGTGGCTTCATCACACTGATTCAATGATCTTTAAGGCTTTGAGTTTGTGGAAACTGGTGGCAGCATTGAAGGGTAAGAGCAGACAAATTAAGGTGGCAGTAAGGGAAGTGGCCAACCTCACAAGCCACAATAAGCCCTCCACTACGAAGACCAAGTGTGAAAAGTCCAATTTTCTCATTTTTATGTTTCAAAAATTCAAGATATAACATTGAACAGATAAAAGTGTCCAGTTATGTATGGGAAGTTAAATGGAAGGATCTACAAGAGCTTTTCATAAGCACAAGGGATGTGTTAAAAGACTTGAAAGTTCCAAGGGTCTGAATAATTTTAAGTCAAAATAAGAGGGTTGTAATTGCATCTTACTCCAATTCAATAATTCCATGCAAGTGAACTGCCAAAAACAGGAAAGGGGACATAAAGTTTCCATATCTAACATCAGTCTAATGGGAGAACCAATTGAGCATCTCATGCATGTGACAATGGTTTTACTCATGCTATAGGCATATTCTGTCAATAAATATGAAATATACATTATTTGGTTTACAAAGGAAGACAAGTAAAAAAATATTCAAATGAACGACAAATTAGAAGCATTTTCACATCTTACTAGCAACTGGAAGGTACTTGGTATGACGGCCCTGAGCAATAATTTTGCCAGTCTCCTTCTTCCTGAACTCAACACTGACAACACCAATAGCCTTCCCAACACGTAAGACCCTAGCTTCTATCTCAATTTCCTCCTGCATTACCAAGAAAAGATGTTAGCACGAATACATTAAATACCATGCATAAATGAGTTGCTGCAAGAAAACCAAGGTTAATAATGTACTCATGGTCATTCCAGTACTAAAGACTAGATCATGCCAGTGTATTGTTTTGGATTTGGCAGTGCAAATTATATATGTGTCTTTGCAGTTATGTATTACTATACACACAATTTTACTTAAGCTTAATGCTTCCTTCTACCATGTAAATACTGGAGACTTTTGTTGGAGGGGAGCATTATCAACACTGAAAGCATTAAGTTGAAAAAGTAAGAGTAAACAGACTTGACAACTTGGCAATCACTAGTCCAGAATCACTTAAGAGGGAAATTTATTTATAAGAGAAGAAACGTCAGAGAATTAAAGAAATGAATTTCCAGGGATATGTTGTGACGCTCCGAAGGAGGGATGAAACCTTGATTGTTCTTTTGCATCCCAAATTTGCTTAAGAACACCTCTTGCCATAGATTCTTAAGCTCGCTAGGAGATCCCTATAGCTTTTAAGAAACTAAGCTTTCATTTCAAAATCAATATCTTAAACAAGCATATGAAATAAAAGTGATGAATAAAGAGAATGGGAAAATGCATGGTAAATCAAGTGTGATGAAGACTTCATTACATACTTCGTTAGGCAAAGATGCAAACTAAACTGAAAATAATTAGACTACTATTAATACAAATATGCATAAGATACATCTAGGGCTATAAATGATCTAAGCTGTTATTGAACAACTTGGGCTTGACTCATGGAAAAAGCTTGTTTATGTTCATATATTTCACAAATGAGCCAATCTCAAGTCCAAGTTTAGGTTCAACTTTTCTACTAGCCAAGCCCAAATATAATAATGTGTTTGTGAAGAAGCTTGTGAGTATGAGGCTCAATTTAAATATGTATAATACTATATGTTTATATGTATACATATATAAAATAGATTTAGATAAACTTAATATTAGATTGTGTAAGATTGTAAATAAGCTCCTAAGATATCAAATTAATATGTGTAAGTTATTGATAATCTAATAGCTCATTTCATAGTAAAAATTATACACAATTGTTAACAATACAAGGTTGGTAAATCTAATTTTTACAAGTTTAAAAAATGAAACAAATAATTTACTTACTAAAAATTAGTATAGATTTGTGAAGGAATAAAAAAATTTTATAATGGCATTTACCATATATGGGAAATGAATAAGTGAATCATTTAGCTCATGAACAAGCTCAAGCTTGTTCAACAAAAACAAAAACCAAAAAATAAAAATAAAAATAAAAACAAACAAACAAAGTTGAACATGTAATTTAGCTAGTTGATAAAGTCAAGCTTAGCTCATGTTTGAAATAAAATTAAATGAACAGTCTCCTGAACTCTTACTACTCCGATCAGGTTGTTTATAGCCCTAGATACATTGAGGAAAAAATGGCAAACATTCAACCTAATCACCAACCAGTTTTTCTAATAAATACCCAATTGAACTTATAAAGGTTTTTAAAAAAAAAAAAAAAAAAACAAGTAGAATAGCAGAGAAGGAATTTGAATCGTTGATATCTCCATTGAAAACAAGTGTCAACCAATTGAGATACAAGGATCTTTGAGACAAGTAGTATAATTAAAGACGAGATTTACAAGAAGTAGAGTAGGAGATATACTCACATCAGCATAAGCAGCATCCAAGTATGAAACATTAATCTCCACCGAAACTCCGGTAGCTGGAGCTCCAACACTGAATATCACAGCTGAACCAACCAAGTCCACCAGCGTTGCCGTCGCTCCACCATGTAAAAAATTACCAGTGTTCTTCACAACAACATAGTCACCAAAACAAGAAAACCCATTATCAGAAACAGTTTTCTCATAAATATATATATATATATATATATATATATATATATATATATATATATATATATATATATATATTATGCCACCCACATAAAGATTAAAGAGAATAGACCCTCCATTTTCTGCTATTTTTCCCAAATTTTTTCAGCAATCAATGATCTAATTTTGAATAATTTTTCACATACAGAAACTAAGGTTGTACTTGTTTTGTCATACAATGAAATGGGTCGGCGTTGAATTACTCAATAACTAGAGAATGTGAATGCTATAAAGAGAGAGAGAGTGAGAGAAATGGGTTTTAAGAAGAAGAGTAAGAACCAGTAAACGCTGTGGGACTTTGAAGGTACAGATGAGACGACCAGGTTCAATGAGATCGACACGAAGGTCTTGCATGATGAAGCGTTCAAAGAACCTGAGAGGCAATCCATTGATCGTGGATGCGTTCCTGTCTTCCTCCTCACCTCCTCCTTTCTCCAAGTATCTCCTCACCGATTCCAAATCCATTTTCTTTCAACTTTTTTGATTCAATCAATTCCAATTCGCTGGACTAATGAACTTGCTATTTTCCCCTCAAAAAAATAAATAAATAAACTTGCTATTTTTTTTTTTTTTTTTTTTTTGAGAAGCAATAAACTTGCTATTTTGACTTCCCTGATCAAACCAAAATCTTCCACGTCAGTATTTGTCTATATGCACCAGAAATGTGTCCACAATTTTCTCACCGCAATAAGTTTAGCAAAAAATTTCTCATCAATAAATAATAAAAATTTAATGTTTACAATATTTGCACCACGTATCTTACCTGGACAAGTTGTTACTAATTATCATGAGCCAGACAAAAAAATAATTTTAATGAGAATTTAAATTAGAACAAGTAACAATTTACCACCTAAGATATATTGTAATAATATTATGGATATAGCATTTATCATAAATAATTTTTCTAGTTATTTTTTGCACTTTTTTTATTGGCTTCTCTATCATCATAGGCCTGTTTGTTTTGTTTTGATTTTTTTTTTTTTTTTTCATATTTTCCTCCTTTTTTAACACCAATCATGCTATATGCATGATGATTTTTACAACAATTTTTTTCCAATGTTTTTATTAATTTTCATATAAGTCCATTACTTACATCACTTTATCGCCTACCACTCACCATTTTCTATCCTTTTTTTTTTTTTTTGAAAATTTTCTATCTTTTCTAATTTTAATATACTAAAATTATTATCATTGTAGACTTATTTATCCTTTTAGCATTTGGACCAACATAATGGCTGGAGGGATAAAAATAAGAATACAAGAAGTATTGTGGACCCTTTAATAAACAATAAAGGTACAGCTATTCGCAGTGGATTGACTCTTGTTGATGATGATCGGATCATCAGTCGAATGAGGTCGTCCAGAATGGGATCGTTTTCGTATATCCTGATCTTGAAAAAGAAAATAGGGGCTATGATGCACCGGTGTGGTGCCTGTCACAGAGCCTCCGATGCCAAAGTTAGAACAAATAGCCCAGGTAGATGAGAAAAATTTTGTTTAAAAGAAGTTAGAGTATCTGTTGTGTTATCCTTACCCCTTCCTCCTGGGGCTCATATCTATATATACCTGTGTATGTGCAGGCACCCCTCTCTATCCGTTGGGACATTGATGGTGATATTCATTCTCTCTTTGTAACGCCTCTATGATGGGCTAATAATGAGTTGTCCTTACAACGGCAGGGAAGTGGGTTAATGTTTTGTAACGGCTCACGAATGGACGAGGGTGATCTTACTCATCCTGGACCAGCGACCATTGCTGGGATGACGAGCCTGGAAGTATTATTCATTCCTGATCATGATTGTGGACGACATAGGCGGCTTATTTAGGCCTATCAGCTGCCCCCCTATTCCTGAGGTCATCCATACTTTAGACGGTCGCAGGAATATGAGAAGGTTTGTTCATTTTCGTACGGATGCACATACTTAATTAGGTATGATTAGATATTTACATACGTATAGATATATGTATTTGCTCCTTTTTTTTTTTTTTTTTGGTTGTGACGCTTGGGGTTCTGTTTTGCATTGATGGCTTAATGGCGGCGTGGCACACGTTGTGGCCACGTGTTCGATTTTGATTAACTGGGAGGCCTCGTTTCCGGTGGAAATCTTTTCAATTTTCCCGCATTTTTCCAGGCAAAAGGCCTTTTGATCTTTATCTTTCCTTTTTGTTCTCCCTTTCTCTTGTTACTTCCTCACCTTCCTTCTGCGAGTGGTTTCTCCGACTTCCTAAGTTGCACATTTCGCCCTTAGTCTTCTCAGTTTCCTCCTAATTTTCAGGTACGCCCTTTATTTAAGCTTTTTTTTTCCTTTCTGAATTTCTGTCTTTTGAGTTCTTTTTCTCTCTTTTTCTTTGCATTTCCCTTTGCTATGTAGTGTTTTAATGGTGGGTTACTCTGAAGTCCAACGAACTTCACCCTCTGTCGCTTTTCTTTTCGCCCAATTAGGGGCTTTGATAGAGTCTTCTGCTAAGCCATTAGGTGTGCTTTCACATATTGGTACTTACTCGCCGATTGAGGATTTTATTCTTAGTGGTGGTGGCTTAGGTTTAGTGTTGGGTGATTTATACCCCTTGTTGTACAAATCTCAGGTTTGGTTTAAATCCGTTCGAAAGGTCTTAAGGAGGGAAGTTATGGGGTCCGAAGTGGGGTCAGGTGACCTGGAGAGGGGCGCGTCCTCTAACATCAGCAGGGAAGGGACAGGGGTAGATACGGCCACTTCTGCGCCATTGTCCTCTCGGACTTCTATTCCTGCCATTGTCCGTGCATTTCACGCTCTTAAGGAGAAGTGTTCCTTGAAAATTGAGGTTTTTAGCAAGTTTAAAGATAGATTTCAATTTCCTGAGGGGACCAGGGCTCGTCTCCCCAAGAAGGACGAGAAGGCTTGCGCCTTTGCTCATGGAGAGGTTTGTTTTTATGAGGCTGCGTTTTCATGCGGCCTCAGGTTCCCCGTCCATCCCTTCATTATGAGACTTCTTCATCATCTAAACCTTGCACCGGGGCAACTTATGCCCAATTCGTGGAGAATTGTCAAAAGCTGTATAGTCATCTGGACGACCATTGCTGATGGGGATATGCTCACGGTAAACGAGTTCGTCCACCTTTATCGTTTGAAAAGAGTCTAAGGAATTTGGGTATTACAAGTTCGTCCCTTGGGATAGAAATTCTTGTCTCGTCACTGATCTACCGTCGTCCTTCCGTTACTGGAAGTCCAGATATTTTTTTGTATCGGGCGACGATTAGGAGACTCTTTCTGATGACTTTTAGGGGGACGTCCCTAGGTTGCTGCGCCGATGGGAGACCCCTTTGCTTGGTGCGTTTCCTCCTCAAGAGATGCTCCTCTTTCCTTCTCTTTTTTTATTTTTTTTTATACTGGCCATTATTCCTGATCCTTGTGTTTTGCCTTTTGTAGTGAAAGAGCGTCCAGAGCTTGAGAGCGAGTTTAACGAACGAGTTCAGGCGGCAGTTCAGTACGCAAGGATGATCGAGGATTTCAACGAGCTTATTGATCCTCGTACACTTGCTCGTCACTGTTTAGGGCCCGAGCCTTCCCTTTACGTTCTTAGCGCTCTTGATCGAGAAGAGAAGAAACGTAAGTTGCCTTGGTATCCAGGACAGTTCCCCTTTCTCCCTTTTTTTCTGAACTCCTTGTTTTCTTTGGTGCAGAGATGACGTCCAAATTCAACAAGGAGATGTACAAGAAGACCAGGGAGAAGAAGAATGAGCCTCTTTCCAGTATTGGTCAAAAGAAGCTGAGATTTACGGACAAGGAGAAGGAGAAGGAGAAAAAGAGAGAGAAAGTCGAGAGGGGTTCATCCACCCCTATCTTGGAATTAGTGGATAGTTAGGAGGCCTCGCCAGGCGTCTCGGTTAAGGAGGTAGCTCGTCCTCTTAAAAAGCAGAAGGTGGGAAGCAAGGGGAAGGAGAAGGTTGGTTCCAGCGTCTGGTCTGATGCTGAGGTAGCCGTGGATCGCGCCCATGAACTATTTACTCCTGGGGAAATGAAGGAGATTTCCAGCACACCTTCTCACGAGATGGTGAGTTGTCATGTCCACAAGCTCGTGCAGGTACTTCTTCCTGTCTTCGTCCATCTTTTACCCCCATTTTTTTTTTTTTTAACTGGCTGACTCTTGGAGAGGTTTTCCGTTGGTAAGGTATTGGGTAAGACCATGCACATCACGACCCAGTATCTAGCGAATGAAGAGAAGGCTGTTATAGCCAATTCTAAGGTTGAGGCACTAAAGACTGAGGCTTCGGGCCTGCGGAATGACCTGGGTGTTGCCATGGACGCCTTTAACACCTCGAAGGAGCAAACCAAAGTCCTGACTGAGCAGCTGGAGACCGAGAAGCAAATGGTGAAGCAAAAGGACGACCTCTTAGTTAGTGCCGGCCAGCGGATGAAAATTGCTGTTGCCAAGGCCGTCACTACTTTCCAGACCACAGAAGAGTATAACACTATACTGTTTCAATGGTACTTCAAGGATTTTGAACTTCTCATAAGGTATATGATCAAACATGGTTCTGGCGTAGATCTTGAAAATTTGGACTTTGAGGTTGTTGATAAGGAGATGGAAGGGGACGAGGCTGCCTAAGCATCGACTCAGACGACGGCGTCCACTAGCGTTGAACCTTCCCAAGCAGACAAGGATGATAGTGGTGCACCTTAAGTATGAAACACTCAAAGTTTTTTTTTTTTTTTTTTTTGGGATGCCCCATCTGTTTTTGGGGCTTTTCTTTTGAACAATCAACTTTATATGATATGTTCGTTTCTTTGCTTGATATCTCTCTCTTGCTTTATTTTTAGATGTTTACACTTGAGAATTTTGTTGGTACCTTTACCTTTCCTCGTCTTTATATGGACATATGCTTGGATGTTTATTCTTGCAAATTTTGTTGGCAAATTTACTTTCCTTCGTCCTTAGGTGGACCTATGCTTGGACGGTGTTTATACTTGCAAATTTTTGTTGGCAATTTTACTTGCCTTCATTCTTAGATGGACTTATGCTTGGACGATGTTTTGTTTCCGGGTAGGATGTAGAGTCCTAAGGAGTTTTTTTTTTTTTTTTTTTCATCTTTTTGCTTAGGACGACCTTCGTCCACTTAAGAAGTCCCATCACTTCTTTTTATCCGCTTTAAGGGATTTGTCGTTCACCCCTATGTGGACAATGTTTGTCCATTGAAGGGATCTTATCGTCCCTTTTTGCTGTGGATGGTATACATCCATTAAGAGACATTATCGTCACTTTTCTTTCTTTGTTGAGGACAATGTACATCCGTTTAGGAATCTTATCGTCCTTATTCTGGTGAGGACGACTTACATCCATTTAGGAATATTATCGTCCTTATTTGGGCGAGGACGACTTACATCCATTAAGGAATATTATTTTCTTTTATATTGGAGGACAATGTACATCCATTTAGGAATATTATCGTCCCTATTTGGGCGAGGACGACTGACATCCATTAAGGAATATTATTGTCTTTTATATTGGAGGACAATGTACATCCCTTCAGGAATCTTATCATCCTTATTTGGGCGAGGACGACTTACATCCATTAAGGAATATTATTGTCCTTTATTTTGAGGATCATTCAATACTTCTGAAATCCTGGATAATACTTGAAAAATTCTGGATAATTATTTATTTCTAACAAAAAAGGTGATAAATCAAATTGCATTTTACAATCAGGCTATGATTCCTTCTCGAAGTACCTTTTGAGGTGTTCGACGTTCCATGGATGAGGGAGTCTTTTTCCTTCCACGTCTTCTAGATGGTAGCTTCCCTGGCGCGAGTAGTGGACGACTCTGTACGGTCCTTCCCAATTTGGACCGAGCTTGCCTTGGGCCGGATCTTTCGTTGTTGGAGTTACCTTTCAAAGGACGAGGTCACCGATGTTAAATTTTTTCAGCTTCACCCTTCAATTGTAGTATTCAGCTATCTTCTGCTTGTACTTGGCCATCCTTTAAGCAGCTTGATCTCTTACTTCGTCCACGAGGTCCAGGTTGTGCTTTAGTTGGTCGTCGTTGTCTTGCTCGTCGAAAAACTCCCCTCTGAGACTGGTGAGTCCTACTTCGACCGGGATGACTGCTTCTGTGCCATAGGTCAGGTTGAACGATGTCTCCCCCGTGGGTGTTCGCATCGTCGTCCTATATGCCCATAATACATTTGGTAATTCCTTAGGCCATGCTCCCTTTACCCTCACTAATCGGGACTTGATGAGTCTGAGCAAGGTCTAGTTAGTTACTTCTGTCTGTCCGTTGGCTTGGGGATGTCCTGGCGACGAGTACTTGTTCCTGATGCCTAGGTTCGAGCAGAATGACTTGAATGTCTGGCTGTCGAACTGACGACCGTTGTCTGAAATGATCATCTTTGGAATCCCGAACCTGCAAACAATGTTTTTCCATACAAAATTTTGTACCTTTGTTTCTGTGATTGTTGCAAGAACTTCTGCTTCCACCCATTTCGTGAAGTAGTCAATTGCGACGAGCAGGAATTTCATCTGTCTTTTTCCCTGTGACAGGGGACCCATAATGTCGATCCCCCATTGTGCGAACGGCCAGGGCAAGGAAATAGTCGTCATCTGTTCACCTGAAACTCGCTGAATGTTCCCGTATCTCTGGCAACTGTCATATTTCTTCACGAATTCTGCTGCGTCTTGTTGCATTGTGGGCCAGAAATAGCTCGTCCTCATGATCTTCTTGACCAATGACTTTTCCCCCATGTGATCTTCGCAAACCCCTCCGTGTACCTCTTCCAAGACATATTTAGCCTCTTCCCCCTCTATGCATCTTAAGTAGGGTTGGGAGTATCCTCTTTTGTAAAGCTCGTCATTCAGTACTGTAAACCTGGCAACACGCTTCTGGATTTTCCTGGCTTCTTCAAGGTTTGGAGGTAGTCGTCCATCTCAAAGAAATGACAGTATTGGGTTCGTCCATCCCGAGCTGTTCTGTATGGAAAAGGTCTGAAACTCTGTGATGCTAGGGGAGATCTGTTCTTCCAACTTCCAATCATTCATGTTGCCCGGGTTTTGTGCCGAAGCACTCCGTGCTACTTTGTCAGCTTCTATGTTCTGATCTCGTGGGATCTGAATGAACTCTGCATGAAGAAAAGTACTCACTAACTGGTTTACCAATTTAAGGTATTTCTGCATTCTCGTTTCTTTTGCTTCGAAATCTCCTCTGACTTGTCCTATGACGAGTTGAGAATCGCTCTTGAGCACGATCTTTTCAGCCCCAAGTGCTCTCGCTATCCTTAGGCCTGCCAGTAAGGCCTCATATTCTGCCTCGTTATTAGTTATTGAGAATTTGAGTTGGACTCCATATTTGAGAACATCGTTCTCAGGGGAGGTGATGACGATGCCAACTCCGCCTCCTTGCTGTGTGGACGACCCATCCGTGTTTATCGTCCAAAGGTCTCCCTGACAATTTATGTCCTCGGGGGTGGTGAATTCGGCTATGAAATCTGCCAATGCCTGGGCTTTTATAGCAGTCCGAGGACGGTATTCTACATCAAACTAGCTAAGTTCAATGGCCCATTGAACCATCCGTCCTGCTGCTTCGGGTTTGTTCATTACTTTTTTGATCAGCTGGTCAGTCATAACTATGATGGGATTAGCTTGAAAGTAGGGACGGAGTTTCCTCGAAGCTACTATCAGGGCGAAGGTGATCTTTTCTATGGGTGGATATCATGCTTCTGCACCCTAGAAGGCCTGGCTAACATAATACATCAGGAGTTGCACCCTGTTTTCTTCCCTAATCAATGTTGCACTAACTGCTGTAACAGATACCGCTAAGTACAAGAACAGGTCTTCACCTTCCTTGGACGGGCTCAACAGTGGGGGATTGCTCAAGTAGTGCTTCAATTCTTGGAATGTTGTTTCACATTCTTCCGTCCAAGCGAACACTTTCTTCAGAGTCTTGAAGAATGGGAGACATTTGTCCGTCGCTTTAGAGACAAACCTATTAAGGGCTGCTACTCTTCCTGTGAGGGATTGCACTTCTTTGGTCGTCCTGGGTGAGGACATTTCGAGGATGGCCCTGAATTTCTCAGGATTTGCCTCAGTTCCTCTCTGCGAGACTATAAACCCAAGAAATTTTCCTGAGGAAACCCCGAAGGCACACTTGGATGGGTTCAACTTCATGTTGTACTGTCTGAGAGTATTGAATGTTTCTCTGAGATCGTCCAGGTGGTCTTCCTCTTTTCTGCTTTTGACGAGCATATCATCGACGTATACCTCGACATTCCTCCCAATCTATTTCTTGAACATCTGGTTTACTAATCTCTGATTTGTAGCCCCGGCGTTCTTTAACCCGAATGGCATGACCCTGTAGTAGTATAGCCCTTGGCTGGTGACAAAGGCGGTTTTTTCTTGGTCTTCCTTGGCCATCAGTATCTGGTTGTAACCAGAAAAGGTGTCCATGAAAGTGAGGAGCTTATGCCCGGCGGTCGAATCCACGAGTTGGTCAATCCTGGGCAGGGGGAAGCTATCTTTTGGGCAGGCTTGGTTTAGGTCTGTGAAATCGACGCACATTCTCCATTTCCCATTTGCTTTCTTGACCATGACCACGTTGGCCAGCCATTCGAGATAGTGGACTTCTCGAATAAAATTTGCTGCAAGAAACTTGTTCACTTCATCCATAACTGCTTTGTTTCGTTTTGGGGCAAAAACTCTTCTCCTCTGCTAAACCGGCTTCTTCTCCGGGTCTACCTTTAGACGATGCTAGATTATGTTCGCTGGGATCCCTGGCATATCCTCATGGCTCCAGGCGAATACATCGAGGTTGTCTTTCAGGAAGCTAATGATTTCTTCCTTCATATCTAGGTTCAAGTTCGTCCCTATCTGGGTCATCTTTTCGGAACTCCCTTCAACCAGTTCTATGGTTTCCAGTTTCTCGATGATCTCTGGGGTTTTTTCTTCAATTGTCCACGTATGGTTTTCTTTGGAGGCCAGGACGGCCTGATAGCATTCTCTTACTAGGACCTAGTCTCCTTTTATTTCTCCGACCCCCTGTTCTGTTGGGAATTTCACCTTCAGGCAGTACGTAGAAGTGGCAACTTCCCAGCGGTTAAGGGTTAGTCGTCCAATAATCACATTGTAGAACGAGGGTGAATTCACCACCAGAAAGTTGTGTTTGTTGGTCACCTGGAAGGGGTGTGAACCAGCCGTGACCGTCAACGTCACTATCCCCTTGGGGTACACTTTATCTCCGCTAAAGCTGACAAGGGGCGAATCGAAAGGACGAAGTCTTTTCTGGTCCACTTTCAACTGCTGGAAGGCGGAGAGGTAGATTATGTCAGCTGAACTCCCATTATCCACCAGGACTCTTCTGGTGTTGAACCCCTCAATCATGACCATGATGACCAGGGGGTCGTCATGGGGTTGCTTCACACCCCTGGCGTCTTCCTCTGAGAAACACATGTCCTGGTTCGTCTGCCTATGCTTCATGGGTGGTAGACCGTGCACACTATTTACCTGCCTCTGGTATGACTTCTTGAGGGAACGGAACGAACCCCCTGTGGTGGGTCCTCCCGTGATAGTTTTTATTTTTCCCAGTGCTATTTGTGGACGAGGTTGTGAATGGTCTTCGTCTCTTCGGAAACCCTCGTGCTGGCCCTTCTGTCCATACTTGGCGAAATCTCCTTTCTTCACATACTACTACAACTTCCATCTTCGTATAAGTTCTTCTATCTGCTCCTTCAAATCCCTGCAGTCCTCCGTATAATGCCCATGATCTTTGTGAAAACGACAGTATTTTCTTTTATCACACACGTTGGATGACGAATGAAGGGACCTGGGCCATTTGAGAGATGGCTCGTCCCTTATTTCTGTCAAGATCTGGTCAACGGGCATTACTAATGGTGTGAACTTCATTGGACGAGGGTTCTTATCTTCCTTCCTCTTACTGCCCTCGTCGTTCCGTTGATCAGTTCGATCTCTTTTTTGCCCTCTTCGATCGTCTTCCCTTTCCTTCTTCTTGGTTTTGTCTACTCCATCTATGGCTGCTAGAGCTTCCTCGGCGTTCATATACTTTTGTGCCTTCAATAATGCTTCTGCCATTGTTTTGGGGGGATTTTTAGCCAGAGAGGCCACAAAATCCCTGGACTTCAATCCTGCCTTGAAGGTCGTTAGTTGCACTTTATCGTCCGTCTCATCTACTTCCAGCATCCCTCGAGTGAAGCGCGTCACATAGGATCTCAAGGTTTCTTTCTCTCCTTGTTTGATGGTAAGGAGGTGGTCGGCAGTTCTCTTTGGACGTTGCCCGCCGACGAAGTGACGGACAAAGGAACCGCTTAGTTGCTCGAAATTGTCAATGGATGATGTAGGCAGCTTGTTGAACCACTCCCGAGCCGCTCCTTTGAGGGTAGTGGGAAAGGAGCGGCATAGGATTTCGTCAGGGGGCTGCTGAAGGCCCAACGTTGTCTTGAACGTATTCAGGTGGTCCAGTGGGTCCTTCAACCTGTCGAAAGGTTCCAGTTGAGGTAAGCGAAATTTGGAGGGCACTGGACACTCTTGGACGGCCACGGTGAATGGTGAATCCGTCTTCCTGACTATCCTATCCAAACTTTGGTCCGTCTTCTCCCTGATGGCATTCCTCAATTCGTCCATCTCCTTTCTCATTTCCCTGAGGAGGTCTGAGTTCGTCTCTTCTAGCGTGCTAGTACGCCTTCCGTTACTATCTACTCTGCTGTCTCCGTTGACGTCTGTTTGGTTCTGTTCCTGTTGCAGCTGCTGCCTCATCTCCTGGTTTTGCCTAGTAAGTTCTTCCACCATGGCTGCGAGCGATTGGACTTGCACTGCCAGCGCAGTGGGATCCTGGCTAATAGTGGATTTCATCTGGAACGTTGAACTGGATGGAACGGTGCTCTACAGTTATGCGACGAAGAGCAATCGTCCCCACAGACGGCGCCAAACTAATGATGCTCAGATCGTCAGTTGAATGAGGTTGTCCATAATGGGATCGTCTTTGTATATCCTAATCCTGAAAAAGAAAATAGGGGCTATGATGCACTGGTGTGGTGCCTGCCACAGAGCCTCCGATGCCAAAGTTAGAACGAATAGCCCAGGTAGATGAGAAAAATTCTGTTTAAAAGAAGTTAGAGTATCTGATGTGTTATCCTTACCCCTTCCTCCTGGGGCTCATGTCTATATATACATGTGTATGTGCAGGCGCCCCTCTCTATCCGTAGGGACATTGATGGTGATATTCATTCTCTCTTTGTAACGCCTCTATGATGGGCTAATGGTGAGTTGTCCTTACAATGGCAGGGAAGTGGGTTAATGTTTTGTAACGGCTCACAGATGGACGAGGGTGATCTTGCTCGTCCTGGGCTAGCGACCATTGCTGGGATGATGAGCCTGGAAGTATTATTCGTTCCTGATCATGATTGTGGACGACATAGGCGGCTTATTTGGGCCCATCACTTGTAATCCACAAATGCTAGACAAGTATTGTAAATTGTAAAGAAGAGAATAAGTAGTCATATTATTATTCTTTGTTATTTTAACATCTATTGTACTAGAATGACATTTGTCTACAGGTTGCATCATTGGTAGATAGTCATTTTGTAAACAATGACATGTATTGTTCTTAGCATTTCATTCTTAGAGCAGTCACATCAGTCTTCTTGGTTTTTTAGCTAAACTAATGCAAAAAACTCTCATTTGTCTATTTTAATTATCCATGTTTTTTATGTACACAAATCAAACTCAATACTCTATATTTCTTATTTCATTTAAATATTTTTTCTCTCTCCTCTCTCCTTTCCCTCCTCTCAATATATATAGCCGCCACAATACCACAACTAGCCACCATTGAACCAATTAGTCAGCCAAAATCGCACCACAACTAGCCACCACCACCACACCACAACCAATCACCACCGCACCACAGCCAACAACCACTTCCACAAAACCCAAAAACATGATGCAATCAACCCATCTCAACCACCACAACAAAGCCGTTGTTGCAATCAACCCCTCTATGGAATGACTAAAATGTGATTATTTTATCCAAATGGATCAGATATATAGTTAATTGGATATGCAAAAGCATGTCAATTTTTTTTTATCCAAACAAAGACTAGTCAAAAACAAAATATTTGTTTACTTGTGGTAATACTACTATTTCATGGAGATTTTCCAAGTAAACAATATCCACTACTTCTTCAAATCACTTAAAGAATATTGCAATAAACGAGCTGTATGCATTTAGTTAAGTTCAGTAATTCAACACATTTAAGAAAAATGTGGATTATCCTTAATCAAAGATAACCTACAAAATTGTACGAAAACAATGCTACTTATACCACAAAAATTAGAAGAGGCTACATAGTGACAAAACTAAGTACATTTCACCAAAATTCTTTTATACATATAAGCATCAAACCTTTGGGCACTTATGAAACAAAATTATATGTGCTTATTGTACTCTTTATCTTTTGTTAAAGTTTACTTCTTCTTCTTTTTTTCCTCATAGGTTGCAATGTTTTGATAAGGAAATTATAAGGCATTCAAAGAGACACAAGAGTGTACTCTTTTTCTTTCGCCACTAGATTTTTCATTTGATTTTTCCTTGGTATTGATTACCAAGACATGTTCTTAGTAAATAGCCATTTAAAGGAAGTGTTATGAGTCATGTATGACAATTATTTATTTTTGTACTACATTTTATGCCATTTCTCACAAGATCAAACCTAATTTGTGTGTGTGAAAAGAGTTTTTTTATTATTTTTTTTTTTCTTTGCTAAATATAAATGGGGTTGGTGTGGACTTATCAATTCTATGCCACGTTACGATAATGGGTAATACCCCGTATATTACCAGGGCCTTACTAAGGCTATTGCTCAAACCGCTCACCAAGTGAAGCAATTTGAGGAATCTTGCCATCAAGCCACACCCCCGCAATAGTCACTTGAAGAAAAGAGTAACTATTACTGTGAGTACCAAAAACCCTTCTTATAATCGTGTTTGGGCCCCCAATTAATTTATATGTGGGAAGTATCTCAATCCTACAAGTTAGGCCTTTTAACTTAGCCTAGATCGCCCCAACCAACTCTCACTCCCAATACCCTCTCCTTGATTCTCCCTGTTCCCTTATGTTTCCCTGTGTTTCACTCTCAGTCTCTCCCTTTCCCAATTTTTCTAACCCCTAGATTTGTGTGCTTCAGTCCTTTATATAGCCTCCTCTTAGTGGGGTAGAAACGATTACCTTTCGCTGGTTTCCATGCAACCCCACTTTCACTTCTAATCCCCAGAAAAATCATATCCTCTAAAGATTCTCTCGAAACTTGTTCTAGATGCCAAATAGTGTTCAACAGTGGATTTTCGAAAGGCATTAACTATGATCGGCTACCTACCTAAATCAGCTCCGTCCACTTGCTGAATTCTCTTGGTCATCGGTTTGCACTGGTCCTGACATGGTATAGTTCCTGATTGCTGCGACTAGACCTTAGCACATCCACCAATGAACAGGTCTTAGCCCAACAACAGTGGGCCTCGGCTACCTAAACTGCCCTGGGTCACCTGGACCGTTCTAGGTCACTTAGGCCTAAACCCTTACATATGGGCTATTCTGGGTCACTTAGTCCCAACCCTTTACAATAGCCCCCCCATAATCCTATTTTCGCAAAGTGGAAATGGGATCGAGGTTTTTCTTCCCAATGGTCAGGGGTTTTTCCTTTCCTTTCCAAAAGAAATGACGGTTATGCCTCAAGAAGACCAACGGTCGATTAATTAATGTGACAGACAAGACAACTAGATTATTTTATGCATGTGGCAGAGTCTAATGCATCGGACGGTCCAAATGGTCTGACGTTTCACTTATCGAGGCATGCGTGAAGAGACATGATGGTATGCATTAATTGGTTTTGGACAGTTACAATTAATGACCCTTATTCTTATAAATACCCCCCCCCCCTAATTCACGTTTTTGTTTTCTTTAGTTACTTCTAAGTTCAAAATATAGTCTTTCTCTTGTTCCCTAGCCCGTAATCTCCCTCCAAGACCATCCTCCTCTCCAAGAAGTCACTCAATAAGTCTTCTTCCCTCTAACTATCTCCTCATAACTTAGTTAGGCCCAAAGAAATGGATTTTTCTTACCTTTTGAAAACTAGAGCAAACGTAGAGTCCTTCAGAGTTAGGTTCAACATCCCTCTTGATGTTGACATATCGTATTGTCACGAAGGAGATATAAAAGACTAGAGGCTCCCTCATGTAGTATTTTTCCCTTTAATAAAAATACTAGAGGGTGGGGTTAGATTCCCAGTAGATCCCTTGTTGCTCAAGACCCTTAGCTTTTACGAACTTAACCCCGACCAGTGTTTGCCTAATTTTTATAGGGTCGTAAATTGTCTGAGGCGTCTTAACCGATTGTATGGCCTCAGCCTTACCCACCATGACATTAATTTTCTATACGCCATTCAAGGGAGTCTTAAGCATGGGTATTACCTTCAGACTCAAAACACAATGTTTAGGTTAATATCCTGCCTCCTCGACTCCAATAGGAACTCGGCAGGTGAGTATGTGAGAGTGAGCGGGAATTGGCTAAATGGCGAGTTGACCTGCCAACCTTTCCTCGCCAGATAGGTCAATATTTTCTTTTCCCGACTCTTTGACATATCCAAGTTATGCTTCTCTACCCCTTCTCTCCTTTGGTTGCATTATTATTTCATGTATACATCTATTATTATTTTTTATTTATTTATTTATTTTTAGTATCTCATTGACTTGTACCCTATCTCAGATTGCAGTTTCAAGAAATTTCAACTGGATATAACTTAGTACAAGTTCGGGAGCTTAACTTCATCCTCCACCCAGAAATACTCGTGCACTACGATGGGTAGTTAAGAGCTTCCTACTTGATCCTGGGCTGTGTACCTTCCTACACAAGCTACCAAGACTCGTTGAGCACTTTAACAATCAGTAGCTCGCTTTTGTCGTACCTCGACATTCGAATGCCCAGATTCCTACCATGAGGACTTAATTCCAGTGAGGTGAGACACTTGGGTCCCCGATTAGTCTGATATGATTCTCTTGATCCCATACAAGACGGTTCGAGAGATACCATTTTTCAAGGTTGGGCGGTACACATTCCAATGGAAGCCCTCATTTTAGGAGACCCTACAGAGGAAGGTCCTACCGTCGTTCTACCTAACTAGACAGCAAAGATGGTTCAAAAACGCTTCATGGCTTTGGATTGCTGGTTTCCGGCTGCACAACCCATAGAAGGTCAAGTTGCCGCTCGGCCCACTCCCTAACAAACTACACCTCCTGCTTCCCAACAACAAAAGAAGCAGCAAAAAGGTGCAACCGGTGCTACAACTGAGAGTAGCACTCCCCCTGCTGCCCAGCTCCCCACCCTAACCTCTAGTCAGGCAACCATTCAATCGACCGAAAAGGCCCCCCAAGAGACACGACCCTTAAGCCAACCGATCATAATTGGTTCTCAAGTGGCTGCTGCCTCCTCGGGCTCCACTGTCGGGTGGGAGTGCTCTTTTCACCTGGGGGACAAGGTTTTGCCCTCCAATTTATACATTCGAACGTGGAGGAACGGCTTAGGGGGGCAGGTGTCCAACAACCTCGGGTAGGCCTTACTACTGCCTGCCGACCTGGAGCACTACTCTAGTTGCAAGGATGATGACCTCATCCTTAAACTGAAATGGCATAATATAGCAGTAAGCTTTTATTTGTTTGAACCTGTACTATTTTGTTGGTTTGGCTTGTTTTATTATCTTTGCATATATCTTTGTTTATAAGTGTTAGCAATTGAGCTAAACTGAGCCTATCCTGTTTTGTTGTTGTCTCAAGCCGCTCAATTGACCCATGTGGTGAAAGGTCGGCTAAGGGGTGCAATGGACGAGGCTAACAAAAAGAAGGCCCTTAAGCAGGTTACCAAGGCAAGCCTATAGGAGAAATCTCTGGGGCTAAATGTAATGAAGCGTCGAGCAACTATTGCGGAGAAGGCACTAGAGTTGTCGAAGCAGAAAGCCAGTGATCTTCAAGGAAAGCTCGGAGAGACCGAGCTCAAGCTTGTAGAGACGGCCAGCCTCCTCTCTGCTCAGGACAAGGAGCTCGCCAACCTGAAGGGCATGGAGAAGGCTCAAAAGCAAACCTATTACAACAAAGGTTTTAGGGATGCTAAGAACTAAGCTGGTCCCATGGTCTTTCAGGCTCAAAAGTTCAGGTTCATAGAGGGATGGATGGCTGCGATTAATGCTATCAGTCTCCTTGAGAATTCCCCTTTCAGGAGCACTGACTAAGTCTCGTTGCCTGTGGACCTCGAGATCGAGAAACAGGATCTAGATCAGGGTGAGGATAGCAACGACGAAGATGAGGGTACGAAGAGCCCAAAGACTAAGGAGCTGTCACAAAAAATTGACTCCCATGTAGTGGTGGTCGATGAAGACAACCCGAGAACTGCTACTAGTTCAACCCTGGATGCTGCTCAACTTGTCCTCAATTCTGATCCTCCA
This sequence comes from Quercus agrifolia, assembly GCA_029955455.1. Taxonomy (NCBI): domain Eukaryota; kingdom Viridiplantae; phylum Streptophyta; class Magnoliopsida; order Fagales; family Fagaceae; genus Quercus; species Quercus agrifolia. The sequence continues at coordinate 19,868,687 of JARQAD010000006.1, forward strand.
CCCACTAATCCTCCAACTAGCCATGAAGCACCCACAATAACCCCCACATTTCCCAAGAACCCGAGCACTTAGATTATGTTGCTTTTAGTATTTGTATTATTTTTCTTCCCTTTTTTTTTTATGTCATACTTTGGTTAATACTCCATGTACTTGACTGACTAAATTAATACTCGTGTATTGAATCTCTTTAAGTTTGTCTGAGACTAATGGCTTTAAGTTTTCTTTACTTCATCTTTCATCTTTCTTTATGATATCCTGATGGTATGAAATGTGTTAACACTTACGATTTACTTTCCTGAAGTGTTTAATCATTCGATAACATCATTAGTATTTTGATGTTAATGCTGGAATTTGCTTAAGTGTTAACGTTCAATAACGCAATAAATAATTTGATGTCAATGGCTCGTTTCTCTTAAGTGTCGCCATTCAGCAATATAGAAAATGCATTTTACATTCCCCGACCAAGCAGCGAACTTGCCATAGATTTTTCTTATTGAAGACTTAAGCTAAAAACCAGTCCTTCATCTCGGGGATAGGTTCATTTCGGTTGTTTAGTGATCAAAGACCAAGTTTATACCATGATCAATTTCGTGAACTTGGAAAATTTTTAGAAGTTTCCACCGCGATAAAAACTTGTTAAGGTTTCCACCTAGTTGGTGATCGGAGTCAAATCGAAGCCCGATTTCTGTCCTTAGATAAATTTTAATAAGGTTTACACATGGTCGGTGACCGGAGTCAGGCCGAGGCCATGCTTCTGTCCTTAGAGAAATTTTAATAAGGTTTACACATGGTTGGTGACTAGAGTCAAGCCAAGGCCATGCTTCTGTCTTTAAAGAAAATTGTAGTAAATGGTAAGCAATAATATGTAAAACAACATCAGTCCTAAACTCTTCATTTAAGATTTATTTACAAACTTGGATGTACCTTACAACTCCCTCACTTTTACTTAAGGGTAATACTTTTTTAGATTAAAAATGTTCCATGGTCAAGGCAGAGACCGTTCTTCCATGTCTTCCAAGTAATAAGCCCACATCCCTACTGTAGCTGTCATCCGATAAAGTCCCTCCCAATTTTGGGCAAGCTTTCCTGCACTCCAATCCTTCATGCTCCCCACGGCCTTTCGCAGAACTAAGTCACCTGGCATAAACACTCTAGACTTCACTCCTATGTTGTATCCCTTAGCTAGCTTCTGTTGATAATCAGCAAGCCGAACTGTCACCATGTCTCATTTTTCTTCCAATGAATCCAGCATCCTGACCAATCGAGTGTCACTATCACCTTGATTGTAGTTATCAACTCTCATTTTCAATAAGCTAATCTCGATCGGTATCATAGCCTCTGCTCTGTACGTCATGGAGAACAAAGTTTCACCCGTCAACCTCCTTGGTGTAGCTCGGTATGCCCACAGAATGTTCGGTAACTCCTCAGCCCAGTTTCCCTTTGCTTAGTCTAGCCTCTTTATTAGGCCATTTACTATTGACTTGTTCATTGCTTCCGCTTTTCCATTGCTCTAAAGGTAAGCTGGTGAAGAATATCGGTTAACTATCCCCAAATTGTTGCAATACTCCCAAAAGTCTTTACTATCAAATTGTAATCCATTATCCGAAATAAGTACCTGAGGCACCCCAAACCTTGTGACAATGTTCTTCCAAACAAATTTCTTCATGTCTACATCTCGGATATTCGCTAAAGCTTCTGCCTCCACCCGCATCGTGAAATAATCAGTAACGACCAGTACAAACCTTCTATTCCCTATAGCTCGAAGGAATTGCCCTATTATATCTAAACTCCACTGTGCAAAAGGCCAAGGACTAGTGATTGGGTTCAGATTTCCTCCCGGTTGGTTAATGATCGAGTTGTGTTTCTAACATCGGTCACACCTTTTGTCATAATCCACTGCGTCTTTTTGCATGCTCGGCCACCAAAAACCCTGTGTCATAGATCGATGAGCTAAAGACCTCCCTCATGAATGCCCTCAACTTATTCCTTCATGCAACTCAGCTAAAATCTCGGTAACTTTGTTCGGATGAAGACAAAGTAGATAAGGTCCTCCAAACGAGCACTAATACAACTTATTGCCTTCAGATAGCTAGAAACAGAATGATGTTCTCCTTATCTTCTCTGACTTTTTGAATCATTGGGTTAGGATCCACTGGATATAAAGGATATGTAGGGATCCATCCAACTCAAGCCCAGCATCGAGGTTGACGTAACCAATATGGGTTGTTCTATGCTTGGCTATTCCAGCAATTCCACTGAGATCATTCGAGGCACGCATTAGTCTGATGACAAGGCTAAGGTTTCCAAAGAATAGGCATGACTGTTCTGAATCCTCGGTATTCTAACCACACTCACTTTCTGAAAAGTTACCCATAAAGCTTTAAAGGATTTTAAGTACTACTACACACTCCCTTTGCCTCAAAACTCCCCTCTACTTAACTCACCACCAAATTTGAGTCCGAGAATATCTCCACCTCTTCTGCCCCAAGCTGTTGGGCTATCTTGAGGCCGGAAATGAGGGCTTCATACTCTGCCTTGTTATTGGAGGTACGGAAACCCAACCTCAGTGACTTTTCCAATCGAACTCCTTTAGAGGATATCATTACGATCCCAACTCCAAATCCTCCTATATTAGATTCCCCATCCATATATATGCACCACCTCCTGGCCATGACCTGGCATACCCCAACAAGGATCTTTGACTCGGGGGTGAACTTAGAGACGAAATTTGCCAGCACCTGACCCTTTATAATGCTTCAAGGTTTATACCGTATGTCAAACATTCCCAGCTTGGTTCCCTACTTAGCTATCCTTCTAGCAAAATCCTACCTCCTTAAAAGAGACTGGAGGGAGTGCTCGGTAAGAACCCGTACCGTATGTGCTTAGAAATAATGTGGCAGCTTCCTCGTAGCATGCATAAGAGCTAATGCCACTTTTTCTAGCAACAAATACCTGGTTTCAATGTCCACCAACTTTTTACTAAGGTAATATACTGGCCTTTGAATCCCCTCTTGATGTCTTAACAAAACCAAGCTAGTGGTGTGGTCGAAAACTACTAGGTACATGTACCGATCTTCCTCGGGGTCTAGTCGAGACAAGATAGGAGGACTCGTCAAATAAGACTTCAAGTCTTTGAACGCTGCATCACATTCCTCCATCCACTAAAAGCCCTTCCATTTCTTCAATAGCTACAAGAAGGGTTTGCACCTGTCTGCCAATCTTAAAATGAATCTATTCAAAGCAACAACCATCCCCGTGAGCTTCTGCACTTCCTTCGGCTTAGTAGGGGGTTTGAGCTGTTGAATGGTCTTAATTTGGTTGGGGTTGACTTCTATTCCCTGCTTAATTATCATATAACCTAGAAACTTTCCTAACCCCATGCCAAAAGCGCATTTGTTTGCATTGAGGTGAAACTTATGATGTCTCAATATTTTGAACACTTCCACCAAGTTAGGAACATGCTTCACCTCTCTTTTGCTCTTCACAACCATATCATCAATATAGACTTCCACTATTTCGCCGATCTAGTCTTGGAACATTCTGGTCATCATTTGCTATTATGTTGCCCGTACATTCTTTAATCCTAAAGGCATTACCATATAATGATAGTTACCCTCGGGACATATAAAGGAAGTTTTTTCTTAATACTCGGTTGCTAAAGCAATTTGATGGGTAGCCCTGAAAAGCATCTAGGAAACTCATCTTCTGGTGCCCAACCGTAGCATCCACCAACAGAGCTATTTTCAGTACAAGGAACGAGTCCTTTGGGCACGCTTGGTTAAGATCAGTAAAATCAACACAAACCCTCCACTTACCAATCTTCCTTTTAACCACAACTGTATTGGACAACCATTCTGGAAAGAAAACCTCTTTGATAGCCCTCACTTACTTTAACTTCTTCACCTCCTCTTTTACTACTTCCATATGAGGTTTTGCCGATCTCTTGGGTTTCTGCTTCTTCGGTGTGACTGAAGGATCAACCTTCAACCGATGCATAATAAAGGTCGGCTCCACCTTGGGCACTTCGTATGGGCTTCAGGCAAAGACGTCCTAATTCTACACCAACGCTAAGAGGATTTCTACCCGATCTTCCAATTGCATATTTTTTCCTACCCTAAAGTACCTATTAGTGTAAGGTAAAATTTGTACCCGAACTAATTCCTCCGCACTGTCTACCCCCGAGTTACTCTCGGCATCTTGTAATTGCTATAACTGTTCAATTCCAACCTAATCCTTTTGTTTGTTCTCATGATTTATGGCAACTACAAGGCACTATCTTGATGCCTTCTAGTCGATGCACACCACTGCCATCCCATTCTCAAACGAGAATTAGATCTTCTGATGCAACGTAAAAGGCACTACCCCCATAACATGAATCTAGGGCTGCCCCAAGATTGCAGTATATGATGAGAAAGCATTAACCACAATGTAGTTCACTTCAACCTCTTTTCCTTTGGTCACTACGGGGAGTTTTATTTGTCTCTCGGGTATTACCACTTTCCCGTCAAACCCAACCAAAGGGGTGTCATATTTACTTAAATCCTTCGGTCTCAACCCCAACCCCTTGTAAAGGTCGAGGGACATAATCTCCACCCCACTACCTTGGTCCACTAACACTCTTAACCACGAATCCCCCAAAGCATTGTCATGTGGCTGAGATGTTCCCTCTAAGTCTTCTTCTCTGAACATGATCGGGACCGAAGTTTTTTTGGGCCTATTCTCTGGTCGGCTCATAATGTCTACCTCCGGTGGGGTCACAACATTCAGCACGCCCTTTTGATGACTCATGCTAACTCCCCTAAAGACTGCGTGAACGACCTTAATGATTCCAAGGGGTGGTGGAAGCATGTAAGTGGCCCAACTCCCTAAGCTTTGGCCCGTATTCACCCCTTCTTAACCGACTAGAAATTCCTTGAGATGCCCCGTTTTCACTAGCTGCTCCAAGTGTGACCTTTTTCTCTATGATATGTGCAATATAAACTCTAATTTCTCCTCGTGAGATCCTTGCCCATCTTGCCCGGCCATTGGAAATAAGTCTCATTCTTGATGCATTCAAGAATCTTATAGACAAGTTCTTTGAAAGTCACATTAACCCCCTTGGCACATTACGCTGAACCCTCCCGGTGGTTCTCGACTCCCTCCTAGTACTCTACTGGAAATTCTCTAGGTGATACTCCTTGCGATATTATGATGGGGTTGGGGCTTTGCCTTTGCCCTACAATCGATTGTCTTCCAGTCTCTTATACTTCTCAATCCTTCTCATCAACTGATGCATGTCTTCGGGAGTTCGCATGGTCAGCAAATCTCTCAACGCTAACTTCTTAGAGAGACCCATTCAAAGTTGCTGGCTGCTACTTGCTCATTTCCCCCTTCTATCTCATTATATAACTCCCAGTACCTGTTCATATAAAACTGAAAGGTTTCACCACTCCTCATCCTCATGGATAACAAAGAACCTATTGGCTGAGGAACTTTATTGCATGTTATAAATTGGGCTCCAAACGCTTATATCAATTCCCCAAAGTCTCAGGTAGACCCCTTCCTCAAACCGTTAAACCACCTCATTGTTGTCAGCCTAAGGCTGGACGGGAACACCTTACACATCAACCCATCATTATGAGAATAAAGCGACATCATTTGTATATAGTGACTCACATGCTCCACCAAGTCAGTTTTCCCATCATAAATGGTGAACGAAGGCCACATCAACTATCTCAGCATTTCCATACGCTCAATCTCATTGGAGAACGGTTATCGAGCAACTCTCCTCAATGCTCAGCTCATTGCATCCAAAGTAGCATTACAGTGTTCGTGCCTTTCACGATGGGGAGACTCGTGATAACATTCCATAGTTTCACAGGATCTGTCTCTTGACTGACGTAAGCAACTACCCCGAGATGACTCCCTGGCAATGTAGTTGGGATCATCAAACGAATTCTCTCGATCTCTTTGGTGGTGTCGGCCTCTCAGCTTAATTTCTAGATTGTTAACCTGATTCTGTAGATTCTCCAGTTCTCGCACTTGGTCACGGCAACGAGATCACTCGAGAACATAAGATATAGTTCTTTCACCCTATGAAGACCCCTCATCAAAGTCTACCCTTATCTCGTGCCCATCTTGCATACGTTGTTGCTCCCTTCTACGCTCCCTTGCTAGCCTCCTACAACCCCTTGATGAGGCCCTTTAGTAATTTCTTCTCCCAAAACCTTCTCCAACAGGCGGCCCCTCCATAATCGAACAATATCAGACTAGTTCAAAGCCCAAAAAATGAGTAGGATCCTTACAGATGATGCCAATTGTGAGCACCAGAAACCCTTCCTGTAATCGTGTTTGGGCCCCCAATTAATTTATACGTGGGATGTATCTCGATCCTACAGGTTGGGCCTTTTAACTTAGCCAAGATCGCCCCAACCAACTCTCACTCCCAATACCCTCTCATTGATTCTCTTTATTCCCCTGTGTTTCCTAGTGTTTCACTCTCAGTCTCTCCCTTTCGCAATTGTTCCAACCCCCAGCTTTGTGTGCTTCAGTCCCTTATATAGCCTTCTCTTAGTGGGGTTGAAATGATTACCTTTCGCTGGTTTCCATGCAATCCCACTTTCACCTCTAATCCCCAGAACAGTCATATCCTATAAAGATTCTCTCGAAACTTGTGTTTCAGATGCCAAATAGTGTTTGGAAACGAATTTCCCAAAGGCATTAACTATGATCTGCTATCGACCTAAATCAGCCACATTCACTTGCTGAATTCTTTAGGTCATCGGTTTGCACTGGTCCCGACGTGGTAAATTTCCTAATCGTTGGGACTAGACCTTAACACATCCACCACTAAATTGGTCTTGGCCCAACGACAGTAGGCCTCAGCTACCCGAACTGCCCTGGGTCACCTGGGCCGTTCTAGGTCACTTGGGCCTAAACCCCTACATATGGGCCGTTCTAGGTCACTTGGGCCTAAACCCCTACATATGGGCCGTTCTAGGTCACTTGGGCCCGACCCCCTACAATTACATATACTATCTCATCTTCAAATTTCTTAATTTGTCCTGTCTTGATTCATACATACATACATACATACATATATATATATATATATATATATATATATATATATATATATATATATATATATATATATATATATATATATATATATAACATTCTTTTCTTTTTCCACAATTATTCACTAACCAAACAGGAAGTCAGCAAAAGGATCACATTCAAACTTAAAAGAAAAGAATTAAGAACTTGATATTTTGAACTACGCATAATCAACGAACAAAATTAATAACTTGGACGTGGAGTAGATCAGTACCCTATGCATATAATGAATTTTAATTTCAGGATTTTTAAAATCCACTGTAACTTTGTAAGTTTCAATTGCAAATATCATATAAAATACAATAAATTAGCCCAGTTTATTTATTAAGGATCGATGAAAAACAAATGTAACTCACAAAATAGCCTTCCAAAAAAAATTTTAAATGACTTGGCATTGGTTAAGAGCTTGCAAGTTGTAACTCAATTGTATTATATCGGATTCTCTCTCGAACTTGTTCTAACTTGTAAAAAAAGAAAGAAAAAAAAAATAGCATGACTTGGACTTCGAAAAGAAAGAAAAGAAAGAGGTCGATGACTTGTGCCCCTTTTGTGGGGGTTAATCAGGTTCAATCTATCCTTTCTATTTGTGCTTACCAAATAAAATAAAATGTTTTACTGTAGGAACCGTCTGCGTTGCAAATTCCAAATTTGCCATGCTTTGAAAGTAAAGATCGGAAAATTTTGCTCTTGTATGCAGAAATGAAATAACTTCCAGTATTTCTATACAACAAAGAAGTGTCAATCTGTAAAATATAATGCAAATCCATTAGAAATTACTGTCACTCTGACTGATCCGAGCTGATCAGTTGCGAAGGAAAAACAATTTTTTCAAAGCTTTCAAAACTACAACCATGTTGATTCTTTTACTTGTTTTAGACATCTTCAAGGCCTGAAGACAGAAAAACTCTACGAACTCTTCGGTTGCACCAACTTCAGACTCGTAATCCAATCCACCCCCCCTTGAAAATCTCTCAGCTTCTTTCTTCTTGCCTATGGAAGACTCCCTTTGTAGCTCCTCATTGAAGTCCTCCCACAACATGTCCATTTTCTCCTCTGGTGACTCTAAGTTTGGAGCATCATTCTCAGACTTTGTCTTGCTTTCTACACGGGAAAAGTTATTCCTAGAAAAACCTTCACCTCTACCATAATCTTCATCAAGATTATAATCTGGATAAACTAGAGAAGTAACCCGCCACAACGACGGGGAAATTATAAAGTGAGGAATGGGGTTGGCACTGACTTTTGGGAAACTGAAATCTTCTGTGACTGTAAGCATAGTTTTAATTGTTGGATAAGCTTTTTGTAGAAAGAAAAAGTGTTTTGCTAAATGAAGGCCTAGTGAGTACCTTTTTTTTCCTTTTTTTTTGAGAAACACCTAGTGAGTACTTTATTGTGTTTGATTGTCCTTATATTTATATACGTAGAAGAAGGGGCACAAGCGAAGCATCATAATGAAAATTTGGTCATCTTGGCCAGCGCCGGATTGTTCGGAGGACTAAATTATAATGAGTGATTTCTTTAGGTCAATTGGAATTGAATGTTGAAAGTTACAGATTAATAACCCCCAGAGCCTCTGGTTGGCATAAAAGAAAATTTAGTGGTTGGTGTAGAGCCCCATTAACACCTCCCCATCCATACCAAGGTTAGCATCCTCATTTTGCTTGACATATAGTTGCTTGTGTTTTACTTCTACTAACCACCAAGTACAACTCTTTCATTGTTTCCACTTTGCATATGTAGCTCCCTTGTGGTGGAGAAATTATTCAATACGTTTGAAAGGACCACATCAACAATGTCTAGTCATTCTCTCACTTAATAAAATATTGACATGTCAAAAAAAGACAAAAAAAGAAAAAAAAAAAGTAAGATGCTAAGTTATAAGGTCAATCACACCATTAAATAAAAAATAAAAAGATTTTTCATCTCTCTGGTGAGAGCATTACCTCTGCACCACAAAAAGAAAAAAGAATCAAGATCTTTGTGCCCAATCAAATGACCGTTGTTGCCTTCGTAGCCTTGAATTTGAAGCGGGTGCACAGGCCAACACGGGTTATGCTTCTGAACGAGAAGAGCGTGTCCATGATCAGCCATGGTTTTTTATTAAATGAGACTATAGCTTTGGAAATGATAGCTTTGTTTTTTTTCTTTGCTGGGTAATTGTTTATGCAGGGCCTCGAACCCTTGAGTTGAAGGTCACTAAGAAGACCAAGTACCACTTGGGCCAACAGGCCTGGTGATAGGAAATGATAGCTTTGTTAAAGTAATACTACAGCTACAAAATAATTTTTGCGATTTTGTTATAAATTACTGATGTGACATGGCTTCAACTATTAATATAGTGAAACTAGATCTTTAAAAATTTAAAATAAACTTTTATTAGAATGTCATAAAATATTTTTTGAAAAATCCCAATTAGCAAAAATTGTCCCTATCATATCACACCCTCTCTCTCTCGAACTTTGCATCTTAGATGAAGAATACTCACTCAAATCCACGTCAATCATTTGATTTGTTCGATCTAATTAATGACTCGGACTAATCTATGTGCTGGGAAACTGATCCGATCAGTCGAGTTGAGTTTAATAACATAGATCTTATGAGACATCTCTCTCACAATATGTGAGACTCACAAATGTTATAAGAGAGTTGTCTTATAAAACCGTCTTATAAGAATAAAAGGCACCATTATGAAGAAGAAAAAAACTTAGAGAAAAGTTAGAACAACAACACATAAGAAGAAAAAAAGCTGTGAGTGAAGAGTTAGGGGAACAAGGAACAACACATAGAAGTGAGATAAGAAAGTAAATCACGTGCGGTAGTGGGAAATGGAAAAGTGGGTTAATAGGAACCTTCTTGGAAGGTTCATTGCTCACAAATAACCAAACTTGTTTGTTTATTTACCAAACCATAACCAGTTGTTTTTTTAATAAATATATAACTAACAATTTGATCACTTTATTTGGATTTTTTTTTAAATATAGAAAAAATGTCATATTAAATTTATCAATTCATACTACTCATTCCATCCCAATTTATTTGTCTTATTTGAAAAGTTAAACTTTTTAAGAGAATATCATTTATTATCTTGTTTGCCTAATAAAAATTTATAAGTTTATAAAACTACCATTAAATAAATTTATCATTTTTTTTTATTAAAAAAAAAAAAAAGAGTTATTCTTAATGAGACAACTAAAAAGGTGCCTCAATTAGATTGATTTTTTAAATATTTATTAGTTTTCTTTTCAAATAGTTTTAAAAATAAAGTAGAGGTATAATAGGATTATAGGAACATTAGTAAATTTAATGACTTTTATTTTTAAAACAGACATGCATATATATATATATATATATATATATATATATATATATATATATATACACACACACTATTAATAACAGGATTCTTTGTTTAAGTTTCATCATTTTGCAAACTAATATATCCTCTTAAACTCTCTAAATTATCTCTATCTTTTAGTTAAATAATTTTAAATTTAAAAATACAAATTGGTTAAAAGTGTAATTTATTATTTTTTTTAAAGGTTTCTAAGTTTTAGGCTTTCAAATTTTTATCAAAATTCTAAAACTTAGGACACTATCTCTATCTCACTTTTAAACATTGTTTCACTAGACTTAAAATAAAAAATAAAAAATAAAAAGTCTTATTGGACGCGTGTGATAAATCTAGTGTGTGTGTGTGTGTATAAAAATATGTATGTATGTATGATCCCAAATGGCATACTGATATATATTCGTACCAAAATATTTTGTTTTAACCAATCTGGAATGGAATTTAAAACTAGGTTTTGTTTGAATTTATTTATTTTTGTTATTTCCAAACGAAAAAAGGGATTTTTGGTGTGGACTTATTGACCCTACGCCATGGAATAATGAGTATAATAATTTATTACATGTACCACTAGGATCTTGATGGAGCTATCGTTGTGGCCTTTGCTTGAATTTTGAGCATTGGAAGCTCTAAACGCAAATATTGGAGTAGAGAGCATTTCATTTCAACCTGTCTTCTTTTCTGGCTTAACTTCTTTTTAAGCCTTTTGTTTTGCATTGCATATATCAAATTTTCTACTTGTAGATTTTTCTTTTATTGTTTTTCTTTGTTATTTGTGTTGGATTTTTACAGAGGTGCGGTTGATCTTAATATAGTAGATGAAGAGGTCGTGTGTTTTGTCTAATGGATTCATCTTTAAATTTATTTTCTTGGAGTCTCCCGCTCATGGTGTCTCCATGAATCTTGGTTAGAGCATTATAAAACTAGTTCAATTGATAAAACCATCATCTGACTGAAATAAGAAAATATCACAAATATTTGTGTCAGTGTTTCTGCATGACAAGGCAGCAGTAACAGCATTTTTTTGGAGAAAAGGGAAATAAAAAATTGTACATTGTTAGTGAAATTTATCAAAAGAAACTTCATTGTTCTCAGAACAATTTTGATGATGGTGAAGGATGGTAGTATGGCTATGTTAGGATCCTAGTATCCATATGTTATAATCCTAGTATCTCACATGGATTAAATATAAACTTAACTATGTGTTTATAATCTCTTTGGCACCCTTCCCTTGCAAGCTAAGGGTGAGTTCTACACATGGATTTCTAACATTTGGTATCAGAGTCAACCACCACGTCGAGTATAAAATGAGGCACGTGTCTATTAATGAAGAGTATAAAATGTTGTCATTCTTGGACTCTCTAGAATTCTCTCTCTCTCTCTCTCTCTCTCTCTCTCTCTCTCTCCATTGAGTTCTTCACAGTTTGCTTGTTTCACAATTGTTCTTGTTTTCAAGCTTTATTCAATTTCTTTCATGGTATCAAAGCATCAATCCCTACCAATACAAGCTCAACAATGGCAGCTTGAACTTCAACAACTTCATCTTCTACTATGTCTCCATCACCTACAACTTCACCAATCAATCTCATCAATTAGCCTATATTGTTGTCAAACATGGCTAACATGATGACTATTAAACTTGACAATTTGAATTACATAGTTTGGAAGCACCAGATCTCAATGGTGCTGGAAACTTACTCAATGATTGAGCTTCTAGATGAAGTTCAGCTTGTTCCAAAGAAATTTCTGAAGGATCTTTCTGATGCTGTTACTACAGTACTCAATCCAAACTGTTGGATGTTCTTCAGCCTTGGAAGTGTGGAAAGTTTTGGAAAATAGATTCTCCTCTATCTCAAGATCACATGTGATGAATCTCAAGGGAGAATTGCATAATATCAGAAAAGGCTCAAATTCTATTTGCAGAAAATCAAGGTCATTAGGGACAAGTTAATGGTAGTTGGAGTTTTACTAGATGATGAAGAGTTGCTTCATGTTGCAATCAAAGGACTTCCAAAGGAATTCAATGCTTTCGGGTCTTCCATTAGGACTAGGAGCACAAAATTGGGATTTGATGAATTAGCAACCATGCTAAATGTAGAAGAATAATCACTGAATGAAGGTATGGAGATTAAAGATCCTACCTTTGCTATGGATGTCAACACAACACCTAGGCTAAACAACAATGGTGGTTACAGCAACACCTATAATCAGTCTTCTAATCAAGGCAGAGGTAGGGGCAATAACAACAGAGATCAAGGAAGAGGCTCTACACCTAATCAGTTTTCAAAGTATTCGATCAAGGTTCAGGAACAAGGTCAAAAAGACCTACTTGTCAAATATGTGGCAAAGTTGGCCATCTAGCTATAGACTACTATCATAGGATGTATTATGCCTATCAAGGTAAACACCCTCCAACAAAATTGGCAGCAATGGCCACTTCATCAAACTCAATGATTGCACAAGAGTAGCCTTGGCTAGCTAACAGTGCAGCTACTGACCATGTCACCTCTAGCCTAAGTCATCTCAAATTCTCAGCTTTCTTAAACCTTACACTAGACAGGATCATCTCACAGTTGGTAATGGGCAAAACCTGTCTATTACACACATAGGTAATACTCTCATTCCTTCATCTAATTCAACTATTCAACTCAAAATTGTGTTAAGAGTTCCTTCTATAGCATCTAATCTTGCATATGTTCACAAAATTTGTCATGACAATAACTATTGATGTTATTTTGATGAAAACACCTTATCAATCCAGGCTTTGGCCATGGGAACAGTGCTTTACAAGGGCAAGAGTGAAGGTGGGTGTATCCAATATACCATCACAAGGAACCAAGCTTCTTCTACCTCACAAAATTTGCAATTCTGTCTTCACCTCACCTCCTAACTAGCTTTTGTGGCACAGCAGACTTAGGCATCCTAATTACCAAGTTCTTAATTTTCTTTTTCAAGATAAAAACTTGTCTTTTATAAGTGTTCAAACTTTGCTAGTTCTTGTATACATTGTCTTCATGGAAAGATGCATAAACTTCCCTTTCCTAGTTCTAAGTTTGTTGCACATTCACCCTTTGAACTTGTACACACTAATCCGTGGGGTCTTGCACCTCTTGATTCAATAAATGGCTTCAAGTATTATATCATATTTGTTGATCACTTTACTCGTTTCACTTGTTTGTATCTGCTTGTCAATAAATTTGAAGTTTACTCAAAATTTGTCACATTCAAGGCTATGGTTGAGAATCAATGCTCAACAACTATCAAAACACCAAGGTTTGATGGTGGAGGTGAGTACACTTCTAAAACCTTTGAGTCATATCTTGCCTCTCATGGTATTGTACATCGAATTTCTTATCCCTATACTCCTCAACAAAATGGATTAATGGAACAAAAACATAGACACTTAATTGAAACCACTATCACACTTCTTTCCCAAGCTTCTTTACCATCTTAATACTGGTCCTTGCAATCCAAACTGCCATAAGTCTCATTAATCTTCTTCCCACTGCTACTTGTAGCTTCCTATCACCCTAGTTCAAACTCTATGGACATCATCCAAATATAACACATCTAAAAGTGTTTGGTTGTGTCTACTATCCTTACATAAAAACTTACATTAAGCACAAACTTGAGCACAAAACTAAAGAATGTATCTTCCTTGGTTATTCCACTATTTCTTAAGGGTATTTGTGTCTTGACTTGCAAACTAAGCACTTGTACACTTCTAGGCATGTGTTGTTTAATAAATCCAAATTTCCTTTTCTCCATTTCCAACAGTCTAATTCTATTCCTTTTACTCCTAAACCAGTCCTCGATATTTGGTTATCAAATCTGCTCTATTTGCACTCTTCAAATCAACCATCCATTTTAGATTCATATGTGCCTTCTAATTCCAATCTCACTACACTCAATCCTCCTTATACACCCAATCCCAGTTCCACTAATCCCGATCCTATTTCTACCTCTCACTCCTCTTGTCAACCATCCACATCTACTTCTCATAATATTTCCTTTACACACCATCTGTTTCTCCTAATCCTCCACAGCCATCTACCACATCAGTCTCACACAATCCTATACCACTTGCTAATACTGATCTTGTCTTACCTCTTGTCACTAATACATATCCCATGACCACAAGATCCAAGAATAGCATTACCAAACCTAAGCTTTGTTTCAAGGCGGTCCTTGACTATATATATATATACTGAACCTCCATCCTATAGAATTGCTTCTTAGTATCCTCAGTGGACTAAGGCTATGGATTATGAGTTCTCTGCATTACAGAAGCAAAAAACTTGGTCCTTGGTTCCTTCTTCACCAGATGTCAATCTAGTTGGTTGCAAATGGGTCTATAAACTGAAATTGAACAGTGATGGCACCATTGCTAGATATAAAGCAAGGTTGATTGCCAAGGGATTTCATTAGCAGGCTGGCATTGATTACACTGAGACTTTTAGTCCAGTTGTTAAACTAGCAACAATCAGACTGATTTTGGCTTTGGGAGTAAGCTTCATGTGGCCTCTCAGACAACTGGATGTGTCTAATGCTTTCCTTTATGGTTTTCTAAAGAAGGAAGTATATATGCAACAGCCTCCTGGCTATGTTGACTCTAAATTTCCTAATCATGTTTGCGAATTACATAAATCTCTATATGGCCTCAAACAAGCTCCTAGAGCTTGGATTGATCATTTTACATCTCAGCTTCTTCACCTTTGGTTCATTGCTTCCTTGGTAGACTCCTCACTATTCATTTACCATAATTCTCACACTACCATCTACCTGCTTCTCTATGTTGATGATATCATCATCACGGGCAATGATCCCCCTCAAATTTCACACCTCGTCACTGCTTTCAGTCTTGCCTTTGAGTTAAAAGACCTTGGTGCTTTGTTCTATTTTCTTGGTATCCAGATCATTCCCACTAAATTTGCCCTCATTTTGTGTCAATCCAAATATGCCTCTAATATTCTCCACATATTTCACATGGAGAATGCTAAGCCAACCAAAACACCCTGCTGCCCCTCCGCTCGCCTCAGTCCTTATACCGGTTCTTCCTTATTTGATCCATTTGAGTACAAAAGTATGGTTGGGGCACTCCAATACTTGACTTTCACTCCTCATTTCTCATTTCTCTGGGGCAAACTCTTGGCTGATTCCGCCTTGTGTTTGAGGGAGGATGTTGAGATAACTAATGCTAAAGCTACTAAAGCTAAAACTAAGCCTAACCAACGGCTAGTTTTCAAATCACAAGAACAAAGTTCAATAGGCAACGGCTAGTTTCCCATATGGCGTCATTACACTTAGTTAAATGAGGCACATGTGTATTAATGAAGAGTATAAAACACTATCGTTCTTGGAAGCCTGAAGGTAGTTAGATTAGGTGGGAAATTCAATTTCTACTCTTAGCTGTTAAGCCTAACTATCTCTAGGATTCACAGATTAGTTCTGTGATTTAAGGGAAATGTAATTATGCAGTTATAGATGGATCATGTGTATGAGTAGAGGAAGTTGTAATCAGAATTAATTAAGCAAGCGGTTACAGAATATTCTCTCTCTCTCTCTCTCTGAGTTCTTCACAATTTGCTTGCTTCACAGTTGTTCTTGTTTTCAAGCTTTATTCAATTTCTTTCAAATTCCAACCAAAACTTGACAAAAGGCTATACAAATTTCCACGCCAAAAGTTAGAGTGGTAAAGTTCACACCAAAAAAAAATTAAAAAGAAGAATGGAAGAAGAAGAAGAAGAAGAAGCTAGAGTTATAACTTGTAAGTTACCAAAATACGTGCTTGAATATTAGTATATTACAACAAAAGCAATTGCCAAGCGTCTATAGCCTATTTTGGTCCTCCCAACATGTGTAAAACCAAACCATCCATTAGTACAAATGAAGAACCACGCTACTCATTTCTAGTATGCCATCGTACCACCACAAATAAATAAATAAATAAAAACAAAACAAAAAGTTTGTCATCTTGATCTTGATCATGCACAACCTAGTTTTTACTAAAGTTACCAACCTCTTGATACTTTTTTTTTTTTTGGAGAAGGAACCTCTTGATACTTAAACTCATGTTTCTAGCTGTTGTTATTGAGCCTACATAATGCACAAAATCATTTCCAAATCTACATGTGCTTTTATAACTGGCATAGTTTTTTTTTTTTTTTAATTAAAGATACGATAGAATTTTAATCTGTGATGTTCAGTAGAATTTTAACTTACGACATTCATTTCATGATAATTGTTCTTTATCATGGCCAAGACATCAATTGGTTTTTTATGTAATTGAGGTTCAATTTTTTTTATTTTAATTTTTCAGATCCAAATTATTAATATTGCTTCTAAAATGTTGTTGTGTTCCATAAAAACTATGTTGGTCTATATTTGGCCACATCCCAAAACTGATTTAGATGGCCCCACAAATTTTATAAAAAAAAGGTTTAATTAAGAACTCACAACAAACTATAATCTATCTAAACTATAAATAATTATAGAAGCATTACATTTAATTTTGTAAAACTCTTATTATGTCACCTCATTAACCACATCATCATTTTTTAACAATATTCAATATCAAAAATATTAAAATATTAACTCTACAAATCCAATTATTTTAATTTAGAAACTATTTGTTACTAAATTTACAAATCCAAACCATAAACAACTTTGTCAATCACTTCATTTAATTTTACTTAACCATTCCACTTCCTATTCTTTTACTCTTTTTCTCCTCATTATTTGTTTTTTTTTCTAACCATTTCTCTTCCTCCAATTCTTCTCCTCCTTTTTGGCTCTTCTTCATCTTCTTCCCATTATTAATCACTCACCTTATAGCTCTCTCTCTCTCTCTCTCTCTCTGGATTTTATTTTAATTCTTTCTTGTAGCTTGGCTTTAGTTGATTTTTTTTTTAGTATTTTTGATAACTCCATATTGGATTGATGTTTTTTCATGTTTTGCTATTGTGCTTTTTAAATTTTCCATTAAAGATTCCTTTTCTCCCTCTTATGTTTTTGGTTAAGTGAAAATTGCTAAGGGTTAAAATACCTATTTCCTAGGTGAGTATAGCTCTTTTAAAAACAATTAGCTATAATATATTATTGTGTGGGCCAATCTTGCCCTGTGGTCAAACAATGTGTGAGGAAGCCAGGCCCAATATTATCCCCATTCATACAAATGGAGCAAGGAAGGGCCCGACCCAATATCCCGTGTGAGGGAAAACGAATATCCGAGGACATCCAGCCAAGGAATGGACAAAATTACCATCCGAGGAGAGATGGAGCATGCTTGTAAGGAGTTGGGCCGTGTCCGAGGACGATGTTCACCTCGGTACTTTTGTCCGAGGTATCTGGTGAACTCGTTAATCACTCAGAACAACACCTAGGACAAATCTTATAACAGAGTAAAGGGGGAAATATCAAACAAAAAGTAATGGTAGGAAATGACAAATATCTCAAGGTGCTGTCACCTCCGCATTAAATGTCTCCCAGCTAACCTTCTGGCCGCATTAATGTGGAGGTGATACCTGAACAGTGAAGGAACAGCTTTCCAGCTAAGAATGGAAGATTCAAGAGAGGGCAAGGGGGATGACGAAAAAGGACGTTGAATGCCAGGTCCACACGTGGATGATAAAAAAGGCAAAAAAGCCATGGTATATAAGGCGCCAAAGAAAAAGGAGAAGGGGGATCAGAACAGGGGGAGAGAAAAGGAAAATCAGAACTCTAGGGCATGTCCGAAGAGACCTATTGCTACATTCCTTGCTCGTATCTTTAATCTTTTTACACTAAAATCCAATATCTTGGCCCAAGATCAGACTAGTTTCCTTTCCTGCACTCTATAAATTCATTGTTTGGGCTACGTGGGCCTGGATCCATTCCCGTTTCGGATTCAAGTCAAATCTGGTCCCTACAATTATTATTTTCAATAAATTTTAGAAAACAAATTATATTACATTATAAAATAATTATATATTTTCACACACTCTATGGGTCTACAACAAGTGTGTGTGTGTGTGTGTGTGTGTGTGTGTGTGTGTGTGTGTGTGTGTGTGCGTGCGCACGCGCGTGCGTGTGTATATTAAAAGAAAAAAATGAGAGAAATCCAATCAAATTTTTAACTAGATTTCAATTAGAGTCCAATTTTGCGTCATGTGTTTCATCTAATTTTTAATTTTTGTGCAAAGTGAATTATTAAGAACAAAAATCAAAAAATCTAAATCCAATTAGATTCTAAATTAGATTTCAGTTGGAATCCAATTTTGTATCATATGTATCATCTAATTTTTTAAATTTTTCTAGCAAGTGAATTTTTGGATACAAAAACCGAAAAGTCCTAATTTAATTAAATTTTAATATATATATATATATATATATATATATATATATATATATATATATATTTATAAAATGAGAAACCATTAAATATTTAGAAATCTATGGCTTAAAAAAATATGTAAACTATAATTCTTACACCAGGTATAATTTGAACATTTTTCTAAAAAAAAGTGTATTATTTGAAACGTGTAATTGTGATTGTTTTTAATTGTATTCGTGCATACGCACGAATTTATATACTAATATTGAATAAAAGTTAAGGAACTACTGATAATTGGTATATATTGCTTCCAAGCGTGCCAAAATTTCTCTAATTATTACTAGTTATTATTCATTAATTAGGAAGCCCGTACCATCAAATGCATTGACTTTTAAATAAAAAATGTATTTGTGAGGTGTGAAAAAAATAATACACATACAAAATATATCTTTTTTTTCTTTTCTTTTCTTTTTTTTGAGAAAGACACAAAATATATCTATATAGACAAAAGACACTAATAAATTATAAATGATTAAACTATACCTACATTTGGTTTCCAAGAAACTTTTGAGTGCCAATATGGTCCTAAAGTCAACACAAGTGAGACCATAATTTAAAGAGAGAAAAATACAGAAGTTGTGATTAAGTGGATGTGGACAATTAACATCAAATTTCAACATGACCATAAAGTCGTTTGGATTACACTAAGATCTCTAATCTAATTCTTTGCAGCACCATCAAAAAGGCACACAACAAGTTAAATTTTAAATGTTGAATAAGCATGTACTTTCATGAAATTGCTATAAGATTTCAAGATTGATATAAATCATGAACAAAGTTTAGTAATTCACCCCTTTACATCATACCGATACTTTTATGCCCACTGCAAAACAAAATGATACCAAATGAAACATCATGATAATGGTCTCAGTTGTATAACAGTTGCATAACAATATACCATGATATCACTAATGAACAAGTAGCACAAGGTTTTCCATGAATGTAGTAGGCATAGTTGGAAAATAATTATTATCAAGGACCTTCTCACGTGAAGATTTGGTGTCAAGTGAGACAATCACGTAATCATTGCACCATAGTAAGTCAGTATCATTGGCCAACGATGGACCCAAGATTTTAAGTTAGGAGGTAGAGTATAAAAATAAATAAATAAATACCCTCCAAATAAGCACTCATATAGTATTAATAAACTATCAACCAAGACAAATACACAAAATTATAGTTTATTAATACATTAAAATACAATTATCTACCAACAAAGGCAAAAGACTCAAAACATCATTGGTTTTTTATTTTGTAAATTTATTTTGTTTTGTTTTTAATAAATTTGCTATATTTTGGGCTGAGAATTTACATGGGTTTGGGTTGGGCTGATGATTTTGGAGGGGAGGCGGATCAATCTGCTTGGAAGAGGGGCCTAAATATAAATTTTTTTTTAGCCTTAAAATATACCTGCTTTTCTTTTCATAAGGCCAGGACTCAGACCCCTTTGGGCCGCCTCCTCTGGGTCCATCTATAAATTGATTAACTGAGGATGAAGAAGGGTGTTTTTTGCTTGGGCGATGAAGAAGAATAGCAAATAATGGGTGTTTTTTGCTTGGACAACGAAGAAAAATATCAAATCATTCATGTCCTTGTTGGATTTTATTTATTTATTTATACCGATGTTGTTAGATTTCAATAATCAAGTTGTTAGATTACTAATTTTCTCAAAAGTTTAAACAATTGAAATATATTAAATTTAATTATTTAACTACATATTTCTAACACTATAACATTGAACTCCTAGACTAGTGATAACTAAACGATAGACAAAGAGACTAGTTATTCTAGAACTACACCATTTATCATACTATTTTTCACAACTATCCTATTTAGTTGGCAAAAGTGTGATTGGTTGTTTATCACTTATACATAAATCTATTACTTTTTCTCTACTATTTATGATCTGTCAGTGAAAAGTACGACAAAGTTGTTGCACAAAAGCTAGGAGCCCTAGATTTTATCCACAGAGGCGTCACCTTTACGTTTTCTTTACACTACACAGTGGCAGGAAGAAAAAAAATTAAAGAGTTACGCAAGAAAGCACCATCGGGCAACCGCAAATGGGAGAGTAAATCAAGGAACAAACACCCAACCCCCTCTCCCCGCGGTGGGCGGCGGGCGGTAAATTACAATACTGATTTTGACCATCAATGCCCGTCAGACCCACCTACTACTAAACTCCCACCATTAATTAATTGCCACATGCCTCTGCCGTTTATCCTAAATAAATAAATAAATAAAAATTTAATTACCACATGCCCTATTGATAACTATCACACAGTGCACATTTGATCAAGAAAAGATTGCCAAATAATGCTGACGTAGAAAAGAAAATCCATGGTCCATCAATACCGTACCAGTGACATGGTGTTCCTAATTTTTTTTTTTTTTTTTTTTTTTAATTTTTTAAGATCATAGAAGAAAATTTTTAGTACTTTTGGAGTATGAAAAAATAGTGCTCTCTCTTCTCACAAAGTTTGGCTCTAAATATATTTGAAACTATCTTTATCAACCTATTACGTGACAAATTATAAGATTGTCTATGTGTATCATTTAAAAAAATCATATGACTCAATAAAAAAATTACCTGAGTAAAACTACACATGGATAATATTTTCAATTATTATATAATTGGTTAGAGTAAAATAGTCTCAAACATGTTTAGACCCAAACTTTTTTCCTTTTTCTTTTAAGATTTTGAAATGAAATTTTCATTTGAGTTGGTTTAATACGTGACATTTGGAAAAATTTTGTAAAAAAATTTATGGTAGTAATTTCTGAAAGTAATTTTGTTTTTGCATAAGGTGTCAAACGGTTAGTAAGACTGAGTCCTAGGTAAGTTGTCAATAATAGCATTTCCCAAAGGGGTTACTAGTTGCGTAGTTACCTTACCCACCCTACAGTTATTTCGAAGGCAATAGTTTATGGGCCCTTCCCCTTGCCAGTTGTAACAAACAGGTGATGTGGCAAACCCAACGGTTGTAAAGGCTTTTGAGGTCACAGTTTCTTTGTCTTAATTGGATTGTTAGTGTGCGCCAGAAAACCTTAGCTTCCATTAAGTTCTAGTTCTGTTAACTCTCTCTTTCTCTTCATCCCCTTTCTTTCTTGACTCTCCTCTCACTTATTGTTTCAATTTCTTTCTTCACCTTAATCTCCATGTGAATGCCACAAAAATTTTTACTTTGTTGCAAAGCTGCATAATCAACAGAGGGCTTCTGAGGTAAATGTATGAATAAATTTTCCTATTAATGTCCTTTCCTTTTCTTTTCTTTTTTCTTCTTCTTCTTCTTTTGTATATACATAAATTTGAATGATATTATACTGGTTATGTTGTTGCATTGAACACCAACAATTGCATGCCCTTTAATATAAAATCGAGGACAATATAAACAAAATTGGAATAGAGCCTTGACATGGATAACATATTATCATACTTTTAATTGAGATATAAACAACAGTGATAATATCTTGTGGTCTGTGATGTATCTCCCCTTGCTTTTGTTCTTATGTATATTTCCTTGTGCTCCTTATTATTAATCCTGATTATGTGTTGTTTATAGATAGAAGTTGATTAGAACAAGATAGAAAGGAATGTGTATACAAGCATGAATGGTATATATAACCATATGTCAAAGCTTTGAAACCCTGTGTAGGCAAATTTTGGTTTGGGGGGGCAAAGGGACTCCAGCTGAAACCGAACTTAGAAGTTTGTTCTTTTAGCTACCTGTGAACTAACATTCAGACAACAATATTTAATACTAAGTTGGGCTGGCTTTAATTAGAAGAAGTAGATAACTTTATTTAGGCAAAAAGTAGTGATATTTGATACCCAATATAAGATTTAACAGATAACTCAAAAAAATTCATGGTAAAAACTCCATTGATAATTATGCATATAATGATGACACTCACGATGTATCAAGACATCTCCATTTTAAGGATCCATTTTTATGGTTCAGATTATTACAAATGTAGATGACATTCACATCTTTACATGGTTAAATCCAAAAAATAAAATCTTAATCATAAAATGAGTCATCTCAGCCATCAAGGCTTTAATTAAAAAGTTTAAATAAAAGTGAGTTGAGTTTATTACATGCTATTCACAACTTTAGCAACATTGCTTTAAGGGATCCATTTTAAGGGATCCATTTTTATGGTTCAGATTATTACAAATGTAAATGACATTCACATCTCAGCCGTCAAGGCTTTGATTAAAAAGTTTAAATAAAAGTGAGTTGAGTTTATCACATGCTATTCACCACTTTAGCAACATTGCTTTAAGGGATCCATTTTTATGGTTCAGATTATTATAAATGTAAATGACATTCACATCTTTACATTGTTAAATTCAAAAAGTAAAATCTTAATAATAAAATGAGTCATCTCAGCCGTCAAGGCCTTGATTAAAAAGTTTAAGTACTTTAGCAACATTGCTTTAAAGTTCCCAATTTAGCTTGGGGGTAGATAATTGGCAATTTGGTATAAAATTTTTCCTTTTCATGGTAATTAGGTAAATAATTATATGATTCTTTGCTTCTTCGCTTTTCCTTAAAAGGTAATTGCCGGCCAATTAGAAGAGAAAGAGCAAGGAAATGGTCAAGTTTATCTCTGCCAAACAACATGGGCCAAGATTCCCTTTAACCCATTTTACGGTGCAGAGAGAGAGAGAGAGAGAGCGAGAGAGAGGCCCGTGGGTGTCCCCACACGCGCGAGACACACACACAAAAAAATCAAATTAAAAAAAAAAAAAAAAAAAGAAAAGAGCGAAACCCCAAGCATTTAACCCAAAAAAAAAAGGAAATCCCAAGCATACTGCATTAAAAAAGCAACATAATTTTTTGGGTGGGTTTTTGACAGGTAAGGTCTAAAACATGCCTACCCTCGTATAACCTACCAGTACTATTATCCCTATAATTCCTGTTAAAAAAAAGGTTGGCTACGTAGAAAACATCAGCATAGTTCCATTTGACTTGAAGAGAATTTATCTTGCTGTTAAGATTTTATTCTTAGGTCTAATAGAGAATGGAGTGTAACATCATTTAAAATTTTAAATGATATGATACTGAATACATTTTAAATTTATAATATTTAATCTGAATTAGAAAATAAATCTATTTCAAATCCAAGTGATTTTGCTACATAATAGGAATAGATGGATGTAGTTTACCCAAAAAAAAAAAAAGAAATGGATGTCTGTCACACCTATTTTTGACTATTACAATTGTCTATAATGACCGCCAAACTCTTAGTTGCCTAAACACTGAAAGAACGAATCAAACAAAACCTTCTAACTAGTATGTCAATCTCTTTCTCTTGTTTGCATCCTCATTACTTGATTGGTGTATGTCAGTTAACACTAATATATAGCATGTTTGTGTAATTTACCCCTTCACTCCCAAGGGTGCAATAATCATGGTTAGGTTTTCTCACTGAAAACTTTTTCTTAGGGCTGCTCTTTTTAAAGTATGACACGCATATATGACTTCTAAACATGTCACAAGTTATTCTTTCTCAACTTATAGGTGAAGATGATCAAATGTTAGTTTTTAGCTTCTATGATGAAGAAAATTCAGCCACACCAAAGTCAATTGTGCATCATTAATCATAGTACCACAAATCTTTATTATTTGTTTCCCATTCTTTCTTTCTTTTTCTTTTTTTCTTTTTTTTTTCTTTTTTTAAATTTCTTTCTTTCTTTCTTTTCCCCTTCAAATCTTGGTGAAACACTTTTTTGCTCACATATACTTATATTAACGAGCTAGCATATCAACTGCTCTTGACTGGACTAAGTTAGGCAAATAAAGTCATTAACAAACATACCAAAATAGATTTTGTAATCTGATATCCACCGTGATGATGTATTGGCAATCAGCTTGAGATGTCAAATTCCTATCTACCTAGAAGGATGCCATCTGAATGGGAACACTAACCAGTTTATAAATGGGTCTGTATTGCAGGTCAGAGCCTGATTGAGATGAAAAGCTTGTCAAATGAAATAGACATTCATGGATAAGCTGGGAAGCCAGAGCACAGCCGGTTGTAAACCTTTAACCACATTCGTACAAACAGACACACATACTTTCCGAGAGGTTGTACAGCGCTTAACAGGCCCATCAGAAGGTAATACAGCACAAGAAGCAGCAGCAACAAAGGTTGTAGGTGTAAAAAGGCCAACACCCAAACTCCATGAGAGAAGGCAGTACTCTAGGCCCAAGCTTGAGATAGTTAAACCCCCTTGCCCATTTAAACCTGCTACATCAACTGCATCAACTGACCAGAAAAGCTTCTCCCCCACCAAATCAGGGAACTCTGGTTTTCTTCCAAGCCCTGTGACCCCTTCTACAATGTTCTCAAAGCTGACCATCCTGGAAGAGCAAAAGAATGAAGAATCAGCAATACCTGAATTGAATAGCCAAGAAGAAGAGAAAGCCATCAAAGAGAGGCGATTTTATTTGCATCCATCACCACGGTCCAGACCAGGATACACTGAACCAGAGTTGCTTACCTTGTTCCCTCTAACATCTCCAAAAACAGGAGAGATGCCATGATTTTGACAGTGACCTGATCCTGTTAAGACCTTTTGTTTTTGCCGGCTTCAAACTACAGAACACCATTGTCACCAAATAGAGAGTACATCTTTGGAAAAGAAGAATAACTTTTTAAATACCTTGTATGTTCTTTTTTTCATTTTTCTTTTATTGGGTTCTCTTTTGGAAACTAGCCATCTTTTACGCTTGCTTTACTTTTAATTTGACCCAAAATTATCTTAGGACATAGATTTAAAAAGGGTCCGGTTAATATGTACCCTTAGGGCACACATTAACAAATCCATTTTTGGAAAAGTTTTATTGGGAATTGAAAAAGTTGTCAAGGGTCCGGTTAATATGTGCCCTTAGGGCACACATTAACAAATCCATTTTTGGAAAAGTTTTATTGGGAATTGAAAAAGTTTTGACAACTTTTTCAATTCCCAATAAACTTTTTCCAAAATTGGTTTACTATTGTGTGCCCTAAGGGCACACATTAGTAAAATCCATTTAAAAATAACAATGGGGTAAAAGTTTGGGACCTCCAAACCTCCAATGTAGATTTTGAGGAATTTTTAGGCTTTAGATTTATCGCACTAGATTAAGTTTACATAAAAATACCTGCAGCCAGCCCCATGTTGTTGAATTACTTTGGATAGAGGCATGAACAGTAATCCATATCCTGAATTCAGATCTTTTTGTGGTGACTTCAAGCTTAGCAATCATTCAAAAGTAATACGTTCAGACCTTGCCAACAATTTCTATTCCGCATATTCCTAAGAGAGAAATAGAAAGCAGAATAACAAATCGTAAAAAACTGAAAAGCCATGGATTTGGACTGCACTTAAAAGAAATGTGGGAGCAGTTAAAACTAAGAACAAAGTCAATTATATAACAAAAAGGTTATTATTCTACAAATTTCGATATATCCTACAAAAAGGGTGTATTTACTAGAACTACTTACCCAAAAAGAGCACATGGATAGGTGTAAAAGGAGAGGAAAGTGGGGTTTAGAAGGTGTGAGGACTGAGGATAATGCACTTGATTTAGGGGTGGAACCATGTTAAGTGAGCATACATCATAACAAAAGAAATTATTTCATTATGCCTTTAACTTTGCAGTTCATTCATCTTATCTAACTTCCAACAAATGAAATGCCAAGAACCTACTTGGTATTCTGCATAAAGAAAGAAAATGAAATTTTGAAGATAAAATAAGATTGAAACTCTTAGCAGCTGAAGATCATGAAAAACTTCGACCCCAATGCCTCTGAACTGCCAAGGTGTGCCACTAAGGGGATAAAATCCTAAGAACTTTCTATGAAATATTTGACATCATCCGTCCCATCCCATCCATAGGGATGCAGAGTGATCCCAGCTATTAAGCTGAAGAAGGCAGTCACACAAGGTCTCAAAAGCTAACCTGAAATTTGAAACTCACCTACAAAAGGTAAAGGGAGGAGAAGAGTCGGCAAGAAATTTAAAAATAGAAGTTCTATAGTTAGAAATGTAGCACTTACAAGTTACAACAGCAAACCATCCCCCGTAAATTTGATAAAAAAAAAGTTGGAAATAACTAAACTAAGTTTGACTACAGTAGAAGAGTCGATCAGAATTTTCAATGTAGTCACTTAAGTGATGCATCTGCACCTGAAAAAGCCACATGGGAATTCTGCCTCATGAAGCTGCAGGGAATCAAGTCTGAGCTCATTTGCAAGTAATTCTGCCTGCATTTGCTTATGGGTTATGACACCAACCACAAATGCCATATCCAAACCCATGGGTAACTCAAAAATGAAGCCACTCCTTGATTTTTTGATCCAATGTGATCAATTTAGTGTATATGACTTTGAGGATGAGAAGAGTCCCCAGATATAAAAGACGATTTTCCTCATCTCCACTTCAATCCAGCTGCATCTTGCTGGCTTTTTCAGATCCGTAGTCCTCATAAGCTTTCTTACCTCTATGCCCCATCCCATCTAGCATCTGCTGCATATATGATTGACATCACCACATAGTTCCCAATATTGTTAGCCTCAATTTCAAGGTGATCTGCCACAAAACAGAGCAAGGAGATCCACTGCGTAGGCATACTGTTCCATTGTTGGATTTAACCCATGGACCTTTTTATTGAATTGAATATCTTTAACCCTTCATTTACTAGGTCAGAATGACAAGAAGCAGATAAAACAGCAATGACAATAACATAATCTGGCTTTACCATTCATGGCATACCCACTGACCATAGCTGCGAACATAACTAGATCCTCATGGGTGTTTCCTCACCTATACCATTCATGGCATAGCCACTGACCACAGCTGTGAACATAACCAGATCCTTATGGGTGCTTAACTGCAAAATCTTATAAGCACGCTGTCTAGCACCACATTTTTCATATACATCTAACAAAGCTTCCTTCAAGTGGACATCCTCAAAACCAGCTCTAACTGCAAAAACATGACATTGCTTCAGCAAGTGAACTGAGGCCATTTGAACACATACCAGAAGTAAGCTCATGATTGTCACCGCACCAGGCTTCATTCCTCGATCTTGTAACTCCTGAAGCATATTGAGAGCTTGAACAGGAGAAAAATTTTCTGCATAAGCTCAAACCATTAGATTCCAGGTAGTGATATCTATGTAATCAACAAATGACATAACCTGAGATTATTGAGTTGCATGTGATCAAATTCCTTTTCTCTGACAAACTTTGGACAAATGCATATTCTATGTTACCAAAATTGGCATATACATCAGGCAATGCGTTTCCAGCAGTAGGTTCAACATCACCTTATAATAAACTAGCCCTAATTGAATAGCTATGTGTTAGCACAAAAATGAATTATTGTCAAGATAGTAATGGGTTAGAGGTCTAATTCCTTCACTGGGCATCCAATTTAATAGGCCCAGAAATTATCATACTCACTCCCTACAAAGGCATCTAGCATAGAATTCCAACATTATCAATTTTTTCCCATAAATCATCAAAAATGTCTGAAAATATGCTTTTATGCACTTGCATTTTGCATAAAAACTAAGGCATTGCCCACTGTTGTATCTTCACATGGGTAAGTGTGTCAAAAATATAATCTTTAATCTATTTCCTCACCTGCAGATTTTGTAATTGTGGACAAGCAGGAAGAATGCTAACAAAAGTTACAGGTCCAGGGCTTTCAACCACTCATCATGTAATGCATATCCTGCAATTATGGCATTCCATTAAATTGAATCTCTTGATATCATATTTCAGAACAATGATTCCACCTCATCCATCCATCCAACTCTTAAGTAGAAGCTCACTAAAGCGTTGAAGACAGAAACATCTGCTAGCAATTCAGTCCGCTGCTGTACATGACAACGTATCTCTCTACCAAAGCAGTAGGGAACATTCTTATCTAAAGAAGCACAAACAGGCAGAATATTTGCAATTGTTGCATAATTTGGTTTTGTTGGTCCTTTCAGCATCTTGAATGCAACAATAATGAACTTATTCTCAGCAAACCCTGCAATAATTGCATTCCACAAAACATCTTTGTGATTGATGCTAGTAAACACAGCATGTGCATCATTGCATGCTAGCCTGCATTATGCATACAAAGATACCAGTGCATTCTCAACAAGGGTATCTGTTTCCCATCCAGATTTAATCACATAAGAGTGCTCTTTCCTGCATCCATATTTAGCAAGCAAGCACACGCAGGTAGAGGGGTCACAATAGTTATTGGGTTAGGTTTCGCCTCGCCACCTACGTTTATTGCATAAAACAACCTCAACATCACATATTTGGTAATTGGAAAATCCAGACACGATGATGTTTTAAGTGACCCAAATGTAAGTTCCAGTTAACTCAACTGATAAAGTCTCTAATAGTTGTATAAGAGATTTAGAGTTCCACCTACACCAAAAACTTATTAATATCTTGATTTGATAATAAAGAGCTACCTGCCATAAGTTAAAACTCTCTCTCTCTCTCTCTCTCTCAAAAAAAAAAAAGTGACCCATCTGACCAAACAGTTTTTGGCAATTATCAGGCTCACCACATTTGGCATACATGTTGAGTAGAGCTTCAGATACGTAGTGGTAATAAAGACAACCCTCTTCACAATATGACCATGGAGAGCCTTCCCCAATTTGATAGCTGAGAGGGCAGGCAACACAGAGTTTAAGAATAGCCGCCAAGACTAGGTAATCAGGTCTGAAGCCTGATTTACACTTTGAAAGAAAAGGGACAAAACTTTATTGTGCATGGCTTCTACCCAACAGCTCCTGATCATGGTGCTCCGCGTTCTAAAATCCAGGTGAATCATATCCTCATACAGTTTCAAATCAGCCTTTAGGAATAAAACAACGGTATTGTTCAAAAACTAAATCCCGCCACCATCATTCCGGTATTGTTCCAAAACTAAATCCCACCACCGTCATTCAGGAATATACTAACAACCATTTCCTCAAACACCTTATGTGCATATTAAAAATACGCATCAAGGTGCAGAAAATTAAGGGCTTGTTTGGTACATATGTTTAAAAACTGAAAATTGTTGTTTGAAAATATTTATGGAAATACGTGTAAATGAAAAAATGTGTGAAAATACATGAAATGTTGTTTAAAAACTGAAAATAGTTGTTTGAAAATACAAACCAAACACCCCTTTAATATTTCAAGCCTAAATATTTTTACTGATGAGAGAGAGGCAATTTAAATAATAAAAAAACAAAAACGCGTTCACGTAAGATTAATATTTCTTTCTTGGAAAATTATTGTGTACTCTCGGAATACCATAAATGCGTGCTCCCTCCTCTCACATGAATGGTGAGACCCACCATTCATGTGACATAAGGGAGTAGGCATTTATGGTACTCCGGGAGTACCTAATAATTTTCCTTCTTTCTGGGCTCTAACTTTGCTTCTTGTAACCCACCATTCATGTGACATGAGGGAGTAGGCATTTATGGTACTCCGGGAGTACCTAATAATTTTCCTTCTTTCTGGGCTCTAACTTTGCTTCTTGTAAGAGAGACTTCAATAGCATTGAACTGGAGGAAAACTGGAAAGAGCTCCCCGAAATGCTCTCATTGATTTTTCTCGTTTTCTTCTCTTTTTTTTTTTTTTTTTAACGGGAGCGGCTTCGGATATAAGGGATTGAGAGCCCATGCAATAGCTTAATATTAGTTGTAGATTAAATTCAATTATCAAAAAATCAACACATCATATGTCCAAGCTGGTGATCCACATGCTTCAATTTCTCCCATTTCTATTCTCTTTTCACTTCAACTTCCCAAATTTTTATTTCAAAGAAACTCCCTCTCTTGGAAACTGGAGATCCATGGCCGAATCTTCATGGCTTCAGCTAGTCCCACACTATCACCACCACCATCGGGGCTTCCCGCTGTAGTCTTCGCCTCTCTCATGGGTTTCTCATAGCTCTCTCTCTTCTCATTGGACCCACACCATGGCAGCTAGCGGTACTTATTACCAATGTCACCTCCACTAGTGGCCACCGGGTCTCCTCTCTCTCAAATTTTTTTTCCATTTAACCTTATTATTAAAAGAATTTTGTTAGTTGACAAGTTGGGAAAGAAAGTGAAAAAATAGCAAAAACTCGAGTTCAATAGCAAATCAAATTTTAAAAACTCAAGATCTAGAGTTATGAGGCAGCTCACGTGAATAAAAATTCCACGTGGAACTCGAGTCTTACGCTATGTTTGTTTCAATATAAAATATTTTCTGGAAAATTTTCCAATTTTACAGTATTTATTTTGCACTAAAATATTTAGTCAAAAGTAAAATATTTTCAATCAACCAAATATTCCTAAGCAAATTTATGTAAAATATTTTACGCTTAAAATTTTGGGAAAACATTTTACATTTGCTCAATCCTTTACACCCTATACTTATCACCCCCGCACTTTCGCGCTAAAACTCTCCCTCTTGTATATCTCTCCAAAAAAATCCAGCCACCCTCTCAGATTTCTCTCCAAAATACTCGGCCACCTTCGATTCCCTCTTTCGCCAATCTCCGGTTCCAAGGTCCAAGGCACCACCGACTAGCTCCAGCTTCCGTTGGCGCCGCCCATCGCCGGCAAAACCAGGTACTTTTCTGCCTTTTTAGATTAGATTTCTCCTTTTCTTTTCGTTTTTCTTCATCTCTAACCCTTCTCTAGTTTTTCTTAGGTTCAATCTGATGTTTTATTATTATATATTTGTGTGTGTCGTATGGTTTTGTTTCATTTTGGCTTTTGTGCTCGCTTCTTGTTACTGGGTTTTTGGTTTGATTTTTAGTTAATACTATGTGCGTGCCTATTTGAATTTTTCAATCTAAAAATGGATTGGTGATCAGTGGGGTTAGAGTACAACTAATTTAGGCAAATGGGTTTTTTTTTTTTTTTGAAGCATTTATAATAGAAACATTTGCTTCCATTTATTCTTTGATTTTGTACGTTTTGTTAGCAATTGGATGTGTGTTATATAATTGGTTTTGCATTGTTCTGGGCACGATTGTTAAACTAGATGATTGCTTGATTTTGGGTTTGCCATAAGATATAAAGCTAGTGGCTTTTGTAACAATTCTGAGATTTTGGGTTTTGCTATATGATGTATATGATTGGCCACAAGAATAGGTTATAATTGATTTGTTCTTATTGGCATAAACTTCTCTCAATTGTGGTTTTATGTTCATTTCTTGGTAAATATATGTAAGGTAAATGATTCATTGGTTATAAAACATCATTGTTGGTAGGACTTACTCTACACCCTACATTCAATATTTTCACTGCCTTACTTGGGAAAGCTATGAACATATATCCAGTAATCAGGTCAAGCAAGTCATATTTTTCTAAAAGTGAATCGGAAAAGAAAAAGAAAAAGAAAAGGTCTTACTAGGATCAACAAGGTTAAAATCACATAAGTTTTTGGGTTCCTTAAAAACCTTAATCATAGCATAGCCAGGGTAATAAGGGAAAGTGATGGAACATTTGTGCTTTGTGTGTTTCTGTTATTAGAATGCTAAGAATATGATTATAGAAAAGTGGTGTTTCTTTTTTAATAATTAGAGCATCCACATCAGTCCTTCTAAAATCATGTAAAAATGTGTATATCTCTACACGAACTACAGTAACCGTATAAATATACACGGTTATTGTAGCTCGTCCATTTATTATTTTACTAATTTCCGTTCGCTCCTTTTTTTCTCTCTCTTCTCCGAGCTCAACAAACTCAGTAACTTCTCATCTTCTTCTTTTTCCTCAAATGCACACAAACACATCCACACATAAACACATCCACACAGACAAATCAGAGATACACTTGCTCAAAAAAAAAAAAAAAAACACAAAGATACACAAACACACCCACACACAAACAAACCCAAACGGACAAACAACAAAGAGACAAATCAGTGCTTATCGAAACGATCGATGCTTGATTGGAACAATCGGAGCTCGTGGGTCTTACTTGATCGGAGCTCGTGGGTCTCGTTTGATCAGAGCTCGTGGGTATGGGTCTTGCCTGATCAGAGCCTAATCGGGGCTAGGGAGATCGGTGCTTGTGACCGAGATGGTGTGGATCGGAGCTTATGACCGAGATCGGAGCTTGTGCTTGTGACCGAGATGCTTGTGATCGAGATGGTGTGGATTTAGACCGAGAGGGAGAATTGATTCAAAAATGGGTATAGAGGTAGAGAGATGGGTATAGAGAGAGAGCAACATTTCAAAAAAAATGGGTAGAGAGAGAGAGAGAGAAAGCGTATGTATAGGGGTTAGTTGAGGGAAATAATAAAAAAATTGAGAAAATTGATTATTTAAATAAAAGAAGTGATAGAATAGATGAACTGATATGAGTGTTTTGTAAAAATGGATGTGTAAAATAGAAAAAGTAGGTTTTTAGTGTAAAAATGGATGTGTAAAATATACGAACTGATGTGATTGCTCTTAGTATGAATCACAGAAAAGCATGATTGGAGGGCTACCTTCTATCTGCATTAGTAGCTATCTAATGTGACAAGGGAATGACTTAAATAACACGGATAGCAGTTTGTTGACAGATAAATTTTATGTATTAGGGATATGTACAAAGCTACATTTTGAGTGAATTTCTGTTAACTACTGTTCAACATAGCGGTGTGACAACTTCTTTGTGGGTGTGTGTCTACTTCTTTTTGCATATTTGCTTTGTGTGTCAAGCCCTTGTTTTAGTCATTGATATGGTTATTAAAATATGTAGCTACAACAATGGTGCGAGTGAGTATTATCAGACAAGAATGATAATAATTAAATTTAATGGAATGTCTGCCACACGTCACACTTTGTTCAAAATTATCCACACTAATCTTCCTAAACTATTTTGCAGGTTCTTTCATTTTGTTAATTCACAGTATGCAGTTGGTTCTTTCTCCGTTGGCAAGGGCCAAAAAAAGAGAAAGCATGGTCGGTGACGTCTCAAATGCTTTATAGAACTTTTGGCTTCAATTCAGTACAATGGACATGTTCCATGACCCAAATGGACATTTTGCTACTAGAAGAAGGCAAAATGATGTTTTGCTCTACTGAACTCCCTGTGTAGCTGCACTAGTCATGATTATTACAAGAAGTGAACTCACTAGATATCTGCATAGGGCCAGAAACGTTGGGTGCCGGCTGTGGTCTTCAATCTTTGTTGTTAATGATTCATCTAGCACATTCTTTGACACGTTTATATATTGATATTTTGATATATTGAATCTTTGTTGTTATCAATGATTCATCTAGTACATTCTTTGACACATGTTAAATACCTGGATATGTAATTGAGTAGATGATGTGTGTATGAAGATAATACTAGGTAAGTGCCTTTGATCACTTATGTCTTGCTCTTTCTTTTATTATAAGACACCTGCATTTTTTAAAATTCATAATTTTTGGAAAAATCATTTAGATATTGTACTTGTATTAGATTGTGAGGAATCTTATGGAATTGAATATTTGTATTAGTTCTGCATCAAGAATTTGGTTTTATCTGGGTGTATATGTAGAACTGAGACCAGTTACCTGTGCATATATTATGTTTACATTGTCTAACTTGTACCAAGTATGTGAAACATTCATAGAATGACACCAATGTCATTGTTTATGGACAGAAATTGGACTATTATTATTATTATTATTATTATTATTTTTTCATTACTGAACACTTGAATTTCAACGAATGCCATTTTCCATGGTTATTAAACTCTGGATTTTAGCCATTGGTGATGTCTCTAGTACAATTTTAAATTTTTACCGGTTTTTTTTTTTTTTTTACATTGTGCCAAACATCGGAAAATATTTTACACAACATTTTCATATACACTACCAAACACTGTAAAATGAAAATATTTTCCTGTAAATATTTTACATGTAAAATATTTTACCTTTGCAAATATTTTACATCGAAACAAACGAAGCGTTAGAGACTCGAGTTTCAGTGCGTAGCTACAAAATACAACTCCACAAGCGTCCCTGACTTTAGAAAGAAGAAGACCAACCTACCAATCTCCAGCAAATGTTCAACCCTTCAAAACCCAAAAAGCAACAAGACCCTTTTCAATACAAACCAAGACAACAAAAGGCAAGCAATGCCCACATAGGCATTAGACCAGTTGAGGCAGTTTTGGTTGAAAAATCAACAAAAAGTCTCAATCTTGTTCATCTCTCTTCCATAGCTTTTTCTTTCAAATCATTCACGTCTTTAAGAGTTGTGTGTAATTTGTTCAGATCATTTGCTCGATGATGGAGATCGTAAACTGTACCGTAGATTGACGATCGGGATGTGCTTGATGGAGACTGGATTTGCGTGTGTCATGGGTCTTCTTCTTTGTTGTGGATCTTCTTCTTCTTTCTTTCTTTCTTATGGGTTTCCTTCTTTCTTCTAGGTTCTTTCTTCTTCTTTTTTTGGGTTTTTTTTTTGTGTTTTATTTATTTTTTTTTTATTTTTCTGGGTTCTTTCTTTCTTTGGGTTCTTTCTACTTTTTTTGGGTTCTTTGTTTGAAATCAAGTGTAAAAAACTCAAGATTCATGTTTTTTTAAACTCGACTATTAAAAACTCGAGACCTATGTGGCATATAGGCATCCAACTCAGCAAGTAGGAAGCAAGTTTTTAAACTTCGAGATTTATATGAAACTCGAGTTTCTAAAACTTGAGACGCTAGTTTGCAATAATCTTTCAAACCCGTATTAACTTACTATATTCTATCCCTTCACAATGTTAGTCCTGCAAATATCTCCCCCCTCTCTCTCTCAAATGTCTTTTTTCTTTTATTTTCTTTTTGTTTAAATTTTAATTATTGTGATGATTAGAGCTGTGTAATTTTGCTTGGGTTTGAAAAATGGGTGTTTTGGGTATGGCTGATTGATTTGGATTTTTGGGTCTCAAATGAATGGCAGTTGGATGGCCATTTACAGACTTGGGGTTTAATGTCAAAATGGGTTTTGATACAAGCATGTGTTTTATTGTGTAAATACTAAATACGTGTCATTGTGGTTGATGTCAAAATGGGTTTTGATATGAGCATGTGTTTTATTGTGTAAATACTAAATACATGTCATTGTGTGCGTGAGTGATTGAGTGTGAGTGAAATTTGTGTTTATGCTTAAATTAGTGTAAACACATGGAGTAGACTGCTTGCTTTAAAATCTAGGTATGTAAAGGGTTAGTTCTATGTAATAACCTTCTTCTTCTTGTTTTTTTTCCTTTGCTCTGATCTTTGTTATTATCTTGCTTCTTTGTTGTTGCTGCTGTTGTCGCATTTGGGCCTTTTGTTTTTTGTACCTCTTGAGCAATTTTAGGAGGTTTTTCCTCTTTGACATTAGCTAGAAATTATGTTGCTTGGTCATGAGGTATTCTAAAAAATATTTATCTTTTTTGTCCTTCTAATTTTGCTTAAATACATGTCCTTTTTCCTTAAATTTGGATTGTGATAGACCAAAAATGTATTGACCCATTTAATAAATTAATTAATTAATTATCCAAGTTAATTAATTAAGTCAATTTAACATTCAATAGCATAGTAGCACAAACAAATCACCAACTAAGTTAAATGTAGCGGAAAATAAGTTTGACACAAGTGATTTATTTATAAATGGAGAAAACCACAGAGGCAAAACCCCATCGAGTGAATTTAAGGTCACCACTCCCATTATGAATGCTTTTAGAGGCTCAATTGAAATTCTCCCAGTATAGTAGAATGGAGGATAGCTTTTTGTGTATAACCTTCACAATTGAGTATAATAGGCTATAGCCTATGCCTACATGTAAACCTTAGGTTTTGGCAACTTTTGGCAGCTTTATTGTTATCAGTGTTATCACTTATCAGTTTATCAATATACTCATAGGATATATTCAGATATTAGTCTATTTAATCTGTTAAGGGATTAAGATGAGTCCCGCGACTTGAGCTAATTATCACTTTATCACTTACCTCTATAGCTTTTATCCTTCACTTTAGTTTTTTAATTATTTTTTATGTCAGTGTTTTAGTCTACGTTTCTTATGTAGTCTGTATATCACGGCAACTAAACTCCCAATTTCAATAAAATGCGTTATTTACCCTAACTTTGGAATGAAAACGTTAAACGGAAGTCATTTTGTTTGTCACGTATGCACGCAAATGTTTCGTGTTATGTATGCATAAAACCTAACTAGGAGTAGTATAAATTATTTTAATGAGTGGTATAATAAATTAGAATTGAGAATAATGGGTGTGTTATAAAATAGTATGATATAATAGATAAAGTAGCTTTTGAAATTGTAAAATATAATAATTTAAAAATACCAGCAATGAATACTCTTAAAGAAAATAAAATAGAACTTCACGTAAAGTTTAAATTCTAAAAATTCAAGTGCAAAATTTAAATATTCACACTTTAATTTTTTTTTTTTTTTTTTTGAGAAACAAAATATTCACACTTAAGGTGTAATTTATCTTTTAAAAAAAAAAAATATTGGAAAACTTGTTGAAATAGTTTGAAAAAGCAAATATCAGGGAAAAAAACCAAATTGAATGACAATTTGGGGTCCGAGACTTGAGTACTAAGTAGCAGTATATAAAAATAAAGCAAAATCCGCTTTAGTCTTCGTCTCGTCAAAAGCCTCACTCGGCACGCATTTCGCGTCACTCACACATACTCTCTCTGTGTTTGTTTCTCTCTCTCTCTTTCGCTTTCTTATCAAACCCTACGCGCGTGACTCTCAATCTACGGCGAGTTTCTCGTCGAACCTCGCCATTTCCGGCATTCGATCATCGTCCACCGACGATCGGTTGCGATCCACAGGTATTGCTTCCCATACTCTCTTCTCTCTCTCTCTCTCTCTCACAGTCTCACACACACTAAAACCATCTTGTCCGTGCACTACGTACAGGTTTCTTGCATTTTGCTCTTGATGCATTACTATTTCTTTAGCTTGAACTGATTTTCTGATTCTCGCTTCGAATAATCGTACTGAATATACATTTTGTGTGTATGTATATGCGCTTTGGGTATATGCATGTGTATGTAGCACCAACATGTTTGCTAGTTGATTTTAATGTATATACCGTTTTCGCGAAATCTAGGGTTTCTTCTTAAGCTAAAACTTGAGCTTTCTCTAGAAGTTAAAAATCTTTGCTTTTTAGTTTTATACAGTTAGATCTGTGTGCAATGGATGTATTGATGGTATTTCGAGTTCATTTTTGGTAAAAATTGGTGTTCCTCTAAGCCATTTATGGATATTCAAAATTTTCCCTCTTTGTTTTTGGTAAGATATGAGTTTGTTTTGTGTATATGTCCCTTAATGCTCTGTCTGGATTCTGAGAAAGCATAAGGAAAAACAAACAAAAAAAGGAGTTAATAAACACCGCATTTTCATGTGTTTTTCACTCTTAAAATGATCTGTAAAATTCAACTTGGTGGGGCGTTATATTCAGTGTTAATTGATACTCTTTTGTTTGGTTTTTGCTGCGATATTATTATTATTTTAATTTAATTTTCCTTTTGTCGTTTTCTTAATGAAAAGTCTGATTTTTATTGAACAAGAAAAAAATTCGAAAAATTTGTTGAAGATAATATTCTGAGGGAAAATTATGAATAAAGTGCAAATTTCTTAGTAAAGTTGATTTATTTTTATAATTGCAGCCAAAAGATGAGTTCAGGTAAAAACGCAGAGCAGTTGAGTCATGGAGTGGCAGACATGAATCTGAATTCAGGGCAAGATGATGATGGTGAATGGGAGGTTTATGCAAGGAAGCCTAAGAACAGAGCTGGAAGCAGTACTGCAAAACGAGCTATTCAGAATAATAATAATAATACTAATTCTAGAGGATGGGGAAATCCGAATCCGAATACGGTTCAAAAACAAGGTGCCTGGGGTAACGGTGGAGGAGCTGGAAGGGGGTCAGGAAATACCTGGCCATCACAAACAGGTGATTCTAGGCGACCTGCTGGAAGGGGATATGTTGCGAGGCCCCAATCTTCCTCCACAAGGGGTTTTGATAACAACTACAAGCCCCCCCAACAACCTGTAATCGGGCCTCCATTGCAGAGTGGATGGAACTGGCATTCTGTAGCTGGTTCCGTTCAATCCAAGGGTTCTGAGGATGGTCAGCAAAAAGATGAATACAGTGATGGCGAGAAGGATGATGAGGACCTCTATGATGAAATTGATGATAGTGATGATGATTTACTTAGTGATGAATATGATTCTGATGCGAGTGAAAAGAGTCATAACACTCGGAAGAAGAGTAGTTGGTTCAAGAAGTTTTTTAGCATTCTGGATGACTTGTCCATTGAGGACATAAACGACCCAGCAAGGCAGTGGCACTGTCCTGCCTGTCAAGGCGGTCCTGGTGCTATTGACTGGTATCGAGGCTTGCAGCCCCTGATGACGCACGCCAAAACAAAAGGGTCGAAAAGAGTGAAAATGCATAGGGAGTTGGCTGAAATATTGGAAGAAGAGTTGCGCCTTAGGGGAACTTCAGTCGTTCCATCTGGAGAGGCTTTTGGTAGATGGAAAGGTCTGAAAGATGACGAGAGAGATCATGAAATAGTCTGGCCTCCCATGGTTGTAATCATGAATACAAAGCTTGAACAAGACGAGAAAGACAAGGTACGATCATATTTTCTTATCTGCATTTGCAAATTAATATCCAAGTAATTGTCATCACATATGCATTTTCAACCCGCTAACTTTTTTCCAATATGTTGGAGGTAAACTTGTTCCTTTTTATTGAGATTTTTGATTTGATTTATGCTTTAATTTTACTCGTGTCAAATGTGGCAGTGGGTAGGCATGGGAAACCAGGAGCTGCTTGACTATTTTAGCTCATATGATGCTGTGAAGGCGCGACACGCATATGGACCACAGGGGCATCGTGGGATGAGTCTCCTGATTTTTGAGGCATCTGCAAGGGGCTATTTAGAGGCCGAGCGCCTACACAAGCATTTTGCTGGGCAAGGAACTGACAGGAATGCTTGGGAGCGTAACCGTGTCAGGTTTTCAGCAGGTGGCAATCGCCAGCTTTATGGCTACATGGCCATGAAAGAAGATTTGGATATATTCAACGAGCATACCAAAGGTTCTCTCTCTCTCTCTCTCATCAGTTGAATACCTTGAAGACTTGTGATAAACCTAAAATGCATAAATTTTTTTTTTTACTATTTTTTTCTGAATAATAACTTTGCTGGTACGATGTGTAGTTGCCTCTGACATGCTTTAAGAATTATGATTGATTAGAGAAATCAAAGCTCAAATATGAAATGAGGTCATATCAGGAGATGGTAGTGAAGCAAATCAGGCAGATGAGTGAGGACAACCAGCAACTTGTCTATTTGAAGAACAAAGTTGTGAAGGAACGAAGGCATTCTAAAACTGTTGAAGAATCTCTTGAAATTGTGAGTGAGAAGCTGCGCAAGACACAGGAGGAAATTCGTATTGTGAGACTAAGAACCAACAAGCAGCATGAAGAGAACAAGGAAGAGGTAATTTTATGATCTGATTTAAGGTTAAAGATGGAAACTAGTATATTTTGCAACAGTTGTTAGATCCTGCCCTTTTGTGCTATATGGTATGGACCATGAAAAAAGCATTTGGTATGTAGTTTGTTCTTGAAATGACATCTAAAGTAAAGGTCATAAACTTTGTAAATATGTTCTGTTTTTGACTTGTTGGTATCGGTTTTTTTATGACTCTGTAGGTATATTATTTCTAACATAGGGATAGGCCAATGAGCTAGAAATCATTAACTAGGTGCATAACTTATCAACTATGTTCTTCTAGATTGGATGACTCTCTAGGTATATTATTTTGTGATATCCTTTGAGCAAACAAAATGCTGGTTGACTGTATTTACATTAACTACGGTAGTCTTTTTGGTTTTTCTCTATTCAGAAACACTATAACCTGGTTCTTTTTATTTTTATTTTTTTTTATTTCCAAGTTAGATGGAAAGCTTGCTAGCCTTTTTCTGGTCTGTGTTTTTCTTGAGGTTGTTTGATATCTCTCCATGTTATGAACATTAATTCAATTTGGCTCAGTGTTTTAATATTTTTATTTTTAAATGAAGATGGACCAGCAACAACAGTTTTACGAGGATCAGCTCAAAATAATTCGTGAATCAAGGGATGAAAAGGAAGAAAATTTTGAGAGGATGCAGCAGGAGGAACGTGAGAAGGTGAAGCAATTAAATGCTAATTCATCAGATGCAAAGCGCAGGTAAGAGCAACCACACCAGTCCGTGTAAAATATTCTGTCCATTTTATCATAAGAACTTAACTTTTTCTATTTTAGGCAATCACTTTTCCAAAACACCCACATCGGATTATTTATTTACTAGATACTTTAATAAAATATTTTCATTCTTCATCAATTGTTTATTATTTTCCCTAATGGTCATTCTTTTTTAATTTAAACTTATATTTTAAGTAAACTACCCACACCGGTCACTCGGCAAGTGGAGCCGCTTGTGGCGGAGGTTTGATGGCCGAACCGCCGAAATAGTGGCTCCAACAAACAACACTAGATTGGTCTCGCCGCCCGCCGTACTGCCGAATTGTGACCCACCGGTGGGTGGATTGTTAACACAACTCTATCAAGTGCGAGATAAGCACAGCAGCCAAGAAGGTCAAGCATAGCAGCCAAGAAGGCACAAATCTATTCACCAAATAATAA
Source organism: Quercus agrifolia (assembly GCA_029955455.1). Classification (NCBI taxonomy): domain Eukaryota; kingdom Viridiplantae; phylum Streptophyta; class Magnoliopsida; order Fagales; family Fagaceae; genus Quercus; species Quercus agrifolia. Next base: position 19,910,188 of record JARQAD010000006.1, read on the forward strand.
AAACATCATTACTTTGAAATTCCATATAAAAAATGTCTTGGTTTTTTTCAATTTTGCATTAAGAAATTAAACTACAGCCACCACATGGATCTGAATTAAAATTCTTGATGTTTCAACAAAACAAGAGCCACAATTAATGGATAAGAGAGCAATGAAGAAACCACTTGAAGGTGATAACATAGAATACGGCTATGATAAAGTGATAACATAGAATACAAGATACAAATCCTAACAACTCTAGGATTGTGATAAGATAGGATAGAGTTGCTTCCATTTCAAATACCTTTGTATTTCACAGAACTCTTGTATTTCAAACTCTTTTGTATTTCAAATTTTGTATCTATACAAATTCTATTATTTTAAAAAAAAAAAAAAAAAAGCCTTGAACGAATTCTATTATAAATAAAAAGCCTTGAATCGCATCTGTACAAATTCTAACCTTTTTTTTTTTTTTTTGCATTAAAGAGGATTTTATTGATAGCTAATAAACGTGCAGCGCAGAGACATCAACCAAGACATTAAAAAAGAGTCATAACAAACCACAACTACAAGACAAAGACATCAATATCAACAACCAGAACAAAACAACAAGACAGAGTCATAACACACTACAAACGGAATCCCAATGAGTCCCAAAATTAACACTTTCATGCCCTCACATTAGTTATAGGTTCACGTTATTGAGTTCCTGGAACTCAATGTTAGAGTAGAACAATCTTTTAATTTACATCGTTTTTTAAGGCTTGAACTAATAGTAAACCCTAAAAAATTAGTTTAGAGAAACTCCCAAGAATCTTGCTCTAAACCAAAGAAAACAAAACCCTAACATCTCAATGAGAAAAACTCATACCTTTTCGGAGAAATTTACCCCAAAATCTGTCAATAGATATAACTCCAAGCTGATCCACCCTCCTCACTGGGCTGCAAAACCCCCCAAAACAATCGCATTCTTTCCCGTGGTGATGAGAATGAGCAAGAGCAAGAGCTAAGAGAAGCGGACGAAGAGAGAAGATGAGAGGAAGAGGTAAGGAATGAAAACAGGGAGAGTACTGAGAGATGTTGGTGTTGCTCAGGTTGGAGGGAAAAAAAAGAAGAAGAGTGAAATAGGTTTTTATAATATATAAAGATAATATTAAAATAATGTATAGAAAAGCTACAGTAACTGTGCATATATGCATGGTTACTGTAGCACTTTTGTATATATGCACAATTTTGCAAACGCCATTTTTTGTAGTTTGCACAATTTTGCAACCTCTGATGCAATTGCTCTAATGTGCAGGTTTTTATACTATTAAAAATCTAAGATGGTGCTTTTAGTATTGCTTCTTTTTAAATGTTTGTTACTCATTACATGTTTGTGTTTTCTGTTATTTTAACATAGGGCGGAAGAAATTGAAAAATTCATCCAGTGTCAAGACAAAGAGATGGAAGTTTTTGTGTCTCAGAGAGACAATCTAGTTAAGATTCATGAAGAGAAAATAACTGCAATGAAGAAGAGGCACTGGGAGGAAGAAGTAGAGCTAGAAAAAGAGTTCGATGCTGAACTAGCCCAGCTTATGTCCCAGTACTCCCCACATCCCCCTACCAACACTGGCAATGGTATCTGACATGATATAAATTAGTACAGTTGTGAGTTGAGTACTACTCACATTTTGCGTAATATTTCTTAGAATTTTGTGATAGTATTATGACTATCAACTTTTACCTTGGATGAATGATTATCAAAGTATATATACTGGAAAGATAGGAACAGGCAAAAGAAGGTAGCTTATGGTAGTGTCTGATGGTTAATTGCACCAGTTGTTTTGGTACTGATGGTTGGAAGGTTATGAAGTTTGATCTTTTCTATATTATAGTATGAGTAATGAGTTGGAATGTCAAAGGCCTTACCCCTTTTTTTTCACATGCTCTGTTTTATTTTGTTTTTCATAACTATGGTATGATTTGCAGTGGACTGAGCATGAATCTTTGTTAACCTGCACAAATTCTGTCATTTGTATAATATAAATATACACAATACATCAATGGCCATGATCAATGGCCACCTTGTGTACCTCCATTTGCTCCAGCGGAAAGAGCAGTTTCAGTACTGTAAAACTATTACTTATTTTAAATTTTAATAAATAAAAAAGTTGTTTATTTGGTTTGAGTTTGGTGATGTGAATTTCTGGTGAGAGGGCAAGTGAGGACTTTTGTGTCTTCTGGGAGAGGGATTGTGAGAATTTGGGAGGGTAAATAGAATGAGTAGTCTTGTCTTGACTCTTGAGCTTATTGGGGACGGTCTTTATCGTGTGGGTGTTGGGGCTCTAGACTGTAGACTACTTTAACAGGTGTGGGATTTTTATTTATTTTTTTATGGGCTAGAGATCTGGGGTTTCAAAATTTTCATGTGGGATGGTAGATAAGTGCGAGTGAAGAAGGCCCCAAAATTCCTTCTGGAGAAAAGGATGGATTTTGTAGACTACATTGTTGGGCTGTGTTTGTGGAGGAATTTTATTTATGAATCGAGGATTGAGGATTTTCTATTCAGGACAATTTGGTTGATTTGGGGCTGAGGATTGAGGGAGTATTTATTTTTGCAGTTTTATTGTTTGTGAATCAATTCGAGTGGTATTCTGCTCAATATTTATTTAGCCACTTGTTGAATTGTGGATTTTGTCATGTGTTGTGACCGGTGAAGGCTATGGCTGACTGGCTGTGAGTGTTAAATATAGGTGAAAATATATTTTTAATCTCTACATTTAGGTTCTAATCTCATGATTGATTTTGCGCTTACTTCAGTACCTAAAACCGGAAAATTATTTTCTTTTTGTTTCCTTTCATCAACCCACTAATAAAAAATGCATATATGGCAACCCGAATGTCATGTTTGTATAGAAAATGCTGATGTGGTTAATAAAATATTTTATTTAGCATTTTTTAAATGCCACATCAGTATTTTAATTATTTTTTTAAAAAGTCACATTAGAAAATTTAAACAAAAAAAATTAAATTTAAAGAAAAACCCTAAATCTAATTTAATCTAAAATCATTTCTTAAAAAAAATGATAATCATTATATTTTTAATTCTTTTTCTTTTTCTTTAACCTCATCAACTTAAAAAAAAAAATCCTAACACTCTCTCTCTCTCCATTGTAACTTCATGCTTGGAGCTCACAAAGTCGGCCTTCTTCTTTACCATGCGGTGCAACCATCATGGTAGTGGCTTCTCTCTCGGGGTCATAATGCAAAGAAAATGATGGGAACAATTTGGGGTCTTGCTGGTGGGTGTTGTGAAACACAGATTGAACCATGTCTAGGAGAGAGGAAGTGAGGGCGAAAGAGAATCGATGGTGGCTGTGGCATGTAGTAGCAAGAGAATCGGCTGCCCACAGAGTTCAGAATGGGTTGCTGAGTTTGTTCAAATCTGGGTTGGGTCTTGGTTTGGTGGAGTGGCCCTTGAGGGTTTTCATGTGGGAGGCTCACTAGTGGAGGTGGCAACACACCTATTCCTGATCTGCCATGGATAAGCCACCCTAAGCCTTATCTCCTCCGCTTATGGCTTCACTTGTGGTCCAATTTTCCTCTCATTTTTCATATTGCAAGAGACTAACGAGGCCAGACAATGCAAAAAAGTTGGTTCAAATACGGATTTTGCCTTACACCAACAAGTATTTTCTGATAGGAAAGAGTTTGCGAATGGAAGATCGAGTGGAAGTTCTTCTGTCGCTAGTACATAAATTTTGATATGTTTGCATAGAATCCGTATAAGGTGCCTGGGGTGGACCTGGCCTTTATCACACATAAGTTGAATGTAGATCCATTAGTCCCGCCGAAGAAGCAGAAGCCAAGTAGATTGGCGAAACCACATGTGGAAGTTGTGAAGGAGGAAGTAGAGAAATTGAAGCAGGCAAGGTCTATTAAGGGGGTATTTTTTCCCGAGTGGCTATCAAATACGGTGGTGGTGAAAAAGAAAAATGGGAAATGGAGAGTATGTGTTGATTTTATCGACCTTAACCGAGCATGCCTAAAGGATCCGTTCCTTGTACCTAAGATAGATCAGTTGGCGGATGCCACTTTCGGACACCCGAGGATGAGTTTCTTGGACGCCTTTCAAGGGTTATCATCAGATTGGTTTGGCACTTGAGGATCAAGAAAAAGCCTCTTTTATTTTGCCTGAAGGTAATTATCATTACATGGTGATGCCTTTAGGGCTAAAGAATGCGGGAGCTACATACCAACAAATGGTTACTCGAATGTTTAAGGATTAGATTGGGGACCCAGTGGAAGTTTATATTGATGACATAGTGGTTAAGAGCAAGAAGAGTGAAGAGCATGTACCAAATCTAGTTGGGGTTTTCGAAATACTAAGGCAACACAAACTGCGCCTCAATGCAAGCAAATGTGCTTTGGTGTGGGGTCAGGTAAGTTTTTGGGCTATATGATAACGACACATGGAATAGAGGTTAACCCCAACTAGATTACAGCAATTCAGTAGCTTAACCTGCTCGGTAATTCCAAAGAAGTGCAAAGACTCACTGAGATGATTACTGCCCTGAATTGGTTTGTTTCAAGGCCAGCAGATAGGTGTAAACCGTTCTTTTAGTTGTTGAAGAAGTCGAAGAGTTTTCAATGGACGGAGGAGTGTGACACGACATTCAGAGACTTGAAGTGTTATTTGGCTAGCCCGCCTATCTTATCCCGACCAGAGCCCAAAGAAGACTTGTATATGTACTTGGTGGTCTCCAACCATGCAGTGAGCGCCGTGTTACTAAGGCATCAAGATAGGATCTAGAGACCGGTGTATTACCTCAACAAAACATTGGTGGATGCGGAGACTCAGAATTTACCACTAGAGAAGATGGCACTAGCATTGGTGCATGCAATGAGGAAGCTGCCGCATTATTTTCAAGCCCATAAGGTTTGGGTGCTGACCGAGTATCCCCTACAATCACTCTTGAGAAGGTCAGATTTCACCGGGAGGATAGCTAAATGGGAAATGAGGCTTGGGACATTTGACATACAGTATAAGCCGAGGAATTCCATTAAGGGTCAAGTATTAGCTGACTTTGTAGCTAAGTTCACACTCGCACTAGGAGTCTCCGTAGGGGTGTGCCAAGTTTCGATTAAATCATAGCGAGTGTATGTGGACAGTGCGTCTAATGCAAGAGGATCCAGGGTCGGGGTTATAATGATATCTCCTGAGGGGTTGCGGTTGGAAAAATCACTAAGACTGGGTTTCCATGCTTCCAACAACGAAGTCGAATATGAGGCAATCATCGCAGGTCTTAGGGCAGTTTAGAAGCTTGGTGTTGAGGAAGTGGAGGTGTGAGAAACTAGGAAAATTGGGTGCTCTCAAAAAAGAGATTTGTGTACTTTTAAGGACACCTCTCTTTTTAGGTAAGTGGTGTGAAGTCGCGCCACTTATTTTTTATACAAAATAAATAAAAAATAAATACAAATTACATGATAAAATACTTCATTGTCATTGATTGAATAAAGAAAAGTACAACTTTAGTAAATTAAACCTTACAAGGCTTTGGGTCCTAGTTACAATCTATGCAAAAGAATACAAAGTTTTGGTCCTAGTTACAATATACCAAAATTAAATAGACAAAACACTAATCTACCTATCCAAAAATCCTAAGTTAGGGGGCTAGGTTACGGAATGGGAAGGTGTTAGGCACCCATTTCGTCCAGATAGAGTCTGATCTTCTAGATTCTAATGACCAATATACCCTTTTTTGCATGATGTTGAATGATATGTTGAACACACATGACAGAAAATAATTTAAATAAATTTCCTTATGAATGATATGCCCTATTTCTAAAGAAAATTCAGATATGTTTTGTGAATTAAACAAAATTGATTTGGTTTGTAAAAAGGTCAGATCTGTTTTTATGTAAAAGGAAGAATGATATTTTTGTTAAAAAGTGTCAGATCTGTTTTTGTGTAAAGTTAAAAAGAAAAAAAAAAGTGGTTTTATCAAGAAAAATAAGATCTTTTTTTTTAATGTAAAAAATAATATAAAAAAACTTTTGGAAAAAGGATCCACATTCATGAGATGGATTTATTATACAATGCATCACATAAAAAAAAAAGACTTCAACCTAACTTTCAATTCCTTCTTTTAAATTTTAAAACTTGCAATTTTGTAACCATGAAAACTTTTTTTCTAAAAAAATCAAATCTGAAAAATACAGATCTGTTTTTGAGCTTAGAGAAAATCATATCAGTTTTTGTGTTTAAAGAAAATCAAATCTAGAAAATACAGATCTGTTTTGCGTTAAAAAAAAAAAAGATATGAAGAATACAAATCAGTTTTGTGGTTTTCATAAAAAAATTGTTAGTCATTGCAGATTTTGAAACTTAAGAAAAAGAATTATAATAAACAATCACCTAAGCACATGTTAAAGAAAATTCTAGCAACGTATTTAAGCATGGTAATTATATATCAAGAACAAAACATAATAAAGACATGCTAAACATATTTATGCATCAAACAATAAAAATTAATGAAAGAAGAAAAGAAAGAAGAAAAACAAAATACCTCTTCCATGAACGTGCTCTTGTAATGAAATTTGTTCACCTCTTTGAAGCCTAAAATACTTTACTTACAAAAAAGAAGTTCTTAAAGTAAAAGCCTCCAAAATGTCTTTAACATAAGGGGAATTGAAAAATTAGAAGAGAAGAGCCAGAAAGAAGGGGAATTGGGGGGGGGGGGGGGGTCAGAAAGTGTGCTAAATTTTGAGAGGCATCCCCTATTTATAGAGGTTGGAATGCTTTGAAAAATTAGCTGAATGGTCAGATATAAATTGAGACGTGTCCTTATCTCTAAAAAATCGAAAAAGGTAAGGTTTATCTCAATCCAGGAGTCCTTGGGCCGAGCCAGGCATTTGTGGGAAGTGCCGAATGGCTCTCTTGGGTGCCGAGCTCGCATTTGAATTTTGGTCCAATTTGGACTCCTTTTTTTAGGTTTTTTGAGTCGAGAATTGTATTTAGATGCATTTTTAATCCATATTCCAAAAAATTATCTCTGTTTCTGGATATTCAGGTCTTAAAGTGATAATTATCTTGTAGATAAATATTCCAAAAAGTCTTAATTATCTACTTCTTTGTTATCTGATTATCCACTTTATTCCCATGCAAGCAAGTCTATTTTTGACACTAACCAATAACCAATCACAAAATTATTTAATTAATTTTAATTATTTAGCCAATTAAAATTAATTTAAATTAATCATGCGTGGTTGGTTTCAACCAAACAAAATGTATGCAAACCGTGCAAACTTGATCATGTGATATCTTTCAATCCGACAGTTCGATTTAGAAATCGGACACACCATTGTGACTGTTAGAACATCAAGATCATTTTTATGATATGACATGAATGAATTAATGCATGTAATGCAACTCTAAATTTCGGGTATATGAATGGTCACTCTAGTCTTCTTCCTTGATTAAATTATGGGTGCAAAATCGAGTATCTACAGAATGCCCCTCATTGTTAGAACTTGCAAAGCAAATGTCAATGTAAAACAAAGACACTGATTTTAGCAGCTATGATTTAATTGAGGTTGACTTTTAAAGATTACCCTAGAACCTAAAACATTGGGAACATAAAACTAGTGTTTTGCTGTTTTGAACAATGAGAATTGGGAATACTTGACCTACTTGATAACTGATAAAAATGATTCTTAAAATCTGAGGTGACTGAGAGGCTTCTCTATCTCAGTCTACATGTAGGGACGATCAAGGGGCTTCTCTACCTCGATCTGGAATGGAAGGTACCGAGGGGCTTTTCTACCTTGGAACTTAAGACGATTGAGAGGCTTCTCTATCTCAATCTTGGAATTGCGACGACCAATGGGCTTCTCTACCTCGATCTAAATGGAAGGTAACCAAGGGACTTCTCTACCTCGGAACCTAGGGCAATTGAGAGGCTTCTTTATCTCAATCTTTAAATAGTGACGACCAAGGGGCTTCTCTACCTCGAAACATAGGGCGATTGAGAGGCTTTTCTATCTCAATCTTTGAATTGCGGCGACCAAGGGGCTTCCCTACCTCGATCTGAATGGAAGGTAACCAAAGGGTTTCTCTACCTCAGAACTTGGGGCGATTGAGAGGCTTCTCTATCTTAATCTTGGAATTGTGGCGACCAAGGGGCTTCTCTACCTCGATCTTTGGGAAGGTAACCAAGGGGCTTCTCTACCTCAGAACCTGGGGCGATTAAAAGGCTTCTCTATCGTAATCTTGGAATTGTAGTGACCAAGGGGTTTCTCTACCTCGATCTAAATGGAAGGTAACCAATGGGCTTCTCTACCTCAGAACTTGGGGCAATTGAGAGGCTTCTCTATCACAATCTTTGAATTGTGACAACCAAGGGGCTTCTCTACCTCGAAACCTAGGGCGATTGAGAGAGGCTTCTCTATCTCAATCTTGGAATTACGGCAACCAATGGGCTTCTCTCTACCTCGATCTAAATGGAAGGTAACCAAGCGGCTTCTCTACCTCAGAACCTGGGGTGATTGAGAGGCTTCTTTATCTCAATATTTGAATTGTGACAACCAAGGGACTTCTCTACCTCAATCTTTGGGAAGGTAACCAAGGGGCTTCTCTACCTCGGAACTTGGGTTTTTGCCTACAAAAGATTAAAATTTGAAACTGGATTTTTAATGATAAGTGCTTTGTTGTTCCATTGCATTGAGATGTATGATCTTCCTTTCTCTTTTCTTGATTTGATTTATTTGAATTTCCCTTAGAAAGAAAACCTTGATCAATTTTTGTAGTCCTTTGAAAAAAGTTTTTTTTTTTTTTGAAATTTGAAATTTGGAATTTAGAGTTTGAAAATTGAAGTTTGGGATTCAGAATTTGAAACTTTCTTTTTGAAAAAATGATGCCCTTTGTTTTTTAATCATCCTTGAAAATTTATTTTTCTTGAAATTGATGTCATCTATCTTTGAAAATATTTTTTTGACTATATCTTTGAAAATATTTGAAAAGTTTTTTTATTTATTTATTTCCTAAAAAAAGGACAAAATGAAGAAAAATTTATCCTTTTTTGTGTGTGTGTGTGTGTGTGTGTGTGTGAAGAGTTGACTCAGCAACTCTGGTCACTAAAAGGAGGGGGGGGGGGGGGGAATTTTTGGCCCCCATTCTCATTTGTCTCTTTTTCTTTTTATGCTTTTCCCTCTTCACTCTTCTCTCTTCCTCCATTGTTACTATTCACTCTCTTCTTCCACTTGCATTTTCTCCCTCATTACACCATTTCTTCTCTAGAAAATCACTTTCCCAAGTTTCTCAACTTGCTTTCATTCATCTCCCTCAATCATTTTTTCAGATCTTTGTGTTCTTGACCACTTTTGTTACAAACCCATTTTTGAAACCCATCTCCAAACTTTCATTTTTTTGCATTGATAATGGCATCTTCCAAGACACCATCTTCTCTCACTTTTAATGGGAAAAAGTATTACCCATCACTTGAATGGAATGAGGAAGAAGGGCTCCTCCAAGACCCTAAGACCCATGCTCCACACTCCAAAATGGACTTCAAGGTGAGCTTTATTTTTTTGAATTTCTTTGTAGGGAAATTTGGTGATTTCATGTTTTATTAAGGGCTTGGTGTTGAGACATTGTCATTTGATTGTTATTTGCTCATTTTGAAATTTTGCATTGTATGGTTGATTATGTTGTAATCTCGGCATTGGGGCATTTTTGAATTATTGAGCTATTTGGCATAGTGTAACTTGGACAATGTTGATAACTCATGAAATTTGGAAATGTATGTAGTTTGTGGTATTGTTGAATGTGTTTTGGCTTGAATTTCGTGAGCATTGAAGTCATGAAAATTTGATGTGTAGGCTTGGTTGAACAAATTCATTTTTGATGAATGCGCGAAAATTTTGTTGGAATGTGTAAAGTCTTACTTCATGAGTAAGGACATTTTTATGGACATGGGCATGGAAATTTTTTTTTGTGGTGGTATGGATTTGTGTTAGACATTAAAAAAAATTGTGTCAGACATGGACAAATTTTGGTTGGACATTGGAGAATTTTTTTTTTTGACGTGGAAAATTTTTGTTGGACATGAGATTTTGGTCGAAACAAAAATTTTTGGACATGGGAGAATTTTTTTTTTTTTTTTTGTTAGGCATGGGATTTTGGTTGGAACAAATCTTTGGACATGGGAAAATTTTTGTTAGGTAAGGGTTCTTTTTTGTTTTTTTTTTTTGGAGTGAGTATTTTGTGAACATCTCAATGATTGGCCTACATTGTTTTGCAAAACCTCAAGAGTTAAGGTAGACTCCAGATATTGAAAGGCATATGGGAATATTGTCTCTGGAGATTAAGAACATCATTGATGAAACAGGCTTCCAAAATTTTTTCCAAGCTTTATTGAATCAGGATAGTCATGAGTACAAAGATCTCCAGTTACTCCTTTCTTTGCCAGAGCGGTTTTGGGATACTACGTGCACTTTCTATTTTCCAGGCATTGGTGAAGTGATTTTGACACCTTACTACTTCTCCGTCATTACTGGCTTGAGATTAGGCAGTGAAAGAATCATGGTCAATGGCTTCCTCACTTCAAAAGAGATTTATAAAGTGATTTACAACTATGTGTTTTGTTGGCTTTAATTCCATGCCAAATTTGATTGTAATTCTATTCAAACTTTTGTATCCTGTATTTATAGTGGGATTTGACTGTAAGGGTCGTGTGATAGAGAGAGAGTGTGAAGACTCAAGCAATTGAAGACTGAAGAGTTTTTGCAAGTATCTCACGACTAAGCATCCTGCGAAGTGACTCATGTGACTTGCACATGCTGGAATGCAAAGGGTCAGGATAGGATGGAGATAGCTATGTCTCGCGAGTAAGTCCTTCCCGCGAGACATTCTGTTTTGCCAAATTGTCAATTCTGATACATACTTTCTGTGCCTACACTATTTATACCCATAATACCCACAAATGATAAGGAGTGCTTCTGAGAGAAAACCCTAGCCAAACACCTTGAGAGCTAGAGATTGTTATACCCACAATCCTCTACACAATAGCTTGTGGATTTTCCTCAACTTCTACCTCTCCATCTCCATACCATGGAGAGATTGATAGACCGAACACTTACCACACCCATTCAGAGTGTTAAGTGTGGTTTTGGTGTTGCTAGGAAGTATTGGAAGAAGCCAAGGATGGTAGATGCAACATGGAGCTTGTTGCGGGATCTAGAGAGCTAGACAAGACATGGTTCTAAGAAGCCTTGTTGGAGTAGGAGCTTGGAGGGCTTAGGTACAACGGGTAGATTAGGCTTGGAGGGTCTCTTGCTAACCCATGTATCCCAACTGATTGTCTAGTGGATCGATTACCGCTTGGAGGGCGGTGGAGAGGTTTTTCGCCAAGTTCTTCCGTTTCCTCTTCGATAACACATTGGCGTGTTATCTGTGTTTGCATTCTTCTTCCCTACGCTTTTACATTTCATTGTACTACTATGATTATATGAATATGTGTTAGAGTAGCTTGTTTGTTTATCGCTCGCATTTACACTATTCCGCACTTAGAATTAAGTTAGTGTAAAATCTATCGAACCGTAACTTTAATTTGGAGGTCTAAATAGCTTTTGTGTTTTTAACACATTTTCGAGCTTTCAAGATTAAAAGTCTTTTAGGTGTGATGCCTTCAAAACTGAAGAGCAAAAATGTCTCTTTGATGTGGTTGTATGAGAATATCGAGAACTGTAAGACTGTGGCAACCGGCACATGCATGTTCATCAACCCTCTTGCATTTCATGACTCAACTTTCTAGGCATAGTCTCTCAAGCTTAGGAGGTGCACCATTTGTTTGGTAGGTGAGGTTTGAATTTTTTTTTTTTTTGGCTATGTTTGGGTTTTGGAAAGTCATTTTGGTTATGTCGTAATGATGTATGTTGATTTCTTTTAGGTTTGGATGTATGAATATTTTGGGGTTGGTCCTCAAGTTTTGGAGGATGTTGGTGGCATGTATCCGAGGTTTCTCCATTGGTTGCCCAAATATCATTTGTCAACACCTTCCAAATGTTCTTTGCAAGTTTAGCGTATGGTGATTGACAACCTAATTGTTGTTGATGTGAGTTTTTTTTTTTTTTTGGGGGGGGATTTTGTGTTTAGCTAAGGGTTTTTGTGTTTGGTTGTGGCTTGGTTTTCTTTTCATTCAGGGTCTTTTGTGATTTTCAGATGTCTTTGGATCCGTGGCTTGGATGTGAGGAGTACACTGAGTGTGGCCATAGGAGGTATTGGTATCTCGGTGATCGAGTGTTGCCTCAGGTTCAACATGTGTACCCTCCTGCAACAATTCTGATTCCTCCTTGTCCCTCCATCTGGCTAGCTGACCTTCTAGCTAATGAAGAAATTGCTCGTGCTCGAGTTGGCCATGTTGTTTCAGGGACACCAGGAGATTATCTTGAATTTGTTCAGACTCAATTGTAGGGTTGTCTAGCCAGCATTCCTGTAACCTCGGTATCTCTCTTTCCTTCTAAAGTCAAATTGCATTTCATCTTGTATGCTCATCTCCCATATTTTAGCTTTTGTGACAATATCTATATGTTGCACTTTCAGGCTTCATCTTCTGAAGAAGAGGAAGAGGAAGAGGAAGAGGAAGAGGAGAATCCCCTTCCTAGCCATGATAGCAACTCTTCTAGTTCCTTCATGGAGACGTATCCTCATTTTCCTGCATGGCAGTGTGAAGTGATGAATCCTGATGGATCGTACAGTTCTAAGGCTTTAGACAAACCAGAGCACACCCTAAATGTCCCTTAGGGTGACCTAGTGTGTTCCTGAATCTTTTAGTCTCTTGTCCTCATTATTTTGCTCTTTAAGTTGTTCATGAACCGGTGGATTTATGTTTCAGGTCGGGACTGATCTTGTGGAGGAAAGCATGAGGATGATTGGAGGTTTGAAACTGGTAGCGCACACTCAATCTTCTCAATATGTGCTCAATGAAGTGAACTGGGTAAAAGATGATGCTTTCTGAGTGTTTTTGGCTTGAACTTCTGTGATAATTGATCTAACACTTATCTTTGTTAATTCTTCAGAATACCTGAATGGCATTGGCTGATGCCAACACAAGATCTTTGGAGGAGAGGATCAGAAATCTTGAACTCAGAACCGACAGCAAGAATCTCGGTTTTATGCAAGTCAAGAAGGAGACACTGAGGGTGGCTCCTCTAGAGCTGGGTTTAGGAGATCTTCTCGCAGGCGGACCCAGAGTCCCAATGATGCTTGACTTGTATTTTAATTTTCCTGCAAGAATAAGAAAAAGTGTTTCTTAGACAAATTTGTATTAATCTCAGCTTTTAGCCCTTTGTCCTTTGGATTTCTTTTGATCTTGTTGAAACTTTAAATGAGACAAGTTTAGAATTCACCTGATAAAGTTCTGTAGTAAACAATTTGAACTATTCTGACCACCTTTCATGGGATTTGCACTTACTTGAATGAGGCACGACCGCTAGTTTGGAAACTTTTATGCATGATTACCTTTTATTTTTTGAAAAGAATTTTTCTCTCTTTTTTGTTTGAAAAGGAATGAGTGGTTTTTTTTTTTTTTTTTTTGGTCCCAGAAAGAGGGGATAAGGCATAGCCAAATGCCCATAGTTTAAAAGATGAATGCATGACTTTGAAAAATCTTGATTTTATCAAATTTTCTCCCCTTTCCCATTTTTGGAACCAGTGATGCAAGTGATTTTTTTTTTTTTTGGAAATCAAATGGACAAAGCATGTCTAAATGCCCCAATTTGACACTTCCCACCAAATTTTGAAAACATTATTGTACAATCAATTTTTTTTAGTGAAAAATGAAGTCATAATAGACCCAAGAAGCGTCCAAAAACACTAAACAGAGATGATTGGGACTTGGTTGAATTGGGTGCCAATCAGCATTCTTGGAGTGTCGATCGGCACTTGGGGAGTGCCAACTAGCACTTTAAGGTGCCCACAGGCACACCCAATTTTGGGTCGACTCCTTGCGCTTTTTCAATGTGTTTCTTGTGTTTTTGGGTTTTTTGAAAAATATTTTCTCTGTTTGTGACCATAAAACACTTTCCTAGTTAGCTACAAACTCTTGAAACTTATTTAAACCTGATTAAAGACTGTAGCTTATTTTAGCATCTTACCTATAAACAAATTTCTGCATCAAAGTTATCAAGAAACAATAATCACAAGCAAGAGTCATCCATGGCTAACAATCAAAATTCTTCTCATTCAACCATTCATGATATCAATAGATGGGTTCATAGCTTTGATTTTAGTACCAAGTCCAATTTTACAAATCTGTTTTGTGTTAAAAAAGTCAGATCTAAAAAATATAGATATGTTTTGAACTAAAAAAATCAAATTTGAAAAATACAGATTTGTTTTTGAGCTTAGAGCAAATCATATCAATTTTTGTGTTTAGAGAAAATCAGATTTAGAAAATACAGATCTGTTTTGTGTTAAAAAAAAAAAAAATCAGATCTGAAGAATACAGATCAGTTTTGTGGTTTTTATAAAAAAATTTGTTAGTCATTGCAGATTTTGAAACTTAAGAAAATGAATTATAATAAACAATCACCTAAGCACATGTTAAAGAAAATTCTAGCAACGTATTTAAGCATGGTAATTATATATCAAGAACAAAACATAATAAACACATGCTAAACATATTCATGCATCAAACAATAAAAATTAATGAAAGAAGAAAAACATAATACCTCTTACATGAGCATGCTCTTCTAATGAAAGAATATTTTAAGATTCAAAGAAATTTGTTCACCTCTTTGAAGCCTAAAATACTTTGCTTACAAAAAAGAAGTTCTTAAAGCAAAAGCCTCCAGAACATCTTTAATGTAAGGGGAATTGAAAAATTAGAAGAGAAGAGCAAGAAAAAGGGGGAGGGGGGGGGGGGGGGGGGGTCAGAAAGTGTGCCGAATTTTGAGAGGCATCCCCTATTTATAGAGATTAGAATGCCTTGAAAAATTAGCTGAATAATCAAATATGAATTGGGACATGTCCTTATCTCTAAAAAATCGAAAAAGGTAAGGTTTATCTCAATCCAGGAGTCCTTGGGCCAAGCCACACTGATGAGAATCACAAAGCATTCAATGATCCATTGCATGTTCTAGTTGGGCCTATTACTAAAGCAAGATCCAAGAAGATCAAAGAAGCACTTAATGGGCTGATTCAAGAGATTTGGGCTGATTCTAACGTGGGACATTCCAAGCTTGGCCCAAAGGAAGATGAAGGAGTAATAAATTTAATCCAAGCTATTGAGGGCTAATTGAGCGTGATTTATGGCGTGGATTAATGGCTGATTGACTTTCCAGCCCCATATTAGTTAATAGCCATTTTTCCTATTCTGGAACTTATTATTTTAGACCAGATCTACCTTAATTTTAGGCTTTTATTATTTAGAACGTTTTTTAGCTATTTTCCTATTTTGGATATGCTAATTTCAGACCAAATCAACTGTTATTTAGGGTTTTATTATTTAGTACGTTTTTCATATTTTCTATTTTCAGTCATGCCTTATAAGTATCATGCACTCATTGTAATAGAGACTACATTTGAATAAAAATCAGAAAAGGTGAGGCTTTGCTCTTCTTTTGGTTCTTCAAGAACTGTGACCTTATCAGAGATTCTTCCTTATGGTGTTCAAACTTTATACCTCTGGTTCGTGATTCAATTATAATCACTGGGTCAAGGTGTTATACTTATACCTTTGGTTCACGTTTCGATTATAAACGTTGGGTCAGGGTTTTCTATCAAAAATATGAATTTTAGCTTTCTTGGGCAAGTATTCCAATATTGTTTGTTGGGTCTCAAAGCGTGTCGATTGAGGTTCCCATCACATGCATTTGTGCCAATTGACACTTGGGAAGTTCCATTAGCACTTTTCATGTGCTGATCGGCACTCCAAGAGTGCTGAATGGCTCTCTTGGGTGCTGAGCTTGCGTTTGAATTTTGGTCCAATTTGGACTCCTTTTTTGAGGTTTTTTTAGTCGAGAAATTTATTTAGACGCATTTTTAATCCGTATTCCGAAGAATAATCCCTATTTCTGGATATTCAGGTCTTTAAATTGATAATTATCTTGTAGAAAAATATTCCAAAAAATCTTGATTATCCACAACTTCTTTGTTATCTAATTATCCACTTTATTCCCATGCAAGCTAGTCTATTTTTGACACTAACCAACAACCAATCACAAGATTATTTCATTAATTTTAATTTTTTAACCAATCAAAATTAATTTTAATTAATCATGCGTGGTTAGTTTCACCCAAACAAAATGCATGCAGACCGTGCAAACTTAATCATGTGATATCTTTCAATCCGATGATTCGATTTGGAAATCGGACATACCGTCACGACCATTAGAACCTCAAGATAATTTTTATGATATGACATGAATGAATTAATACATGTAATGCAACTCTAAATGTCAGGTATATGAATGGTCACTCTAGCCATCTTCCTTGATTAAATTATGGGTGCAAAATCGAGTGTCTACAGGAGGTATTCTCGGACTCAAAATTAATAGTAAGCCAAATAGAAGGAATTTTTTAGGCAAAGGACTCTCGTGTGTCACAATATTTGAAGTTGTTCGGGACACTACGAGCAGGCTTCCAAAAAGTGAACGTGGTCAAAATACCAAGAAGTCAGAACAGCCACGCTGATTCATTGGCCATTTTGGCTTTGTTGTTTGATGAATGCATTCCGCGAATGCTCTTTGTAGAGTTATTGGAGTGACCGAGCATAGAGCATTGCCCAATTGTAGCATTGGCTTTGATGCCCGAGTCAAGCTGGTTGGACCCATATATCTCCTTTCTATCTTATGGATCTTTGCCGGCTAATGGGAAAGAGGCAGAGAAAGTGCAAAGAACGTCGGCTCATTTCTGGTTATCCGTAGATAAAAAGTTATACCAGTGGTCATTTGGAGGTCCTTATCTATTATGTCTCCATCCGAATAATGTCGCTGAACTCCTATCCAAGCTGCATGAAGGGATTTTTGGTGGACACTCGGGGGGCAGGTCTTTGTCCCATCAAGCTGTGACTCAGGGAATTTGGTGGCCGAATATGTAGCCAACTACGTTAGAAAGTGTGATCATTGACAAAAACACGCCCTAGTCATTCATCAACTGGGTGGAAATTTGAATCCAATCACTAGCCCATGGTCCTTTGCACAATGGGGTTTGGACATAATTGGGCCATTCCCTAGGGCAACGGCAAATGGGAGATTTGTATTGGTCGCCACCGATTATTTTACGAAGTGGGTGAAAGCCGAAGCCTTGGCGAATATTACAGATGTTGACGTAAATAAGTTTTTCTGGAAGAATATCGTTATGAGGTTTGGGGTACCCCAGATGCTGGTTTCTGAAAACGGATTGCAATTTGATAGTAAGGCATTTCGAGAGTGTTGTAGTGATCTAGGAATAATTAATAGGTACTCGTCACTAGCATATCCCCAAAGTAACGGATAGGCTGAAGCAACGAACAAGACAATAATCAATGGTTTGAAGAAGAGACTAGAATGGGCAAAAGGGAACTAGGTCGAGGAATTACCGAGTGTTCTATAGGCCTACCGGACTACACCAAGAAGGTCAACTGGTGAGACTCCTTTTTCCATGAAGTACGGGGCAGAAGCATTCATCCTAGTGGAGAAAAGCTTGTTGAGAATGAAGGTCACTGGTTTCTCACCAAATAGCAATGACATTCGAATGGCCGAGATTTTAGATCCCTTGGAAGAGAGACAAGGCATGAAGTCTATTCGACTCGCCAATTACAAACAGAAATTGGCCTGGGGTATAACAAGAATGTAAAACCTAGAGAGTTTGTGGCGAGAGACCTAGTGTTGTGGAAAGCAGTGGGAAGTATGAAGGATCAGAATGCGGGAAAGTTCGCCTCGAATTAGGAGGGGCCCTACTGAGTGACAGCCATAACTGGAACAAGGGCTTATTACCTGAAGGATATGGAAGAAAGACCTCTACCCTGACCATGGAATGTGTGTAATCTAAGTGTAATAATTGCGGTGTAATAATTGTAAGTTATGTCTGAGGTTGTAAATGAGTTTAAATAGGGAATGCAGGAAGAATTCTGTTATTTTGCGCCAAATTATTTTAACACCTTAATAAACTCTTTTAAGGACAGAAACCTAGCCTCGGCTTGACCCTAGTCACTGACTAGGTGGAAACCTTAATAAAATTTTCTGAGAATGGAAACTTAGCCTCGGACTTTAATCACTAAGTAAGGGAATCGTCACTGGAGTTTTTGACTTCAAAACAGAGGACCTAATCCTGACCAAAATTAGGTTTATAGAAGGACCTCGGCAATCATAGTTAAATTTCAAGTCTTTTTGTTCGAGGAGTCTCTCTTATGTTGACAACGGTTATTCACAAAACTTTATAATACTAATCAATGATCACATCTCAGTTAGGGTTATGTCACATATAGGTCACCGATCGTTTACACTTAGAATTATTTTTTGGTATCCAATGGCATAATTTCATTTAAAGATGGTAGATTGTTTGTGTAAACGGGGTTCGGCCATTTGCCCACGTACCAACTGGAGCATTGCAACAATTCGAAGAATAGAGGAAACATTATAATGAAACAAAATGAAACAATGAGCAAGGACTTTAAGCAAAAGGATTCAATATTCAATATTAAACAAACCATATAAAGTTCAGTATATACATGAATAAGGTACCACTTAACTAGATACAAAAAGTTTGGCCGGTAAAAAGAAAATATACTGGAAGAAAAGAAACAAGAAACAAATAAGAAAGGGGGGGGGGGGGGGGGAGTAAGTAGATTGGCGAATCAGGCAGTCGGGCCTTGGTTCATGGCCGGGGTCATGAGGGAAACTTCACTGGCAATGGGAGGAGCCGACCCTTGGCCTGCTTGAGGAGCGCCTTACCTCTCGATAGGAGTGGTGTTTGTCAGGATATCTTCATCAATTACCACTAAAGGCCAATGGTGTTCACTGCTGCCATCTAACCCTTCACAAACCTGAACCTTCGAGCTTGAAGGACAACCACGCCTGCCAAGTTCTCGGCATATTTAAACCCCATGTTGTAGTAGACTTGCGAGCAAGTCTTCATGGTCTCCTTTAGGTCAGCCAACTCTTTGTCATAGGTGGAGACAATGCTTGTAGCCTCGGTGAGTTTGATCTCGGCCTCCCCAAGTTTGCCTTGTAAGCCTTCTGCCCTCTGCTTAGCCAGTTCCCGAGCCCTCTCGGCAATAGTTGCCCTTCACTCCATTGCATTTAGTTCAAGGGTTTTTTTCGTTTAGGTTGGCCTCAACTACTTGCTTTAAGTCCTTCTCCTTGTTGGCCTCCTTTATGATGCCCTTTAGTCGACCCTCCACAACAAGTGTCATTTGGGCGGCCTGAGACAATGGTAGAAATGATCCAAGGATCAGCACAAATTGAGAGTTAACACTTATATATATAAATAAATAAATAAATAAAAGAAAAAAAAGGAAAAAAAAAAAAGAAAAGAAGAAGAAGAAAGGAAGAAGAAAGACAATATTGGATACTCATAGCTATGGTGTACCACTTCAACTTAAGGACGAGGTCCTTATCCTGACAACCCGAGTAATGATCCATATCTGCATGTAGCAATAGGGCCTGCCCGAGGTTGTCTGAGACTTATCCTTTGAGGCCGCTCCTCCAAGTCTAAACAGAGGAATTAGAGGGTAGAATTTTCTCACACAATTGGAAGGAGCATTCCCATCCTGAGTAACAATAGTAATAGAGGAAATGTACAAAACGTGAACAAGATGAGGGCAAAAATGCGCACTATGGGGTCATACTAAAGAGTCGGGAAGAAGGATACCGACCTATTTGCCGACGAGAACTCAGGCAAGTGAGTTCGCTGTTGAGCTAATTCCCGCTTACTCTTACAAACTCCCCTACGGAGTTCCTATTAGAGTCGGGGAGGCATGATATCAACCTAAACATGGTGTTTCAGGTTTGAAGGTAATACTCGTTTCTTAGGCTTCCCCAAATACCATATAGAAAGTTAATATCATGGTGCATAAGGCTTAGGCCATATAGTTGGTTAAGACACCCCGTACAGTTCACTACCCTGTAAAAGTTGGGTAGACATTGGTCGGGGCTAAGCCCATAAAAACTAAGAGTCCTAAGTGAAAGGGGATCTACTGGAAATCTAACCCCACCCTCTTGTATAGACATTAAGGGAAAAAAGACTACATGGAGCAATCTTGGTCTTCTATGTCCCCCTCATGACAGTATGATATATTCACATCATGAGGGATATTAAACCTAGCTTTGAAAGACTCTATGTCTGTATTAGTGTTCAAAAAGTGCGAAAAAACCCATTTTACCTACTAAGATAACTAAGGAAGCACAAGAGTGAAAGAAGCAGGAGGACGAAGACTTACTGAGTAACTTCTTGATGGTAGGAATGATCTCGAGAGAAACTTAGGGGCTCGGGAAGAAAAGGGGAGTAAGATTCCAAACTGGAAAGAAACTAAAGAAAGTTATAACAAGTACCATGACTGTATTTATAGGAAAAAAAAATCATTTAATGCAACTGCAATAAATTAATTAATAACTGTCGTTACTTCTTTTCATGCGTGCCTCGATAATCAAAGCGTTAGATCATCTCGACCATCTGATAGCCCAGGTGTTGCCATGAGTGCATAAAGAGCAAGCTGTCATGTTTGTTGCATTAATTGAGTGACAGTTGGTCTTCCTGAGATATAATCATCGTTTTGAAAAATCTAGCCGACCATCGAGGCAAGAAACCCCGATCCCATTTCCACTTTGTGAAAATAGGATTATGGGGGACTATTGTTGGGGGGAGGGGGGGGGGGGAGGAGGGCCCGGGTCACTAGGAGTGGCCCATTTAACTTAGGACCAAGGCCGATCTAGGTAGCAGGAAACTAAAAGTTGCCCAAACACTATAGGAATAGGCCCAGCTCGACAACGGGTTTGCAAGGATCTAGAAATTGTCATTTGGGGAATCTTGCTGTATTCGAGCCAAGCTAGGCCCAATACCAACTAATAATCCTATGGAAGATTAATGAGGAAACAGTCAAATTCAAGTCGGTCCCCAAGCATTGTTAGTGCCCTTAAGGAGTTTGCTACCGAACACTATTTGGCTTATGGAACAAGTTTCAAGAAGATCTTCAAAAGAAATGATACTTCCTTCGCATTCTAATTGAAAGTCGAATTGCATGGGAACTAATGAAAAAATAATGATTTGAACCCCACTAAAGGGAGGCTATATAAGGGAAGTGGGGGCAGGTAGGAGAGGGTGGTTGAAAAAGAGAGGGAAGGAAAGAGAGAGAATCACAGGAAAAAGAAGAGAGCAAGTTGAGAAAATGAGAGACTAAAAACCAGAGGGAAGAGGAAAATTGGGCTAAGAATCACAAGGATAATAGAGATTGGGCTGTCAAGGCAGCATTTGAGGCAATAATAAGTAGGACTATAAGGATACCCATGAACAAAATAAATTGGGAGCCCAATCCTTTGTCTCAGAAGGCATCATTCTCAAATTTGGGTACCACAGCCCCCAAATAATAAAAAAAAAGGCCCCACTTGTAAATATATATATATATATATATATATATATATATATATATATATATATAATATTTATCTATATATTTTAATTACAAAAAAAATTAAATACTTCTATTGGTCAATAAAATGCGTTACAAAGGTCCCATTAAATCCTAAAATACAGAAGATTAAAAAGGGGAAAAACAAAAATAGTCAAACTTCAACTACCAAAATTAAATTTTAGGAGACAAATTCATTAACTCATTCTTGAAATATGCTAAAATCAAAATTAATATCAGACAAATTCATTATGAATACAACGTAATTGTCTTGAAATAGGCTAAAATAGATATTATAAATTTCTAAAATAAAAGAAAAAATCTCTCATCTCTCTATTTCTCGACCTCTCCATCTATATTTTTACCTTTCTTTTCTTCATCTTGATTCTTGATCTTTTTCTATAAGCTCAATCATTCTTTATAATAACTTGAAATCACTCTTTGTTCATCGCCTTTCACGGTAGATTCGAGATTGAAGAAGGATAGTGTGGGCATAGCAGAGGTAACCCCTCTCTCCTTCTCTATCTTTCCAATATTTAACATTGAAAAGTTCGCTTTTTATTCAATTTATATTTTAAATTATATTTTTTAATCTACTTGATTGATAGCCGATAGGACAACACACGAGTCTTGCTCTCTTGCACAGCCCACTGCCCACAGCACTCCGCACAGTGCACACCATCATATGAGCATATGCTAATGCTAACTAGCCATTAGCTATAAGCCTATAGTGCATTGTTTACACTTCACAACTGGCCCCCATATGCCACACGGCCACACACTAACCCACCCATACCCACACTCACACTCAATATATACGCTCACACCCACTATATCTTTCACCCTTTTTTTATGCAAACTTTTACTTTATCAATTATTATAAGTTATCACACCAATTAATAATTTGATGTATATCATATCAACTCATTTGTATTACTTTCTCTAAAAAAAAAAAAAAAAAACTCATTTGTATTACAATTATACTAATTTATTGAACCATGTAATAAATTAATTTTGTTTGTGTAGGTTTAGACTTTAAAGTATAAAGTGGTCATGGCTTTAGAAAAATTGCAATAACCAAGTTCTATTATTCTATACTTTAAATTTTATTTTTAGTTAAATTATCATTTTTAATTATAAATTTTGTTTTATTTATCTATAAATTTTTTCTCATTATAAATGTCTAATAGATTTTAAATAAAAATAAAAATAATCAATAAATATTATTTAATTAATATTTATATATAAAAAAAAGGTCCCACTTAAAATTTTTGCCTAAGGCCCTCAAAGTTGTTGAGCCAACCCTGTTGATATAGGCTTAAAATCATAGGAACCAAAATGAGATTAGACCCAAAATGTAAGGATTAAAAGTGTATTTCCATCTTAAACATGCCTAGATTGCAATCTTTGCAATTTGCCTACCTAGGACTGGGAGTACCATGAGCTAGTATGTTGGAGTAATAACTTTGGGGTTGGGTTCACTTCCCAAAATTTAGAGCAGAAGGGATTTACCTCATCTGTTTGGGTTAAGATTCTGTCGATTTCATTGCACATTCTGTCGATTTCATTGCACATAAGCCTTGTCAAAGTATTACAATGAATAGGTGATTTTGTGAATTTGGTACCCTTATGTAGAGTCATTTGGCTGAATATTGCTAAATTCGAAATTTATTTGCGTTATAGGTACTGTTCCAACTTATTTAGGGAAATGAGGAGAGAAAGTGAATTTCAGCAACACTGTTGCCGAAATTCAACAAAAGTATGAGAGAGAAAGAGAAAAAGTGGGAGAGAAAGAATGCAAGAATTTCAATAATGTGATTATCGAAATTCCTGCTGCCTGATCAGCCTGCCCGAGTGTGTGAGTTGTGTGCTCGAAGTGGGATGTGCTAAAAAAAAAAACCAATTATGGCAATACCATTGCCAAAATAGGGGAAGAAAAAAAAATTGTGGCAATTGTGGCAATGCCATTGCCGAAATAAGGGAAGAAAAAAAAAATAGTGGTTGCCGAAATCTGGGGAGGAATTAAAAAAATAAGTGCTACATCCACAATATTTTTACAACATTTTCACAACAAATCACATGTGATTAGTTATTATTAGTTCAAATTTGAATTTAACATTGAGATTACTTTTTTAATCCAATAATAACAACCTGCCACTTAAAATTTGTTGTAAAAATATTGTAAAAATTGTGTGCACTTAACATTTCTTAAAAAAAAAAAAAATGTGGAATGGAATTGTGGCAATGGCATTGCTGAAATAGGATGGAAAAAAAAAATTGCAATTGGTTAGTGGCAATGCCATTACCAAAATAGGGGGGTAAAAAAAAAAATTGGCAATTGTAGCAATCCCATTGCCGAAAATGGGAAGGAAAAAAAAAAGTGGTTTCCGAAATCTGGGGAGAAATTAAAAAAAAGTGCTACGTCCACAATATTTTTACAATAAATTATAGGTAATTAGAATTATTAGTTCAAATTTGAATTTAACAATGAGATTACTTTTTTAATCCACAATAACAACCTGCCACTTAAAATTTGTTGTGAAAATATTGTAAAAATTGTGTGCACTTATCATTTCTAAAAAAAAAAAAAAAAAAAAAAAAAGTGGAATGGAATTGTGGCAATGACATTGCCGAATTCCAATCCACTTTTCACAGTTCCAAAATTTTTTTTTTACCCCCCTATTTCGCCAATGGCATTGCCACAAACCAATTGCAAAAATTTTTTTTCCCTCCTATTTCGGCAATGCCATTGCCATAATTCCATTCCACTTTTTTTATTATTTTTTTATTTTTATTTTTTTAAGAAATGATATGTGCACACAATTTTTACAATATTTTTACAACAAATTTTAAGTGGCAGGTCATTATTGTTAGATTAAAAAAAATAATCTCAGTGTTAAATTCAAATTTGAACTAATAATAATTAATCACATATGATTTATTGTGAAAATATTGTAAAAATATTATGGACATAGCACTTATTTTTTTAATTCCTCCTCAGATTTCGGTAACCACTTTTTTTTTTTCCTTCCCCTATTTCGGCAATGGTATTGCCACAATTGGTTTTTTTTTTTTAGCACATCCCACTTCGAGCACACAGCACACACACTCGGGCAGTAGGAACTTCGGTAATCACATTATCGAAATTCATGCATTCTCTCTCTCTCCCACTTTTTCTCTTTCTCTCTCATACTTTTGTTGAATTTCGGCAATGGTATTGCCGAAATTCACTCTCTCTCCTCATTCCCCTAAATAAGTTGGAACAGTACCTATAACGCAAATAAATTTCGAATTTAGCAATATTTAGCCAAATGACTCCCCTTATGTATGTTGAAAAATTATAAAATAGTCCAACTAGACAATAATGTTGTATTTCTTTTTTTCACATAGATAGTGAGTCTCACTAGAATTTAATTAGTAGAATCCTTGTATTTCTTCTTCTCACATAGATAGTGAGTCTCACTAAAAATTTAATCAGTAGAATCCACTACCATTCGAGAGGAGATAGTACTTTGTATTGTATATTATTCATGTTGGTTATATTATAGGTAGAAAATCAATGCTTAACTAATATTGTCCTATGGGAGGATATAGGCAAGGAGACCTGTGGTTAATTTAAGTTGCCTATCTGTGATTTGAAATTTGACATTTTACTCACATGAGGTTTGACCGAAATTTAAATTGCTTACCCATGGTTTGAAATCTCATAATACAAGTGTTCTGCTGAATTCTTTTTTACTTGATTTGATCTTGTATTTTTATTTTTATTTTATTTTTATTTTATTTTTTGGAGGAGAAAGAATAAAAGTGAAGCAAAATTACATATTTAACCATGTTTTTAACGAAGGTGGATTACATGATTCCAACTTAAATAACCTCAGGTGAGTAAAGTGTCAAACTTCAAACCACAAGTAGGCAACTTAAATTTCAACCAAATTATAGGTAGGTAAGTTGTAATTTGTCTTTTTATTTTTTATTTATTCTACAATCACACTTTGCTAGAAGTTGCATGCGTTAACCCGTAATTGAATTACCTCTTTTACACATGGATCCACCATTAGTACTTAGTGAAAAATAATCTAATCTATCATTTGACATATTTACAAGTTGTGGCCAGTAAGTGTTTTTAGACTTCTCCATTTTTAATGAGTTGTAAATTCTAGGCTTAGTCTAAAATTCTTTTTCATCCATACCATTAAAGCTTAGTAGCCAATAATGCCAGAATTATTTTTTTTTAAGATGGACTAAGTTATATATTAACACATTAACATGATTGAACATATGTTATTTTCTTATATATATAATGAAAATATTTACATAAAATTAGTTTTTATGGTCAAAACATTTTTACTTTCTTCCAATCAATTTGTAAACGATGAATAATATTAAAATTATATAGATCAGAATTAATATTCTTTAAACATTTTAGATCAATTATTTTTTTTGTTAAATAAATTAGATATTACATAGTTAAATTATATATATATATATATATATTACATAGTTAAATTATATATATATATATATATATATATATTTAATCAGTTATAAATAATTTTACGTGCCTGAACATATGAAAGTCAATTAAAGAAAAATATAACAATAATATAAACTAAAGAAAAAGCTTATTTTTCATAGATCTAGGCTATCTAGCTATGTATGAATGATATGAGAGTAAAAATGGGGCACATTAAAGCTCTCCTCAAGCAAACTCCTAACGTAACGTAAGTACTTAATGAACTTTCTCCTATTTGTTCTTGTGGGGGCAAAAAACTCAACAACCCCGGCCCATTTCATACAGAGCTCAAGGCCCATGCCGAGGAGGAAGAAACGCCCGAGGACGAACAAAGAGAGTCCAAATTGCCAAGAGACATCGCCGAGGACAATCCCGTCCTCGGCCAACCAAGATCATAAGAAGTAAGAACGACATGCCTTTAAAGATAGCCTCCCAAGGCATCCCAAGAAAAAATGAATAACACAGTGGGTTAGCCATGGGAGCGTAGTGGAGGAGCAATTCCATCACCTCCGCATTAAATGCCCACAACTAACGATCTGGCCGCATTAATGAGGAAATGACCTCTGAGCAGTATTGCCTTGGTTGCTGCAACTCACAGAAGGTTTGGAAATGCGGCAGATGGGACAAGCACTCGAATAGCGACCTACATGATCGACAAATGGAGGGCCAAGATCAACTAAAAGGGGATATATAATGTAAGAAACACTCCAGGAAAGGGGATCGAAGGACTGGAGATAGGGAAGACGGTTGTAGTTTGCATCCTCTTGGAAAACCTTTGTAACCAAGCATTGAAGAAATAATAAGAACAACCAGTCCTCGGACCAAGCCCGAGGACAAAGTTTCACACTCTACCCCACGTACTTGTTATTCAATCTATTTACAATCATGTCTAGTTGTTGTAATCCTCACTGAAGCCCAGTTCTTGAACCCACTCTCTACAAATTCATTATATTGGGCTAGTTGGGCCTGAATCTACTCACGTAACAGTAGAAGTGCCCAAACTCGGTCCTTACAGTTCTCATTGTCAATGATGTTTCCTAAATACTCACGGAAAATTATTAGGTACTCACAGAGTACCATAAATGCATACTCTTTTCTTTCACATGAATAGTGGGTCTCACTATGAATTTAATTAGTGAGACCCATCATTCATGTTAGAGGAGTGAGTACGCATTTATGGTACTCCGATAGTACACAATAATTTTCCAATACTCACCTAGTCAACAAATGATATCAACTGAAATAATAAATTTATGCAAATAAACTTAAATAAGCAAAGAAATAAACACCGTATAATTTGCCCATTTCCAAGGTTAGATTAGATTTCTTCATCCACGTATAAGTTAAAGAAAAACTAACTCAATTTGTTTTGGTAAAAGACTTCTTTAAAAAATAACTATGGTTTTAAATTTTGGATCAGACCAGGTTGACTGGTAACCAATCATTAATCCAATTTTAAACACCCATAAACTGGGGAGAATTAAATCGTTTATGATTCTAATGGTTGAATTTGATTATTATTTTTTTTTTTCCTAGAAAGCTTTGCTAAAAATGTAACACTATCAATTTTCATTCGATGTGAAAATCATCATTGTTTGTCAAAATCTTAGATTACCCATTTTGTTCCATAGACTCAACAACCTCCACTCACTTCGCCATCGAGTTGCACAACCCAAAAACACCAAAAACCCACCATTGTCTAGATCTTACTGTGGAATGTCATTCGATTTTGGTTGGAGAGAGAGAGAGAGAGGTTTCAGTGATTTTAAAATTTTTTTTAAAAAAATGGTTCTATCATGCTTCGAAGTACTCTTAAAATTTTCTTTTAATGGCATCAAGATATTGGAGTTTTCGAGATATTTCAAAAAATTACTCAGAGCATTTGAATGCAATTAAATTATCTAAGTACTTGAATAATCTCTTTGACAAATAGTAAAAAATATTACTTTATCTTTAACCAGATATATTGAACATCTTTAGATAGTGTTTTAGTCAAGATTGCTAATTTTAAAATTTTATTTTATTAGCTTTTTATTAAATTCATTATTATATCCTTACTCTTCAACTTCCAGTCAAAACCTACCCTAACCTCAAAAAACTTGATCCTTTATCTTTTCGATTATTTCAACCTTTAGTCAAAATCTAGCCGTACCTCAAAAAACTTGATCCTTTATCTTTTCGATTATTATAACATTTCAGCTTTTAGCGGGGAAAATAGCTCATTTTCATGTATTTGAATGTAACAACGAAAATGAGCTGCAAAATATTTCAGGTTTCAGCTATTTGGTACAAGGAATAAATATTAATATTTTTATAATTCCAAATAATTATATGAATCATAACTTCCATTCACAACATGTAGAATAACTAGAAAACTCACCTAAAACAACAATTTTATTTTTCAAATACACACTAGTTCACAAGTATTAAATAAAATCAACAATCCAAAATAGTTAAAACATATTAAACCATTCACAAAAGCATAAGACTGCAAATTTCCAAAATGAAAAATGAAAGATAAATTAACCCTCATAGCTTCGATTTTAAAAGCTGAAATCATTGACCAAGTTACATATTTTTCATTTTGATACCAGCCAAACATCATAAAATGCTGTTCGTCAAAACGATCCACCATCAATAAAATAAATAACAAATAATCAAGTGAGATATGTCATTTGTGGCACACACCCATTATGCACATTCCATCTTATACTGCGTTTCTCCCAATCTAGACATTTAATCTTTTTCTAGCATTAACCATATAATGAATATCTTCTTCACAAGGTACACGATGAGAGTAGCATCCACCTGTGCTGCCGCTACAAGGATTAAAGTTGGAATGTCATAAATGGAGACACCTTAACTTTTCAGGAATCTATTAGTAAAAACTTTCTTAAAATCAGTCTTCAACACCTGCAACAATGGTTGACTTTATAATGGTAAAAACAGGTTAAAAGACACAGTACAAAAGATTGGCATGCTTACAGAAATGTTGCATAATTAATTGAGTACACCAAAAATTAATTTAAAGAAAAACACACAAAACACACATTCTCTTATCCTCCTGGGCCACAAAATTCTTCCAGAAGAGGAGCCAATGGCCTAAAATCAACATTCTAATGTGAATATGTAAAACAAATTAAGAAAAAAAAATATGTTATCCTAACTAAATATTACAGTTTGTGCTGTAATATGGTTCCGATTGATAAATTGAAAACAACCTCAATCGGTTTTCTTCTCTTCTTCCTTTGTGGTAACAGTCACCACTGCACCATCAGCAACCTGATCATCCTCACCGCCAAAATTGAAAACCATCTCAGTTGGTTTTCTTCTCTTCTTCCTTTGTGGCAGTCACCTCTGCACCTTCAGCAACCTGATCATCCTCACCAACAAAACCAAATTCGTTTACACGTCTCTTGTCCACTGGATATATCCATCTTTGGTATACATATATCAAAAATATAACATCTGCAAGAACAGCAAAAAGAGGATGAAAATCACACCCAAAAAAAAAACCCAAGTCTAGAACAATATCAGAAAAATACGACAGGATGTAAGTAACCCATGAATCCAACACAAAATTAGCAGGGTTTCATACTAGCATTAGGTTATGATACTCATTGAAAAGATGTATTGACAATGAGGGGCACTTAAATGACATACAGGAACGCATAACTTAGCAACAAAAAAATAAAAGGGTTATCGGTGACGAATGAAAAGCAATACTGTATGTGCACAGGGCCTGCATTGGTATCAACAACAGCCTCCCACGTGACCCTGATTGTGAGGTTTGTAGCTCCAGCCTTCCAAGGCATTTTTAAGAAGCTTTCTACCAATAATGACACAATATTTCGAATAATATGGGAAAATAAACAAACCAAAACAATAAATTAATAAATAAATAAGAGGAAAGGACACAACTCTATGCCAGGCTAAGCACGACAACTGCTAGCATCTCCATTCCTTTACAAGTTTTCCAAGACAAAAAATACTGACTATCCAATTGCCATAGCTGAATAAAATTACTAACCAAAACTTCTGAAACATCCAAAGGGTGAGGATGATAATAAGCACTTAGAAAAATCTCTCTTCCTATTTCTGAATAAAAGCAAGAAACTAGGCACATGACCATAATACAGAATAAAAATCCAACACAAAGTTATAGTCCACAATAATGAGGTATGCACCATGCACCCTAACTAAATTAAGGTTGGCACTATATAGTAGTCTTGAGTGCTATACTGTTTGAGGCATTTCACCCTCAATGTAACAATGACACAATTACTGCACCTTCCAGGTGGTGGCAGTTTTCCTTTGAATATTTCTAGTTAAAATGACCATTGTAATAATATCACCAATCAGTACAACATGGACTACCTGTTTTCCCATTCCCTTTTCTCATAATAGAAATAGCACCGTTGCACTTCCATTGCCTAACCCTCATTTAGGAATTTGACAGTGAAAAAGGGACCTAACTTAGGCATATGGACTTTAAAGTCTCCTACAGTTATTAGGAAAATTGAACTAATATGCAATGTGGATTTAAATTATATCTCACCATCACGAAAGACAGACAGCCGATGTAGTGTTGGCATTTTTATGACAAATGCAAAGAGATCATCAATGATGGTGTTGAGGAATTTGTACGTCATCTGCCTCCAGGGTAGATGGGCCACAGACTTCAGCTTATAATTTATGAACAATTGAGGGCACATCATTATAAAACCTGCAATAATGAAAATCATTTTGCATATCAGTGTCAACGAGTAATGAAAAACAATTTGCATGCTCTGAGAGCTGTTTTGACTCTTAACATAATAAATGATTATGAAGTTCATAAGCCATCAAAGAAAATTTAGATAAAAAGAGGCTAAGATTACTAATCAGGCTCCCAACAAGAGTATAATTTTGAGTTAATGACCCAGTAATGCCTGAGTTGGATTTTTTTTTTCTTTTTTTCTTTTTTCTCTCCGTATATTATAACATAAACAGTTCAATGAATTAACAAGTCTAGTAAGAAGAACCAATAGTAATATCAACACAAGAAGTTTTGGAGGAACAATCTTACCAAACATGTAAACACAGCTAGTCAATGAAGAAAGGATCCAGGAATACCAGCTCCTGTGGCGCTCGTACATGAGTGAGTAAATAGAGGAACATGCAACAAGTAAGAAGAGCACATAGGACAAATACTTCATTGCCATATCATCATACTCCTTTGTCTTATTTTGTGTATAAGAGTCACGATTCCGGAACCTCAACATAGGTATTCTCCCACTTCTATCAATCTGGGGATTAAAGAGAAAAATTACAAAATTCCCTCATCTCGTAATAAGGTAACTGAAATATTCGAAGCAGTATAAATAGCTTCAGTGCAGATATGATATTAGCAAGCATCAAATCCGTAGCTTTCTAGATATTAGAAGATTACTACATTGAAGGACATGCACACATCAAAATGCTAAATATATGACATGCAGTGCTAGACACAAATTATCACACACACAGACAGAACCTCGTTGAGAGCAATTGAAACTACTAAAATTATTTTTAGAGTCAGCTTTCAATAGAGTCAAATGGAAAGTACAGTTCTTTTTTTTTTTTTTTTTTTGGTCGTTGTTGTTGTTTTGCTGCATTTACTCAGAAGTAAGATTTTTCTGTCATCGTTATCATTATCAATTCATCAAAAAAAATTTATTTCTTTTGTTCTTAAAGCTGATTTATTTATTTATTGGTTTGGGAATCAGGTTCTAGATATGGTATGGCAACAAAATTTTGTTTATAGATGAGAATTTGAGTATATATACATAAAGTAGCTGGGAAATTTAGTACAAAATCAATCATACATGATTTCAGGAATGTACACAAATATGGAGTTCTATTTTGATAGATGATTAAATTGAAATGTATTAAGTAATGATTATTTTATCTTTTGTTAACAATGAATAAATGCTAGTTTTATTTTTTCATGCATTAATTTAGTAGTGAATCTATATTTCTCATTCTTGAATGTTGAAATTTTTTGATTCATGCTTCAACCCTCCCAAAAGGAGAAGTTTGAAAGTTGGCTAGCGGGTTGGAAGAAGCTATACCTTTCAAAAGGGATTGAAGAGTACTCTTTCAAGCCTTCCTATGTTAACCATTCCCACTTCATTGTTTACCATCCCCACGAGCATGGCAAATAGGATAGGGAAGCTGCAAAGGAATTTCTTCTGAGGAGGAATGGGGGATAACTTTAAACACTATTTGGTAGGATGGTATAAGGTCTGCACTACTAGGTTAGGGATTAAGAAGCTTACCACCTTTATCAAGCTCTCTTGCGGAAGTGACTGGCGGTTTGGGGTTGAGGAAATAAGTTTATGGAGATGTGTAGTTACCTCGAAATTTTGGGGAGTAGTGGAAGAGGGGAAGTTTGAAGTTAGTCAGGGGCACCCATGGTTGTGGTCTTTGGAAGAGTATTAGGATGGGTTGGGAGATGTTTGGTCAGCATATTCAGTTGGAGGTTAGAGTGGGGAACTGAATTTGATTTAGGCATGATTGTTGGTGAGGGCACCAACTCCTGAGAATTTCTTTTCTTGTGTTGTGCAACAGTTCCACAGATCAGGATGCTTCAGAGGAGTCTTTGTTGGTGAGGCAGTTTGAGGGGGAAAGGCAGAGTTGGGATGTTAGATTCTTCCAGTGCTTTAATGATTGGGAATTGGGCTTGGTGGCTGCTTTTCTTCATCTTCTGGATTCACATATTCCTCTTCATGAGGATGGAGACCGGAGGTTGAAGAAAAATGAAGAATTTGATATTTGTTCTTTCTATAATGCTTTGAGGGGATCCAATTCTGTCACTTTTCCTTGAAAATGTATTTGGGGTGTGAAGGCCCCACAGAGGGTTTCCCTTTTAATTTGGACGACAGCGTTGGGGAAGATACTCACTTGTTACAAACTTAGGAAAAGAAGCTACACCATAGAGGATTGGTGCTGCATGTGCCAGTGTAGCAGGGAGGCAGTGGATCACCTTTGGCCTCATTGCAAGTAGGATTATCAGTTGTGGAGATATTTTATTCAATCTTTTGGGATCTGCAGGGTCTTACCGAAGAGAGTGATTGATCTTTTGTTTGGTTTGAGGAACTACATAGGTAAACATTCTTTGAATATTTGGAATATGGATCTGTTATGTTGATATGGATCATATGGCAGGAACGAAATAGACATACATTTGAGAATGCAGTGAGTATGGGAGATCAGCTTCTAGCAACCTTTGTATGCACTTTGTTGGATTGATATTGTGCTTGGGGTTTTATGACTAGAGATTCCATTACTTTGTTTTTGGAGTCTCTGTCCTTTTGTACATAACTTTTTTGACTACTTTTCCTTTAATTTTTGATAGGTAATAAGAATATTATTAAAATAAACTGAAAACAAATGTAAGCCAATACAAGGTGTTCATGATGGTGAACACAAGGAAAAGCAACAAACACACAAACAGCAATAAAGAACAAGAACAAACTTAAAGAGCAATACTAAGAGAAGAAATAAACTCGAATATAGTGGAGCAATCTGAGAAGCCCCAACACCTAGACCAATCAAATAAGGTCTTCTGGCATAGAGCTTGTAATTGAACCAAGGATTTCTCGGTATCCTCAAAAGAGCGCCAATTTCTTTCCGTCCAAACAATCCACATCAAACAGCTAGGAACCATATTCCAAATGTCTGAATTAAATTTTCCCAACCCAAAACTCCAACAATACACCAAGCTTTCCACAGAGCCTAGCATGACCCATTGTGTCACAAAGATCTGAAGCATATAAACCCACAGAAAGTGAGCTACCGGACAATGGAGGAGAAGATGATCCACAGTTTCCTCATTCTGATGTCACATACAACACCTATTCACCAAAATGCGCCCCTTAAGTATAAGATTGTCCAATGTAAGGATCTGCCCATGAACCGCTGTCCATACAAAAAAGGCCACCCTCCTAGGGATCTTAGCTTTCCAAACACCTTTCCACGGAAAATTGGAGGCAGCTGCACCCCTAATGATATTGTAATAGAACTGGGTTTCAAACTTGTCATTCCCTTTGAGACACCAGTGAGGTAGTCTTCTTTTTAATAAAATTATTCTTACTTATCAAAAAAAAAGGATGAAATTTTGGTTCTGTCCCTGCACACACACATACTATCCTTGTCTATGTGAATCCAGCAAAAAATTGGTAGCAGCAAACAATAGGACACCGGGAAAAAGAAGTATCCCAAGCTTAAGTAAATGGCAGATAAGCACATACAAACATGCTAACGTTGTGTTAAATCTAGAATAATGTGATATCAGGGGGCAAATTCTCATGCATGCTTAAAGCCAAAATAATTGTTTAAATCTTAGAAGAGACATACAAACATTAATAAACATAATCTTAACAACTAGATGATACCTCTATGTGCATAGCCTTCCCAATTTTCCAAAACTCAATACAGCAACCAATTCCAGAACTTGCAAGAATCATCCATGAGGTGTCATTATCAAGTAGATAGAGGAAAACAATGAGCTGACATATAAAGCTCACAACAACAGACTTTGCAGAGAGTCCTTCCATAGACTTATTTTTGTTCCAAAATTGGATATCTGCATAGGGACACAATCAGATTAGTTAGCATTATTTATCCTCGAACATCCAGCAGTGAAACTTAAAAATTGCCCTTGAACAAAAATTACAATTTTACCATTCTTGAATGCCAAGAAGTCAAACACTGAATGAAGTAAAGAAACAACCATTGTGATTGCCAGGAGGTATGGATTTCCTTCCAAGAACACCCTCTGAGAAAATTATCAGATAAAGAAAAAAAATATATTAAGTTTCATTGAAGGTACTAGAAGCAACAAGGACAGAGAAAAAAAAAATAGCTTCCAAACCATTATAGACAGTAACTACAATCTTTGATTCCATTCCATTGAATGACAACCCAAATTTCACTTCATAAAGTTATACGTCATCTTATTTCAACTAGCAAGCAGGTGACTGTTGGATGGGAAAAATTCTCAAGCCAGAACATTAAGAAGATTTAGATTAACAAAAACTCTAGGATTAGAAGTCTTAAGGCTAATTGAAACACCTGTTTCTCTTACAATCATTTAATTCTTTCACATCTTCAAAGTTCCCCTCAAATGTAATCCAAAATACAATCTATCATTATGAAAACTTGGATAGTGTTCATCAGCTGAAATTCAGATTTTCATATTGATTTTATGGGATAATCTTTTATTTTTCTTTTGTGTGTGTGTGTGGAACTTATACAAGCAACCAGTGGGTCCTGAACCATGACTTCACCATCTGCCTTGCTCTTACAAGGGGAGGAAATGCCATTTGAGATAGAGTTCATTGGCTAAATTGATTATGTGCTTGTGCCAGAGAAATTTACTACAGTGACTGAATAAGCAATACCTTTAACTCATCAGCCTCGCCTTCAAGCATGCTTCCATAACTACGGTGAATCTGGAAAGATTGGTCAATCTGCAGGAATAGTTGCCACTTTGTCATGCTTATGGGACCCACCTCCAGATTAAGTGGCAACTCTGTCACTGTCTCATTAATTTGTATCAACTTGTCTCTAAGTAACCAAAACTCATTGAAGAAAACGCTTGGGTAGTAGTTCCCTGTACTAGGCTCAACATTCAAGTCTGCAGATCTAAGTCAAGAAACTCAAAGCTATGATTATGACATCCATCTTCCCACTGTCTACTTAACATGCAGCTCCAGGCCTAGTAAATCAATAGTGCAACAGATAACTAAAGACAATGGGTTACATCAACTATCTTGTTGCACACCAACATAAGTATGGAATTCACATTTACCATAATAGAAAAAGGGTAAACCTAGCTGGAAGAGTCATAGGGAATTTATCATAGAAAATGAAAAGTATAGAGATGGAAGACATCAAAAGTAAATGTAGATTCACAAAAATAGGAACTTCAAGGATACAAGGAGCAATGTTTGGTGGTACAGCATTATGAGGGTATCTGCAGGGACAAAAAGGAAGGGGTGGGGGATAAGCAAGGTTAGCAACAAAGTTCATAAAATTGAAAAGAGAAAATATAGCAAATGAGATCACATAAACCTGATGTTCAAACCAGTTGCACATTCAGTTAATACACTTCAAAGAAGATTTTCTTTGACATGTATCATTTTCTTTTGAAGTGTTAATACACAAAGAAAATGAGATAAAGTAACTTATTGAAAAGAAAATGAGATAACATAAATTCAGACACAAAATATTACAGCTAAGAAACTTTTAGGAGTAAAAACAAGATATCAAAACACAAAGACAAAAGCTACGCACACACACTAACTTCATAAGACACTCCCCAAATGACATTATGCCACTTGTATGACTGACAAGATAACTATTTTCTGCCACTTGTATTCATCAATATTTTTTGGAATTAATGATTTTCGGTAACGCAAACTGTGAGACATAAAAATAAAAAACAGTGTAAAGAACCATTTATTTAACTGATTGTGTCTCTATTACAACTAGGAACAACATTCTGATTCGAAGTACAATAAATCTTGGAAGCTAAAAACAAGATGACCTTTAAGGGGACTTAAAAGCCAACATCAAGCAACTGCTGAGAAAAAAGAATAATAAACACAAACAAAAAAAATCCAAAACCAAAACAATGCAGGTAACAGTGCCCTTGAAATCTTTAAAGTTATTGATCATATTTTTACCATATTTTTTGGGTCAATCTCTTAAAAAGTATTGTAAATAAGTATTAAAACAACACTCAGCTTCAGCATTGGATCTAGACCTTATTACTTAAGGGAGGGGAATATGGAAATGGGGAGGCTTAGATATTTTAGTTTTCTGACTATACTCACAAGAAACCATAACATTAAAATACATGGCTTCAAGCCTCAGATAAAACAAAAGATATGTGATTCATCTCAACAACTGTAACTCCAAAAAACACTTAACTCACAAGATCATCCTTTTACCTTTTTTATGGACATTAGTAATTACAGATCCAAAACTATCGTCTTACAATAAATAAAGGTAATCAGAAACAAGGACTTTGAGGAATTGGGTGTACCACAAAGACAAATCACCATATATACAAGGTAAAGAAAAAACAAATCCTGGAAATGTACACAACTAAGATATTCAAAGTGTAATTGCAGTGGTAGGAATTTTACAATCAGTATAAAATCAATCATCTTTCTACCACATGCAAAATCTATTACAGAACTGACACTCATAGAAACCATACCGTGTAAAATCATCTACTAAATTGATTGTAATATTTGGTTTCCAATAAGAAACCCACTCCACAGGTTTATCATCTTCAGAATCACCTTGAGTTTCATCAACCACCTGAAGTCAACATAAATTTCCATTAGAATATGAACCCCATATTGATAAGTGCCATCATAAGGAGTCTATTAAAGACATCCTGTTCAAGATACACTAGAGTCCAAGAGCAACCAACACCAAAAATATCATCTACAAAAGCTCCAAAATTATACAGAACAGAATCATTTTTAACCAATAAATCACAAACAAATTCCAAACCAGGAATGGGGATCTCCTAGAATGGGATTTATCCTCTGTGCATATAGGTATCTGGAGGGGCCTAGCACAGTTTTCTATAAGTAAATTTAACTTTATGAAGAAAAATATTACATTGGATACAAAAGGAACAATTCAAAGTATACCAGCTGTATAGATTTGAGTTCTCCTGTCAAATCAAGAATACAATGAGACTAAAAAATCACATATGTTTGAAGGCCTACTCCGATCCAACAAAAGTAAGCTTGGATTTCACCCTCTCAACACTCATCTCTTGTCCTTCAAAGATTCTCCTATTCCTCTCCCTCCATCTCCCCCACATTAAACATGAAGGAACAACATTCCATACTCTATTTTAAGAGAAATAGGTCTTTGGCGCCAACACTGAAGCGCCCATCTCACTGCTTCAAGCATCACCCATCTAATGCTAAACACAACAAAAATAGAAGTCCATAATTCCTGTGCTATATACCAATGCAGTAGCAGGTGCTCAACAATGTCCCCCACCATGTTTGCACATGATACAATGACTCGCAACAGACATACCTCATCTAATCAGGTAATCAATCTTCCCCAAAAAATTCATCCATACAAAGACAGCCGCCCTTGGAGGAGCCTTTGCCCTCTTAAAGCCTCATAGTATGAAGTATGAACAAACACTAAAGCATCCATTTTTAGTCTATTTCCAACACACCTGGTATTTCCTGCCCACCCTAATCCATGTGGAATACTGCTACTTAAAAAGATTAATAAAACACCCCAATTCCCAGTCCTAAGCAGGTCTCAGAAATTCTAGATTCCACTGCACCCCATCCCTCATACAGCTTCCCTAGCATATTTATTAGCAGTGATCTGAAATAAACAAGGAAGTAGGGATGCCAGTTTATTCAGTGCACCAGGCATCATAACAGAATCTGACCCTCCCACCAACTTTAAACCCAAAAAATCTACCCAAGGATCCTACTCTGCTCTGATGGCCTTCCAGACTCTCAATCCTACAAGTTATGTGAACTAGATTTGCAGCAAAACCCCCCCTCTTCCTCCCTGCACTTTACTCAACTGTTTCCTTTAATTTTCTTGCTCCTGAATGAATCTTCACAGCCATTTCCCCAACGACCATTGATTAAACAGGTTCAATTTACTCTAATACCCAACCCTCTTTTACTTAAAGGTTTACATGCAGTCCTCTAATTCACCAAATATGTTTATACAGTGTATTATTATTAATGTATAATAAGTGTTTGCACATGACCCTCTGACAAAATCAGCTATTGACAATAAAGGGAGCCTCTTACATACGCAAAACTTGATAAATTTATGGTACTCATATGAGCATCCATACCAAAATCAGTTCAAGAAGAGAATGTCGCAGACTTCATAGATGATAGATCGAAGACAATAATCGTAGTTAAACAATTGCAAAGGTAGAAATATGAGGTTTAGATATTTGAAACCAAAGCTCACTAGTAATGAGTTATGTTACCCATTCCCTATAGACTTTTATGCTACAGGCCTCTGGTATTCGTTGGGTTATGCCAGGATCGATGGCGGGTTTGTTATCTTGTTGGCATCAGTGGCTTGGGAAGCATTATTCGGACATTTGGAACTTGGTTCCAAGGTGCTTAATGTGGATTGTGTGGTTGGAACGAAATCGTCGATCCTTTGAGGACAAAGAGAAGACATTGGATGAGTTAAAGGTTTCATGCCATCATAGTCTTTTGGAGTGATCTCGTTGTTGGGGTTTTACGGATTGTTCTTCTCTCTCTGAGTTTTTGTCCATCCTTATCTTAGTTTCCTGACTACCCTCTGTTTGTTGTGCTGTTTGTTTCTTTTATTTCTTGTTGTTCATCATCATGAACTTGTTTTTTCATTTTTCTCTCATTTATAATAGCTTTGTGATTACCTATCAAAAAAAAAAAAAGAGTCATCCTGAAGTTATTTATGAGACTCTTTAATAGTAAAGGACAAACCTTGGTCACAGTTCCACCCTCATCTGAATCTTTGTTCCCCAATAAACTCTTCTTTTTATCCGCTCTTGACTTGGGAAAGTATGCTACGATAGCTGAAATCAATGAAATGGAAGATATCTTTAATGCTGATTTGTTTTAAAAAAAAAAGTTAAATAAATATATAAAAACAGCCAGAGAGACATTCTTACAGTGTGTCCTTCCGAATGCAGCTAGAGGTTGGTACTCTGGATCATTTGGGTCGGCGGGGTAACCAGAGCGTGCAAAGTAAACGTGAGCATATAGACTCCCATTGTTCTTCACAGCCTGAAAAAACAAATATTATCTTCATATTTCCTACCATACCCGTTAGCATCAGTTTCCGGCCTTGACGGGCTAAGCAGTTCCTAACATAGGAACTTATTGAATATAAACGACAAGTATTATGAATTTAAATTACAGGTAGTGGTTCTAAAAACAAAAGTGGTACCTCAGACGGAGAATACTTCAAAGAAAGAGACCTGGTACTCTCCGATCCCCAAACAGCGTACGGAATATTACTTTCATGCCACATAAGTGCAGCTTCATTCGCGAAATCATTGAACTTTTCGTGTTCCGAAACATAAAACCACATATCCTACATAACCCAATCACAAACAAATAATTAGCTTATTATTATTATTATCATGTAAAAATTAAACAGAAATTTGAACCCTAATTAATTAAGTCCTAACATCACCGAACAACAACAATTCATCCACTTCTATCAAACCTAGACTCAAATTTTCAAAAACATAATTGCGAATAAAACTATATAATAATAAAAAAAATAAAAAAATTGTAGATCAGAGAGAGAGAGTACGAGAGGCTCGGATTTGTGGAAGAGATTGGAGATGAGCTGAGAGGGTTCAGAGCCAGAGGGGCGTTTGGGAGAGAAGAATTTGGAAGCGAAGTACCAAAACACAGCCATCCTTATGACTCCGGTAATCATCGAAGAGAAACCACCTTGTTGTTGTGGTTGTCTTCGTTGCTGAACTTGCCCTTCGGCCTCTGGCGGCGCCATTTCTCTCTGGTGCTCTCCGATGCGAATGCTAGAGAGAGAATATGAGTGAGTGCGTGTTGTGTGTGTGTTTTTGTCGATGCGATGGGACTTGGGAGGAGGAGGAAGATATTTGTTGATTTTTTTTTTGGTTTAAAAAAGATGGGACTATCGGGAATCTCTCTTGGAATACGAGTTTTATAGTTTAGTTTAACAAAACAACTCGTGTTGTGTTGTGCTGTGGTGTGTGGGTGGTCGACGCAAGCCTAGAAAACACATCACAAAACCAATCAAAATGTAATACCATGCTTTCCCCGTCTCAAACTCTGTCTCTATATTCAGCCCCCCCCCCCCCCCCCCCCCCAAAAAAAAAAAAAAAAAAAAAAAAAAAAAAAAAGGCCTTAATGCCACATCATTCAATATGTTTTTCATAGACAAAATTTAGATACATCGCTTGAGGTGCTTATTTTAAAATTCAACCATGTGACTACTTAATCAAAACACTAATTAGTTTTCTTAAGAGAAAACACTAATTGGCATCAAAACATATTCTATTTCCCACAGCATTAGAAAAACCTAGCCCTTTCTTTTCCTTCCATTGAACTCAAGAAGCAACTTTCTCAGCCTTATCTTCTCTCTTTGCTAGAAATTAAGCACCCATACCTTCTTGAAAAAGAAAAATCAAACAATTGTGGTAGGGTTGCTCGATAGGAGTGGTGTTGGGTTTGAAATTTGAATTGGAGGTGTAACTCCAAAGCTTTTGTTGACGGATTGAAATTATGATTGATGAAAAACATTAGATCTTGTTGGGAAATTTAGACCCCGGTTGATAGAATTAACAAGTTTTAAACCGAAATTGTTAATTAGATTTATTATGAATAAAACTTGTTAAAACAAACAAACAAACATCAATATCATGTCAAAATCATGTAGCGAAAAAAATAAATAAGATAAGATATAATGACTTAGTAAAACTAATGAAACAAACTAGTTTCACAGTAGAAAACCTGGGGGAAAACTTTCCCGAAAAGCAATCCACTATAGTAAAGAGAAGTTTCAAATCTAGAACAAAACTTTTATCCCTAGACTCTACAATCCTCGTAGATGAACTTACAGCAAAAACCTTCTACTGCTTCAGAATCTCTAAACTCTTCAATATATGAACGTCACTCTTTTTGATGCTCGAATCTCAGTACGTGACTAACCAAAGATGCACGGCTCTCAGTACGTGACTAACACACCAACTTAAAGAAAATGTTGGCTGCAAAGTTCTTCACTTCATCAACAATGAAGATCAAGAAACACTTGGTTACAAAACCCTAAGGCGTAAAGACGCAGTAGCTTCTTTCAAAGAGAATAAGGCATCGGTCACCTTTTGCATATGTTCTCCTTGTATTCTCTTCTGTGACAGCCTCTAAAATAAGCCTTATATATGTCTAAAGTTGTGAGAAAAGAAACCCTACACAAATACATAAGCATGAGCCGAAAATCAAATCTGAAAATCTGAATTCCCATAACCTCGATAGATAACTATCTGTCGAGCAGCTGTCGAGATATCTGTCCGCAAGTGTCAAGCTATCTGTCAAGTTTTAGTGAACAACTTTTCTTCACTTGTTTCTTGGTCCAATCTTCATGACTTTAATACTAAACTTGAACAACATGTTTCTTGAAGTATTAAACACATCATAGATCTACCTAAATACAAGTAAAGTGCGTTTTGTCAAAGGATTAGCCAATTAAACAAAATATGTCCTTAACAATCTCCCCCTTTGGCAATCTGTGACAAAACCACAACAAACAAATGAATATATGAGAGAAGTCATAAATCACTCAACTCATATTCATTTGTTGAATACAATAAAATCTATTCTAACACAAACTCTTGAAAAACTTTGTAAGAAGAGAGTTTATGACAAGTAGACTTTGACAACCTGTATTTCTGAAGTTAAGCCTATGAAATGGCATGAATTTTATTAACCAAGTTAATATTTTCCATTCATAAATTGACAATAAGGACATTTTTTAAAACAACTTTAAAAGTACAAGGACTAAAGTGATTTTTTTTTTTTAATAAGGATAAATTTGAAACAAATGTAAAAAGTTACAGACCAAAGGTACAATTTAACAACAACAAAAATTCAAGTGAAAAATCCCTTTAATGCATAAATTATTCATCCAAACCCCAAAAGCTTAGGTTTTTTCCCCTCATATCCATATACCACCAAAAGCCCATGAGTTTGTATATAAATTTTCAATTAAAACAAGTGAACATCTTGTTACATCATTTAAAATCAAATACTATTATTTATTTAGTGTGCTGATATTTTAAAATTTTTGTTAAGAAACTTTTGATAGATGTTGCATGTCACTTAATGGCCTCAATCATAATTTACGGCTAAACAAGTTGTACCTTGTGGACTAGCATCCGATGACCTAGTTTCGTTGATGGGTTAAGACTTGTCCCCTAACAAACCAATACTAATGGTTGAATGTGTCGATGCCTCAAGCTCAATAATAAAGAGACCCCATATGTGTGAGAGACAGGAACTTTTAGTGCTCTCAATCAAAAGAGAAAGGTATCGGCGCCTCTCTTTTTGGGGTTGACGTAGAGTTGCCACTTATTTTTTATTACAAAAAAGAAAAAGAAAAAACTACATTCTACAATTTACATATCTGAAATTCCTCAAGTTTCATTAATTGAATATACGAGTACAATTTGGTAGCTTTAAAAGGCTTTGGTCCTAAATACAATCTGTGTAATAATTACAAAGTTTTGATCTTAGATACAATCTACCAAAACAAAATAAAGCACTAGTTTTATCAACAAGATTCTAATGTCCCGCTAGGTTACAGAATGGGAAGGTATTAGGCACCCATTCTGCTCAGACGGAGTTTGGTCTTCTAGACTTTTATGGTCACTTAAGTACCCTTAAACAATAATATGCAATATGATGTACGTATATTCTCAAATCTATGTTGTACGTATATTCTCAAATCTATATTTAAATATTAAGCAGAAATCTTAGACCTATAGTTCTTCTTGTGTGAAGAAATTAAATCTGATTTTTTAATTACAAAAAAATTTATTTTTAAAGAAAAATTTTAGATTAAATTTCAAACTATGAAAAAGAATAATTTAAAAGAAAAGTTTCAAATCTAATTTTTTAACTAACAAAAAGAGAATAAATTTTTAAAGAAAAATTTCAGATTTGACTTTTTTGGTTAGGGAACAAAATGGATTTTAGAAAGAATTTTCAAATCTGATTTTTTTAATTAAAAAACAGAATGAACTTCAAAGGAAATTACAAATTTGATTTCTTAATGAAAAAATGTAGGGGTATTGGGCCCAGGACTCATTATCTATGTATATAATGGGCCTAAGGCCCAAGTTGAGGACTAGAGGGTGTTCGAGGAGGGTAAACATTGTCAAGGAAACCCATGTTAGTAAATGAAGAAGTTAGTTTTGATCATAACGGCCCAAAAGGTTGGGCCGAGGATGAATACCTCCTTGGCTAACCAAAGTCGAGGTTTGTAGAGGTGGTCTGCCGTTCGGGGAAATGTTCCAGGAAGTTTTGTTGGCACGGATAAACATTGCAGAAACAAAGGACATAATGGGAGTCCTAAAATATCTAAGGAGAAAACTGCTACCATCGCATTAAATGCTCTACAACTAACTCTTTGGCCGCATTAATGTGGAGGTGATACCTGAACAGTGGTTTTGAGCCTTATAACTACTACCTAAAGACTACAGGAAGGTACTGATGGGACAAGTATCAAGCACCCACCATCTAGTATGCACGTGGAGGGTCGAGATGAAAAAGGAAAAAGGGTATAAAAGAAGAAGGGAGCAATGAGAGAGGGAATGGAGAAATCAAGGAAGAAATACTGTAGCAATCAGGAACCAATATTGTAATCAAACTTGTGGGAAATATATAAAAACTGATCTCCTCGGACCATGCCGAGGATGATTTTGTTTTGTTTAATTCAATCTATCTTCCTGTTCTTGTCAATTGAGCCAACTTTATTTGTTGTCCAACCCATTTTAACCCAGTTTTTCAACCCACTCTCTACAAATTCATTGTTTTGAGCTTTTTGGGCCTAGGTCCATCCATTTTTTGGGTTAGGAACTCAAATCTGGTCCTTACAAAAAATGTAATGAATTTTAAAAAGAATTTTTATATCTGAATTTTT
Organism: Quercus agrifolia; assembly: GCA_029955455.1. Lineage (NCBI taxonomy): Eukaryota > Viridiplantae > Streptophyta > Magnoliopsida > Fagales > Fagaceae > Quercus > Quercus agrifolia. Next base: position 19,954,996 of record JARQAD010000006.1, read on the forward strand.
TTTAGAAAACATAATAGGTTTTGAAAAGGGTTTTCAGGTTTGATTTTTTTAATTAAAAGAGAATAAGTTAAAAAAAAAATTCCGATCTAAATTTTTTATTAGAAAACAAAATAGGTTTTTGAAAAGGATTTTCAGCTCTGATTTTTTAACTAAAAGAGAATGAGTTTTAAAAAGAATTTTCAGATCTGATATTTTTTGTAGAAAACAAAATAAGTTTTGAAAAGGGTTTTCAGATCTGATTTTTTAATTAAAAAAATAGAATGAACTTCAAAGAGAAATTACAAATCTGATTTTTTTTTAAATTAAAAATAGAGTGAATTTTGAAATTTAGAAAAAAGAATAGATTTTGAAAAGGATTTTCAAATCTAAATTTTTTCTTTGAAAAAGAATAGATTTTGAAAAGGATTTTTCAGATCTGAATTTTTTATTAAAAAAAAAAGAATGGATTTTGAAAGGAAATTTTAGATCTGAATTTTTTTTTTAGTTAACTAAGAACAACATATCTAGGATTATATTATATTTATCCTACATCTACATTATCAAACATATGAACAAACATGAACAAAAAATCATTGCATGTGTTTCTATGAGATAAAAATTCAAGAACAAGAAAATCATATTAGAGGTTAATATTCACAAAGAAAATATTAACAGATGAATATGCTAATGAAAGAATAAATATGTTAATAAGATAGTAGAATAGAAACCTGCATCATTGGATGAATAATTCTACAAGGTGGAATTACTTTAGAGTTTGAGAGAGAGTGAGTCTCTCTAAGTCCTAAAGAATTTTTTTCTTAACAGAAAAGAAAATCTTAAAGTCAGACTTCTAGAATTTCTTTTACGTTAAGGGGCAGAGGGGTGTTGAATTTTAGATTTTCTCCTTTATTTATAGAGGTGTGTCTGTTGAAAAAATAAGGTAAGGTTGCTTAGAAAATTAGCAGATAGATATTAGGTCTGGTTTTATCCCTAAAAAATTGAATCTAATATGGCTAGACTTGAACTAAAAGTTTCTAGGCCGGGCTTAAAATCTATGCCAATCGTCACTGTGGGAGTGCCGATCGGCACTGGCCAAGTGCTAATTGGCAATCCTCAGTGTTCGGCCCGATTTCCTTTTCTGGTTCATTTTGGACTCTTTTTTGGGCATTTTTTGGGCCGGGATTTGCACTTGGACATTTTTCAAACTTTTATTCTAAATAAAATCCATTTTAACTTGATAATTAATTCCTTAAAAGAATAATTATTTGAAAGATAATTACTTCTTAAAGCCTAATTATCAACAATTCCCACATTATCAAATTATCCCTTTATTCCTATGCAATCAAACTCATTTTAATCAAATTCAACAACCAATCACATAAATTATATTTTTCTCAAAAAAAAAAAATCACATAAATTATTTAATTAATTTTAATTACTAACCAATCAAAATTAATTTCAATTAATCACCCATGATTGGTTTCACCCAAATGAAATGTATGCAGATAGTGAAAACTTGATCTCATGATATCTTTCAATCCAATGGTTGGATATGAGAATTGAACATACCATTGCAATCGTTAGAATCTTAAAATTATTTTTATGAAATGTGATGAATGATTTAATGCATGAAATGCAATTATGATTTTTGGGGTACTTAGAATGATCATTTCAGTCATCTTCCAAAATTAAATTATTGGTGTGAAATTGAGTGTCTCAACATGATTCACCTTCTAACGACTAAGCCAAGAGCAACCTAAGGCTAACATCATCAGTCGAACCACTCATGACCACGACCAAGCTAACCTAGCCACTCAATCCAAATATTCGGAGTAGCCTACTCTACATTTAAACCATGGCCTTTTCAAGCTAAAAAGTGTGGTTGAGATACTCCTAGCAAGTGTGAGCCATGTAGCAAACACCCTAATAGTAAGTAGGTTGTTAATGGTCAATCTTAAAAAAAAAAAAAAAAAAAAAAAAATTGCATTCTCTTAGCAAGTGTAAGCCTAGTGGCAAACATCATCACTAAGTGGACTTCATATCTCATAAATAACTTGTTTCTCTTAAGATACCTTTTGGGCCCAATGCATCACTCATCTTGCTGTGTAGCCCAAGCTCACAATGACACAAAGAAATCTTGGGAGTTGTGGTTTGGAAGTTTTTAGGTGTAACTTAGAGGCTCACCTAATTGACTTGTGGGTATTGTTGGTACCAAGGCTTAAGGTATCTTTTAGACCTATCAAGCGATTGAGGTGAGAAGTCCATTGTTAGCTCAGTTGCTAACGGATTGAGATCCTGTGCAATACCAATACCTAGGGTATTGCACGGTGTGCAATTGCTCAAATCTCAACCATTTATTAAATCCAATGCTTCAGAAATCGACACATCATTTATGCTACGTCAGCGATCCATGTACTCCTTCAACTAGTCATTCTGGTTTCAAATTTTTACACTCTCCTTTCAAATTTTCAAAATTTCAAAATATCTTTCTCTTCCATTACAGTATTACACCAAATCTATCTGGGTATCCATGGCCAAACTTCCATAACTACAGCTAGCATCCACCAAGTCCCTCGCCACCACCACCGGCAATTCATGCTTGTTAGCCTTCTCTTCTCTGAAAATTTCCGTCTCTCTGTTTTCTTGTTCTATCAATCCCAGTCGTGGCCGAGCTTCTCCTTGCAGCCACCACCTCCATCGCGTGTCGAATCTGTCAACACGGTATCAGAATCACTTTTGCCCAACTCGCCCCTCTCTATTATTATCTCTCTTTTTTCTTTTTCTTTTTCTTTTTTTGTATTTTGATGTTAACTGTTTTATATGTTTGGTTTTTTGCTTTTATTTTGTATTTGTTTTTCTAATTCTGAATTTACTTGCTAAGGGTGAAGCTAATGTGATTTAGCCATATTTTGGGTGGCCAAAGCTAATGTGATTTTGCTGTATTTTGGGTGGCACCGAAGGTGTTTGATGAAATGCTTCTTAGAGTTTTAGTTTATCTCTTTGTATAGTTTTTTTTTTTTTTATTGGATTTTCCATATGAGTTTGGTGCTAAGAAATTGATTATCTTTAGTGCTATAAATGAAACAAAGGGATGATCTTTGACAAAGAAATCAAGGGAAAAAAAATCCATAGATTTATAATCACAGTCTCAAAGATAAGACACTAGCACAAATTCAATTACCATACATTTATAATCACAATCTTAGCACCAAACTAATATGAAAAAAAAAAAAAAAAAAAAACACTATACAAAGAGATAAACTAAAACTCTAAGAAGCATTTCATCAAACACCTTTGGTGCCAACCAAAATACAATAAAATCACATTAACTTCGGCCACCAAAAATTCAGCTAAATCACATTAGCTTCACCCCCAGCAAGTAAATTCAGCAATTAGAAAAACAAATACAAAATAAAAAACCAAACATACAAAACAGTTAACATCAAAATACAAAATACAAAAAAAAAGAAAAAAAAAAAAAGAAAAAAAAAAGACATTTTTTTTTCTAAAGATAATAATAGAGAGAGGCGAGTTGGGCAAAAGTGATTCTAATACCGTGTTGACACACACGATGGAGGTGGTGGCTACAAGGAGAAGCTTGGCCACAGCTGGGATTGATAAAACAAGAAAATAGAGAGACAGAAATTTTAAGAGAAGAGAAGGCTACACAGGCATGAACTGCCAGTGGTAGTGGCAAGAGACTCAATGGATGCTAGCTGTAGCCATGGAAGTTTGGCCATGGATACCTAGATAAATTTGGTGTAATACTGTAATGGAAGAGAGGGATATTCCGAAATTTTGAAAATTTAAGAGGAGAGTGTAAAAAGTTGAAACCAAAAAGACTAGTTGAAGGAGCACATGGATCGTTGACATGGTGTAAATGATATGTCAACTTCTAAGCATTGGATTTAATAAATGGTTGAGATTTGAGCAATTGCACGGAATCTCAATCCTGTTGCTAACCTATCACTTTCATACACGTAACCCTCTTATCAACTCATGCATTAAATACACATCCTTTCATTCATTTAATATCTTATGTGTCATGGTAGGAGAAAGTATACCATATTTCGATAATACCAACTCAGCATCTGTTTTGGTATTTCCTACCCAATAAATGAGTGACACCTGTTTCGAAAAACTACATCAGACTACTCCAATAAATGATTAATTTATCTTCCCAAGAGTATAGAAGATTGTGATTAATTTATTGGAGTAATCTGATGTGGTTTTTTGAAACATGTGTCACTCATTTATTGGATAAAAAATACCAAAACAGATGCTGAGTTGGTATTACCGAAACATGGTATACTTTCTCGTCGTAGTAGACCTTCAGTAATGATATTTAGCAAACCAATGAGTTTTTTCCTTTTTTGGTTCCCAACCAAAGTTACCAAACTAAACAAGCCTAATTGGAATCGCTTTTGTGTTGTTTAGCAATTTAAAAAAATAAAATAAAATAAATTTCTCCACTCTCGAGGAGCAACCTGACCACAAACAGCTCCACTATAAAATTATATCTTCTCATGTTCCTCCCTTGCAAAATAACGAAGAGAAAGGAAGAGAAATTTGAATGTTGTAAAAACCATCGAGCATTTTAAGTGGGACCCACTAATACCATATTTTCATTAGAAAAGAAAATATGATTATATTTTTTTCTTTAAGCAAGGAGGTTTTCATTTTTGATAGGGGCAAAAGAGACTTTTTGTGCCCCTTTTATCCACAATGGAGCCACATTGAAGAGGAAAATTGTTGGATATATATGTGTGATTGGAAGTCCTACAAGGAATAAACTAAAGAATTTCAAAAATGATAAAATTTAGTTACAAAATTTGTTATAGTTTAAGGCTACAACTTCCTTTAAAAAATTAACATTACTACATATTTTAAAAATGTAACCATTAAATTGCATGTTCTTTAAGCTCCTAATATACGTCAAATTTTTTGCCAATAAAATATTATTTACTATATAATCTATAAGTTTACATTTTATGCATAATTTTAAACTACAAAAACTTGCAATTTAAACAATTTATTAATAGTATAGCTATTAATCTTTAATTTTTTTAAAATTTTGTAAACATAGAGGATACAAAAAAAAAAATGTAATCTAATGGTTGGTTTGTCAAAATTCCTTGAATAAAAAGATATTGGAGGCAAAACTCTCACAAATCAATAAAAAAAAATTGATTTGTAGCTAAAGTTTCTCCCTTCAACAATTATTAACATATTTGGATACAAATCCATAAGCTTCAGTATTTTGGTTAAACGGGGGTCCTTATAGTCTAGGCAAGACTCTCACTTAGGCAAAGTCTAGAAGAGACAACTAATATGCAACCATAACCCCAATTTTTGGAGCTCCACTCCTGAACCACATCTACATGAGACAAATTGCTTGAGCGGAGCCAGTTGATGTCACACCAAGTCGAACCTCTATATCCTTGTTGAGATGTTAAGAGGCATAATATGTTGCAATTTGTATGTATTTTCACTGTTTCACCATGTTCATGACTTCTTTATTTTCATGATCTCTACCTCATATTCTTAATATCTACCGTGCCAATGGACAATTCTCAGATTTTATTTTTTTAGAAAACCTTTTCAATCCTGCAACAATAATTCATGCAACTGTGTCTTTACATAGGTACAATTTTGAACTAGGGATCCACACCATCGCTAATCTGAGCTTGTTCTCAAAAGATATATAGAGGTAATCCTCCTCCAATGGGTTACTGTAACATTTACATGCTTGTCTTGCCGTGTAACCAAGTACAAACCAAGAAACTAATAGCTATTTGTAGTGGATTGCAACTAACAAAAGTTCTAAATAAGATCGTGGAAGCTACTGATTCCTTTTTTTTTGACAATGATATTCTAAACAAGGAGGTGAAACGCCTAGGAAAGCAAAGATGCTTATGCAGGAAACAGTTCAATCTGTTGATAATTTTGAGTCTTATATTGTTCAGCATGTAAATAGAAATTCAGATAATGTGGCTTATTACTATGCTGCACAAGTTTATTGATGTTAGGTCTACCTTACGATATGAGCCTTTAATTCCCAAGATTGTTTAGGAGATCTGCTTGGAAGAGATAGTTCCGGGCCTGTTCATTCAGATAAGCCCCTAATTTGATCAAATTAACCATTTTCTGAAGGATATGAGCTCAAGTGTATAATGTGGACACTGGTAAAACTTCCCAATATGTCTTCAGAAGTTAATTTCTTTATTCAAAACATGTCATTCTTGTTTAAAATTGACATAAGCTGAAATTAATCTTATGTGCAAGCCTAATTAGTAATTATACCCATTGATTACTCGTACTAGATAAATTCCAAGGATAAGAGAAGGATAAAATTGCAGCAATTAGATTCAAGTTCCAAAATGTGGACCTTTAAGTTTTTCAAATTCAATGAGAACAACTTCTATAGCCTGGCCCTTGAAAATCATTTTCTCCATCTAAGCTCACAAAAAAATAAGTCTGATTTAGGCATATTTATTACAGGTCTCCTAGAAACCTACCTAAGGAATCAAATTAATCAAGACTGTAGCTTGAACCTAGAAAATCTTCTATGGCAAGAGAGTTAAATTTATAACAATTTTACTAATATGAAGAGACAATAAGCAACTATCTAATTAAAATATCAATCAGTAACTGGTATGGGAAGTCTGAGTTGGAATACCAAATTCTTTAATAGCTGACTATTGAAATCTACAGCAATCTTTTGTTGCTCGAATTTGATTTTCCTTTTAAAATTTTCATTAAATTGTCAACTCTTCATAACTTTTTTTTTTTCAAACTTTAACAAACCTTGACAAAACTTTTAGTTCTAAAAAAGAGTACTAAAGCCAAAGAAAGACAGTAAACACCATAGAAATTAATGATATTAACAAAATACTAACATATTGCTTCATTAAATTGCATAAACTCGTTCTGATAAGGGTATTTTTGTAATAAAATTGGGATCCTTAAACAATAGAGCCTGTCAAGAAAAAGGTATCGTATCAACAATAGAGCCGACGGCCTCAAAGAACCGTCAGCCCCAAAGAAGCCATCGATTTCATTAGGAACCGTTCAGGACCCCGCACCCTACACCAACAACAATGCCAACGGTTATATAAACGAGTCCAAATGAAGCTAACGGGTGCATCCCCCTACTAGGCCGACAGATGACCCCTACTGACAGAGAAGCATACCAATGGGTCCTACATGGCATTACGTGGTCTACACACATATTTATATATGGAACATCTTGCGTGCCACACACAAAGACCCTACCACACAATTTTCACCTTCCCAGAATGGAGAGTATCCCCAAGATCTTGATAGCATTAACTCCGCCTTCTCCCTATACGGAAAATCCCTGTATTCTTGGGATCTAGGTCTCCTCCCTACTGCTATATAAGCACCAATCCCCATCCTTTCCCAAGTACACACAAAATCCCTAACTCTCTCACTATAGAGTTCTTAGAGATTTCTTATTCACTGACTTAACTTTCGAAGGGTTTTTGGCCGGTACCTCACTGGTGCCTTCTGTTTGGTTCTTGTTTTCTTATTCTTCAGGTACACATCAATGTGATTAGGAGCCATTAATTCACTGACGATTTTTATGCATCATCACATTCTCAGCTAATGAGTCTAACATGTCATTTGTGAAAGAAACCAATACTTTCATTTGTTTTTTTGGAGATAACGTACATAGTTGGGGGGGGGGGGGGGGAGGGGGGTGTTTTGAACCATAGACCTTGGGCATTACAAAAGATGCCGTTACCACTAGGCTATCAGTTGAACCCCACTTTTATTTGAATTTGTATGAGTCCAAGAACAATGCTTCCTCCTTTCACATGAATACCGGAGCATTGAATAATTTTCCAATTTTTATTTTGCTCATTTTTGTAACCATCCTGAACGGTCCCTTACCATATATAACTCAAGGTGTGAAATTTTCTTATTGACAAATGGATTGAGCTAATAGATTGATAAAGAAGGCAATTTGGTGTAGTCGGGCTATAAATTATGTTTAAGCCCTTACATCAGGCATAAGCCTCAGGTTTGCTAATAGGCCTTGACAATGGCTATGAACTTGTCTCTAGACCCTTCCCAAAATATTATCCTTACTGAACATGGTGCGTTTTTCTACCACAGAACCTGGGTTACACCATCTGATGATTCCTGGAGACTCAACTTTGCTGGATTTACTCCAAATTTAGAAATTAATGCCGGATTTGGTTGTGTTCTCCGCGATCAAAATGCCATATTTAAGGCAGGTTATGCAGCACCTATCAGGAACTCTGGCGATGGTACAGAGACAGAATTGATAGCCTTATATATAGGCCTTGACATTGCTCAAAGGCAAGGTGTTGATTACCTTGAAATTGAGGGAGACTATTCCTTTGTAATGCAGATTCTTACTGGTGTGGTTGATCCAATGTCATTTTCATTGCCATCATCAGTGAGGAAACTTCTTGGTGAATGCAGAAAATTGATAGGGAAGTTTCAAAGTGTCAAGGCTCATGAAGTTCACTTTCATGCCAATGAACCTGCAAAGCAGCTTGCTGTCATGGGCAGTCAGCTTGATGAAGCTGTCCAGTGGCTTGACAATATACCATCTGCAATTGCTGATAGTATAATCCTCGATGTAATTGGTCGTTGGATGCCTTTAGATGGTCCATGATTAATCTTTTCATGCTATTTGAATTAAAGGAATTTGTTTAGAAAGGCATATGTATTTGAATTGGATCTAAATGGAAGGAAATCGTTTCTGTATGTTGGACAATTTTAGACTAATGGAAGATCAAATTATTGAAACTATAGTTTATATATCGTCTTGTTGCATTGAAAGAAAAAACTTCATTTAAGATGCCAATTTGAGATGAAGTATCATGATGCAATTGCGTACAGCTATATATCAATTTGTGCGTTTGGACATGATTTTTACTTTCAATTTCACTAGAGAGACAATCTCATCAAACTTTAGATTCTTATGTTACTAATTGATGAGAATAATTTTCAACCAACTCTCAAAAAGGGTGATTAAAAAGGGAAGACCAACCTTAAGAGGGAAGATCGATCCCAGAAGGGACGATCAACCCATGGGCCAACTGATCAGGCAGTCCCTGATCCTAACGACCCATCCCTAGGGTTTCCATAGGGCTTGCGTGGGGTTCACTCACACATCCTTACATGGAAATTGCTTGCACATCACGACCAAAGGCCCAATCATGCAATCAGATCTCTTATATATGGAAAGGTAATCCCCAGTATCTCAGAGCTCTTCTCTTTACAAGGAAATTCCCCCCGTGCCAAGGGATTCGGATCAGCTCTAAACCACTATATAAACCACAAACCTTACCTTTCTTAAGGTACGTGAATTCTCCCTAACTCTTACACTCTTGAGTTCTTGGAGATTCTTCTATCATTGACCTAACCTTCAGAAGGTTTTTGGCCAGTAACCCTCCAGTGCCCTTTGATTGATCATTCTCTTTTGTTCTTCAGGTACACCCATTGGCACATGTGTGGACGATCAACTCAGTGACGATTTTTGTGCATCATTGCTAATGTTAAACGACATTCTTGGCAAAAATCTTAAAAGTCGATAATTAATTCTAATGTTTATTTATTATTTGATTGGCCTACCACCTTAGAGAGAAAAATTATTTATGATTTCTCTACATCTAATGGTTTGTTTAGAACGGAGGGAGATAAAGAGACCAAAGATGAGAGTAGAGGAGAGGGTGGACAAAATATACTAAAATTTAGCACATCCTAATCATCTTCCATTCTTCTATCCTCTACTCTCCGCCATAATCTCCTTCCATTTAAACATCAAGTAATAGAAAAAGTCCTCAACAATTCCTGATTAAAACAAATCAACCAGAATTGAAATGTGTTTGGTTTAGGTACGACTCTATATACAATGAAGGTTAGAAACCAAAGATACTAATACATGACAAACATATGTGTCTGGCCGTGAGCTATGTCATTCCACCTCAAAACCAATTGATGATAAGGAAGACACACTCAAATCTTTTATGGCATTCGACATCACACCACGCGGACCTGTTTTTAGAGTGGTTTGTAGGGAGTCAAATTGTGGTCACCCCAACAATATGATACAACATGTTTACGATGAGACCGTCTTATGACACCAATCAGTTTTTTGTGTAGGCGGGAATTGAACTCCAGATCTCTTATTCAACTATTAAAAATTTTACCAGTTGAGCTAACTGAAATCCACTACCAAATATGAGAGTGATGCTCCATAAGATGGTTTAATTAGATACTTTCTTGACGGAGGAAGGGAGAAAAAAAAAAAAAAAACCATATATGAGAGTATATGGATATGTATTTAACTACTAGTATGAAGTATCTATACTTCCTCATTTGGCATACCCATATCGACAAGCAAATGATTTGTTTGAATATCTTATAATTAGGTTAATCTTTTAACTTGATATATCAATCACCATATATTGCTTGTTTAATTTATATTTTGGTTTAAGCTTCATTTCTAACCAAACCGGGCCGGGACAGGCTGGAAGAAAAAAAAAAAAAAAAAATCGTTCCGAGTACCATTTCTACCTGACCTGAGTTGGAGCATTCCCAACTTTTTTAAAAAAAAAATAGTACAAAAATTCAAAAAATTAAAAAACAACATTCTGGCTTCATTTCTAGCCAAATCGGGGTAGGACAAGCTGAAAAAGAAAAAAAAAAAAAATCGAAGCACCGTTTCTGCCCAACTCGAGCTAGAGCATTCCCAAAAAAATTTAAAAAGTTTTAAAACGTCATTCTGGCTTCATTTCTAGCCAAATTGGGCCAAGCAGGCTGAAAAAGAGAAGAATTTTTTTTTCATTTCGAGTACCGTTTCTGCTGGTCGTAGGATACAGAATTCCCACAAAAATTAAAAAATGTCATTCTGGCTTCATTTCTAGCCAAACGGGGACGAAACAGGCTGAAATGAAGCCAAACTGACGTTTTTTTTTTTTTTTTTCTAAATTTTTTTACTATTTGTTTTCAATTTTTTTGGGAATGCTCCGACCCTAGTTGAGCAAAAATGGTAGCCAGAACGGAATTTTTTTTCTTTTTTCGGCTTATCCAGACCCTATTTAGCTAGAAATGAAGCTAGAATGACATTTTTTAGTTTTCTAAATTTTTTTACAATTTTTTTGAATTTTTTTTGGAATGTTCTATCCTGGTTTGGGTAGAAACGGTAACAGGAATGATTTTTTTTATTGGCCGGACCGGCCCTATTTGGCTAAAAATGAAGCCAGAGTGACATTTTTTATTTAGTTTTTTTACTATTTTTTTTGGGAATGCTGTAGCCCAAGTCAAGCGAAAATGGAACTCAGAACGATTTTTTTTTTTCCTCTTTTTCGGCTTGTCCTGACCCGATTTGACTAGAAATGAAGCCAAAATGACGTTTCATAATTTTTTTTGAATTTATTTGGGAATGCTTTAGCCTGGGTAGGGAAGAAACAGTACCCGAAACGATTTTTTTTTCCCTCTTTTTCGGTTTGTCCCAGCCCAGTTTAGCCAGAAATGAAGCCAGAATGACTTTTTCTCTTTTTTTATTTTATTTTTGAATTTTTTTGGGAATGCTCCAATCCGGGTCAGGTAGAAATAGTACCCGGAATGAAATTTATTTTTCCCTCTTTTTCGGCCTGTCCTAGCTTAGTTTGACTAGAAATGAAGTCAGAATGACGTTTTTAATTATTTGAATTTTTTTGGGAATGCTCCAGCCTGAAGCAAACATATTGTACTTGTATCTCTTTGGTTTAGGCTTCCTCGGTTCTTCCTCAACTGTGTCAACTCATAAATAGTAAATCTGATATTTTTGGTGTCAATGTGGATGTCTTAGGCTTCACAGCTTTAGACTTAACAACATTTTCAAAGTCAAACTCTCTTTTCTTCTTAAATCTGAAACAAAATCTCTTCTCTTTTTTATTTTTTGTCAGAAACACAGTGGCTAAAGTGCTAATGAACAAAGCAGCTTAAAATCGATTAAACCGTATCGGTTTCTTGTTTTTCGGTTAAATCGATGGTTTTTTCGGTTTTTTTCTTAATTTTCAGTTTTTAATAATAACCGGACCGGATTAAGGTCCAGTTCTCAGTTGAATTGGTCGAACTAGCAGGTTCGATCCAGTTTTTAAAACCATGATCGTTTTTGCCTGAGTTGGAGCATTCCCAAAAAAATTCAAGAACAAATAGTAAAAAACTTCAAAAACGTCATTTTGGCGTCATTTCTTGTCAAACCAGGGCGGGACAAGCCAAAAAATAAAAGAAAAAATTCATTCTAGGTACCATTTTCACCTGACCTAGGCTGCAGCATTTTGAAAAAAAAAATAGTAAAACAACTAAAAAAAAGGTCATTTCTGCTTCATTTTTAGCCAAATAGGGCTAGGTCAGGAAGAAAAAAGAAAAGAAAAATTGTTCTAATTATTGTTTCTACCTAAACTGGGCTAGAGCATTTCCAAAGAAATTCAAAAAAATAGTAATAAAAAAAAATTAAAAAACTAAAGAAGTCATTTTGGCTTCACTTCTAGCCAAATCGGGCCAGGACGAAGTATTCCCAATAAAATTTTAAAAAATATTTAAAAAATTCAAAAATGTCATTCTGGCTTCATTTCTAGCTAAACCAGGCCAAGAGATGCCGAAAAAGAGAAAAAAAAAATTTCGTTCTAGGTACCCTTTTTGCTCGACCTAGGTTGCTACACTCCCCAAAATATTAAAACAAATAGTAAAAAAATTGAAAAAATTAAAAAACATCATTATAGCTTCATTTCTAGCCAAACCCAGCTGAGACAGGCCGAAAAAGGAGGAAAAAAAATTTCGTTCCAAGTACCGTTTCTACTCGACCTAGGCTAGAGCATTCCCAAAAAAATAGAAAAAAAAATCTAAATAATTAAAAAAATGTTATTCTGGTTTTCTTTCTAGTCAAACCAAGCTATGATCGGCTTGAAAAAAAAAAAAAAAAAACGTTCCAGGTAATTCTACCTGACCCGGACTAGAGTGTTCCCAAAAAAATCATTAAAAAAAAAGAGTTAAAAAATGAAAAAAGTCATTCTGGCTTCATTTTTGGCTAAACTAGGCTAGGACATGCCAAAAAAGAGGGAAAACAAAAGTTTTCATTACGGGTACTGTTTCTTCCTTACCCAGGCTGAAGCATTCCCAAAAAAATAGTAAAAAAATTTCAAAAACGTCATTTTTGGCTTAATTTTTAGTGAAACTGGGTCAGGACAAGCTGGAAAGAGAAGAAAAAAAAAATCGTTCCAGTACCATTTTCACCTGACTTAGGCAGCAGCCTCCCGAAAAAAAAAATTAAAAAATAGTAATAAAACTTTTTTTTTTTTTTTTGGGAAAAAAGGTCATTCTAGATTCATTTTTGGCCAAACAGGGCTGGGTTAGGACAAAAAAAAAAAAAAAAAAATCGTTCCAGTTACCATTTCTGCCCAAACCGGGCTGGAGCATTCCCAAAAAAATTCAAAACAAATTTTCAAAAATTAAAAAAATGTCAATCTGGCTTCAATTCTAGCCAAACATCGATCGGACAGGCCGAAAAAGAGAGAATTTTTTTTTTTTTTTTTTTTTCGTTTCGGATACAGTATCTGCCTAACCCAGGCTAGAGAATTCCCATAATAAAAAATTTTTAAAAAAATATAAACTTAAAAAAAAAAAAAAAAAAAAAAAAAAAAACCTTATTCTGGCTTCATTTCTAATCAAACTGGGCCCTGACAGGATGAAAAAGGGGAGAAAAAAAAAATTCATTTTCGGTACCGTTTCTCCCTGACCCTGGCTATAGCATTCCCCAAAAAGTTCGAAAAATTAAAAAATGTCATTTTGGCTTCATTTCTATTCAAACCGGGCTAGGACATGTCTAAAAAGGAAAAGAAAAAAAAAATTCGTTCTATGTACTGTTTCTGCCTGACCTGGGTTGGAGCATTCCCAAAAAAATTCAAAAAACAAAAAATGACATTCTAGCTTCATTTCTAGCCAAACCGGGGTGGCACAGACTAAAAAAGAGGAAAAAAAAAAATAAAGTTCTTTCGTTCTGGGTATTGTTTCTGCTCGACTCGATTGGGAGAATTCCCATAAAAAAATTTTAAAAATTAAAAAATGTCATTCTGGCTTCATTTCAAGCCAAACCGGGCTAGGACAGGCTGACAAAGAGAAAAAAAAAATTTGTTCCGGGTACCGTTTCCCCTTGACCCGAGTTGGAGCAATACCAACAAAATTCAAAAAGAATAGTCAAAAAATTAAAAATCTCATTTTGGCTTCATTTCTAGCTAAACCAAGTCGAGAAAGGCCAAAAAGAGAGAGAAAAAAAAAAGTTCTGGGTACCGTTTCTGCCCAACCGGGGTTGCAGCATTCCTAAAAAAATGAAAACATATGGGGAAAAAATCAAAAAATTAAAATAAAAAAAAGAAAAAAAAAACGTCATTTTGGCTTCATTCATAGCCAAATCGGGCCAAGAAAAGTAGAAAAAGCGAAAATAAAATTTTCGTTCCAGATACAGTTCTTGCTTAGATCGGGTTAGGGCATTCGCAAAAAAAATAAAAAATAAAAAAATTCAAAAAATTACAAAACGTCATTGTGGCATTATTTATAACCAAACCACTACGAGGGAAAAAGGAAAAAAAAATCATTCCGGGTACCCTTTTTGCCAAACCTGGGAGGGAGTATTACCAAAAATGTTTTTAAACAAATAGTAAAAAAAAATTCTAAAAATCATCATTCTAGCTTCATTTCAAGCCAAACTAGGAGGGGACAGGCCGTAAAAGAGAAAAAAAATATTTTCGTTCCTGACACCATTTTTGCCTAAAAAAAGTGTGCTAAGACATTTTGGCCTCAAACAACTAAAAAACATCATTTTCGCTTCATTTCTAGCAAAACCGGGCTAGGACAAGCCTAACAAGAGAATAAAACAAAATTCGTTATGGGTACCAGTTTTACTGGACTTGGGTTGGAGCATTACAAAAATTAAAAAAAAAAGGTTAAAAATTAAAGAATTAAAAAATAGTAAAAAAAATTCTGAAAACTAAAAAAACGTCATTTTGGCTTCATTTTTAGCCAAACTGGGACGGGACAGGCCTAAAAAGAGAAAAAAAAAAGTTCATTTCCGAGAATGGTTTCTGCCCGACCCGAGTTGGAGCATTCCAAAAAAAATTCAAACCAAGCTAGGCAGGGCAAAAAGAGAAAAAAAAAATTCCCAATTTTTTTTTTTTTTTTTACAAAAAAGTAACCAAATTAGAAAAACTAAAAACATCATTCTAGTTTCATTTCTAGCCAAACTGGGCTAGGATAGTCCAAAAAAGAGAAAAAAAAATTTCGTTCCAGTACTATTTCTACCTGACCTGGGCTAGAGCATTCCAAAAAAAAGTTTGAAAAGAAATTGTAAAAAAATTCAAAAAATCAAAAAATTTTATTCTGGCTTCATTTCTAGCCTAACCTGGCCCGGACAAGCCGTAAAAGAGGAAACAAAAAATTCATTCAAGGTACTGTTTTTCCCTAATCCAAGTTGGAGCATTCTCAAAAAATTCAAAAAAACAAAAAACAAAAAACTTAAAATCATCATCTTGGCTTCATTTCTAGCCAAACCAGGACAGGACAAGACGAAAAAGAGACAAAAAAGTTTTTCGTTCCAGGTACCTCTTCTACCCGACCCAGGTTGGAGCTTCCCCTAAAAAATTCAAAACAAATAGTAAAAAAATGCAAAAAAAGAGAACAAAAAAATTTCTAGCCAAATTGGGCTAGGGTAGGCCAAAAAAGAGAAGAAAAAAAATTTTCTTTCCTAGTACTGGTTATGCCCGACCCAGGATGGAGCATTCCCAAAAAGGTTCCAAAAAATAGTAAAAAATTGAAAAATTTGAAAAACATCATTCTGACTTCATTTCTATCCAAATCGAATTGAGACAAGCCGAAAAAGAAAAAGAAAAAGAAAATTTCGTTTGGGTTACCATTTCCGCTTGACCTAGGCTGGAGTATTCGGAAAAAAATTCAAAAAAAATAGTAAAAAAATTCAAAAAAAATTAAGAAACGTCATTTTGGCTTCATTTCTAGCCAAACTGAGATGAGGCAAACCGAAAAAGATAAAAAAATAAATTTTCGTTCTAGTGCCATTTTCGCCTAACCCAGGCTGGAAAATTGACAAAAAAATTCAAAAAAAGAAAAAAAATGTTATTTCTGCTTCATTTCTAGCTAAACCGGGCCAAGAAAAGAAAAAAAAAAAAAAAACAGAAAAAGAATAAAAATAAAAACAAAATTTCATTCTGGGTACAGTTTTGATTGACCCAGGCTAGAGCATTCCTAAAAAAATTCAAAAAAATAGTAAAAAAATTCAAAAATCTAAAAAAAGTAATTCTAGCTTTATTTTAAGCCAAATTGAGCCGTGACAGGACAAAAAAGATAATAATAAAAAATTTTCGTTCTGGGTACTATTTTGTTTGACCCATGCTGTAGCATTCACAATAAAATTCAAAAAAATATGGTAAAAAAATTCAAAAAATTTAAACAACATCATTTTTGGCTTCATTTCTAGCTAAACTGGGTTAAAGAGGCTGAAAAAGAAAAAAAAAAAAATTCGTTCTAGGTATCGCTTCTACCTAACTTGGGCCAGAGCATTCCCAAAAGTTTATTTTTAAAAAAAAAAGGAAAAAAATTCAAAAAACTAAAAAAAAAAAAAAATCATTTTGGCTTCATTTCTTGCCAAACTGGGCCATGATAGGACGAAAAAGAGAAGGAAAATTTTTTTCATTCCGGGCACTATTTCTACCCAACTCGGGCTGCAGCATTCCTAATAAAATTCAAAAAATTAAAAAACATGATTCTGGCTTCATTTATAGCTAAACCGGGGTGATAGAGGCCGAAAGAGAGAAGAAAAAAATATATGTCGTTCTAGGTAGCATTTTTGCGACCGGAGTTCCAGCATTCCCATTAAAAAAAATTTCAAAAAAATTGTAAAATAATAAATAAATAAATAAAACGTCATTCTGGCTTCATTTCTAACCAAATGGAGCCAAGACAGGCTAAAAACGTCATTCTGCATGTACCATTTTTGCTGGACCCAGGCAAGAGTATTAAAAAAAATTAAAAATTCATAAAATTAAAAAAAAAAATGTCATTATGGATCCATTTCTAGTCAAGATGGGCAGGACAGGCCAAAAAAAAAAAAAAATCATTTTCTGTACCGTTTATGCCCCGACCCGGAATGGAGTTTTCCCAACAAAATTCAAAAAAATAAAAGTCATTCATGCTTCATTTCTAGTAAAACCGAGTCGGGACAGGCCAAAAAAGAGGGAAAATTTTTTTTCGTTCTGGTTACTGTTTTTGCCAACCCGGTATGGAGCATCCCTAAAAAAAATTCCTAAAAAATAGTAAAAAAATCAAAAAAATTAAAAAACGTCATTTCAGCTTCATTTCTAGCCAAAGCAAGCTGTGACAGGCCGAAAAAAAGGACAAAATTTTTTTTTGTTCTTGGTACCGTTTCTGCTGGACCCGAGCTGGAGCATTCCCAAAAAAATTGTAAAAAAATTCAAAAAGGTAAAAAAGTCATTTTGCCTTCATTTCTAGCCAAACTGAGCTAGAAGTTTGTCAAATAGAAGAGTAAAATTTTCGTTACGGGTACCATTTCTGCCTTACTCGGGCTGGAGCATCCCAAAAAAACTCAAAAAAAATAGTAAAAAATTTGAAAAAAACAAAAACGTCATTCTTGCTTCATTTCTTGCCAAACCGGGCCAAGAGAGGCTAAAAAATAGATAAAAAAAAAAAAAAAAAAAAAAAAAAAAAGGGGGTTTCGTTCTAGGTACCGTTTCTACCTGATTCGGGCTGGAGCATTCCCAACAAAAATAGTAAAAAAAATGCAAAAATTAATAAATGTCATTCTGGCTTCATTTCTAGCCAAACTTGACTGAGACACGGTGAAAAAATTTTGATAAAAATTATTCTGGCTTCACTTCTTGCCAAATCAGGCAAGGGCAAGCCAAAAAAGAGAAACAAAAAATCATTTTGGGTACTGTTTCTACCCGAGCCGAGCTAGAGCATTCCCAAAAAATTTAAAAAATTCATTTTGGCTTCATTTCTAGCCAAACCGGGCCAAGACACATAAAAAAAAAAATAGAATAAAATTTTTTTTCATTTCGAATATCGTTTCTGCCTAACCCAGGGAGGAGCATTCCCCAAAATTTTTTTTTAAAAAAATAGTAAAATATTTTCAAAAATTAAAAAAAAAAAATCATTTTGGCTTCATTTCTTGTGAAATCGGGCTAGGACAAGTAAAAAAAAAAAGAAAAAAAAAATTTCATTCTGGGTACCGTTTCTCCCAACGTGAGTTAGTGCATTCCCAAAAAAATTCTAAAAACTTAAAAAATGTCATTTTGGTTTCATTTCTATCTAAACGGGCCAAGACGAGCCAAAAAAGAAAAAAAATTCATTCCGAGTACCATTTCTGCCAGATCCGGACTGGAGCATTCCCAAAAAAAATAGAAAAAAAAAAAAAAAAGTCACTCTTGCTTCATTTCTAGCCAAACCATGTCGGGACACGCCAAAAAATAGGAAAACAAAATTTGTTCCAAGTACTATTTCTATCCAACCCGAGCTACAGCATTCTTAAAAAAATTCAATAACAACAGTAAATAAATTCAAAAAATTCTATCCACAGTAAGGACCGTTTATATACTGCTTGCCGTGACTTTTTTTTTTACCATTTTCGCCTTTAACCACTTTTGTCTGGTTTTGGGTGTTCCTTCCGACCACCCACTAGTTTGTCAGTAGTCTAGCCACCACCACTTACCTGTGCTGGCTAAGGGTGTCCAACGGGTAGAAGACCCGACCAACCCGCCCAAATCCGACCGACCCGAGGCCCAGTAGGTGGACCCGAAGTCCATTGCGGGTTGAATTCAGGTCTATCTCCAATAAAACCCGAATAATCGGTTCAGGTGGCGGGTTACTGGGTTAAAAACCCGTAGAACTCGACCCGACCGATGGTTTAATATAATATATATATATATATATATGTGGGTTATCTCAAAACTCAGATCACGTGAAGTCTAAACTCTAAAGAGAGGAGTCTACTTGATTGGACTAAAAGCTGATTCGCTTAATGCTACGCAAGGTTGCAAGGGGATAGGACTAAAAGCTGAAATTTCACACCTTCCACACAAAAGAAAATCAGATCACCTCCAACATTCACTTCTCTTCAGTCTTCACTTCACTCTCTCTCTCTCTTTCTCTCTCTCTCTCTTTCTCTCTACCCGCCCTAACAGCTAGTCTGCTACCTTCAAACCAAACTCAGAATTTCACTTTCCCATGTCTCTAACTCTGGTCATGAATCATGGTTTAGGTTTAGGGTTTCAAGTAGGTACTCAGCTACACATTTCAAAATCAAAATCAGATTTTCCATGCCTTTCCTTACTCGGCTCAGACTCAAAACCCTCATCTCTCTCTCTTATAAATGGGTCTTTACCGAGTCTTCTCTATTCTCTCTGCTCTCTATTGATTTCAAAACCTCTCCTTTTTATTTTGAAACAAATACTCCTTTTCCTTTACATCAAAACGAGTTGCTGGTTGCTGTTGCCGCCGCCTCACAACCCACCTGACGCCGTCGTCTTCACTCCATAGGTCTTCTCAACCTCTTAGTCTCAGCTTCCTAGTCTCAGATCAAGTAAAAAAAATTTCCCTTTTCATCCCCCTTTTTCGGTATTTTGTGTTTGTGATATGGGTTTATCATTTTGTTCAAATGATTTATTTTTTGATATGTAATAATAATCAAATGAAAAGCAACTTAAGGGATCTTTTTCAAATGACTTAAAACTTAAAGATTAAGGACCAAAACTGAACAATAGATTGGATTCAAAGATGAAACCCTAATTTTTTAAATTTGATTTGTTGGTCAAAGACTTGATTATTCGGGTTTCAAAGATGGAACCCTTGAGTGTGTTTGTTTGTGTTATCATTGTAGTTAGTTTGATTCATTATTTTAGTGTGCTTTGACTCTGAGTGTGATTTGTATCCGCCCTGTTTTATTCATTGCTTTTTTTTTTTTTTTTTTAATGATCAATATACTTGTATCTTCACTGTAAAAGAAGAATATATGAATCCCTGTTTTAAAAAGATAAAATTCAAACACTTTTTTTATTTTCGTATCTGCCTGTTTTATTCCTTATTTTGTTTTTTTTTTTTTTTCTATGATCAATATACTTGTATCTTCACTGTAAAAAAAGAAAAAAAGAAGAAGAAGAAGATGAACCCCTATTTTAAAAAGATGAAATCCAAACACATTCTTATTTTTTTATCTGATTGTATTTTATTGCTCATTTGTTTGATTCATTTTGCTTTCCTAACTTAAAAATTTGAATCCTAATTTTATACAGGAGTTGAAAGTTCAAGTAGGCTTTTTGCTTCCTTTGCAAGGTTGAATCCCTAACAACTAAGAGTCTTCTGAGGTATCATTTCTCTTCTGTTGTATCTCTTTTAACTTCTTGTTATTGTTTGTGTTACTAGTGAGTTTTGTCATTGTTTGAGGAATATCCGACTGCAATAATTGTGTTTGCAAATTGACGATGATATGTCTTTGTAATTTCTTTTTGAGGCTTTTATTTACTCTTTCTCATTAGACCTGTTAGGCCACCTAATCTATGTAGTGTTTATTTACATGTAAAATGCTATATCAATCCATTGCTTCATGTCTTGATCAGAGTTATCATACTAAATAGGATTGTGTTATCTTCTCATCAACCGAGAGTTTAGAAGTCCTACTTTTTTTCCTTTTAAATTATAGAAAAGGTCATTCTTAATTGTAAGTTTGATACTCATATGAATCCTTTGACAATTAGATAGAGATTTAGATATGATGCACCCTTTCACTAGACTTGATAATTTGATATATTCTTGCACATTGTCTTTTAAATTTTTTGGTCAATCTTGTTAGTTGATTGAGGATACATTCCAATCAGTACTTATGAAGTCAATTCTTATGCACAATGATATTTCTTATTCTACAAAGCTCTAGTGTATGTGACTTTGCCCTCTAAGAGGTCAACTACAATGATCTTTCTTAGGATTAGTTTTTTTTATGGTTGTTTGCTAATGCATAAATTTGATGCCTTTAGGTTATGGAACCCTCTAGTGATGCACCCCCTTCTCAAACAACACCTACTGCCCAAGCTGAACCTGTTGCCCAAGCTGTACCTACTGCCACTCCAACTAATGTTGGGGTTCCCCCCACTTCCACCTAAAGATAAAGGCAAGGTGTGTAGTAATAGGAAAAAGTCTATTGCTTGGGAAAATTTTGAAAAAGTAGATATTGGTGATGGTCATTTTATGGCTGTTTGCAATTACTGTCAAAAAACTTATCTAGCTGATAGTAAGGGGTATGGTACTGCTAATTTATTGAATCATACGCCAGTTTGTGTTAAGAATCCTAATAGAGTTACACTTAAAGGGCAACAAACTTTAGCGTTTGAACCCAAAAAGGATGGGGAGGAAGGGTTTCAGCTTGTGCCAGTAGCCTTTACGGTTGAGGCTGCTAGGAAGGCATTCGCTGAAATGGTTATAATAGATGAGTTGCCTTTTAGGTTTGTTAAAGGGTATGGGTTTCAAATATATTCGACAACCTTACAACCTAAGTTGCGAATTAGGGATATCCCATCTCGTCAAACTGTAGCTAGGGATGTGATTGGCATTTATGGTGTTGAGAGAGAGAAACTAAGGGGGGCCTTGAAGGATCGTAAGGTGTGTCTTACTACAGACACATGGACTAGTATTCAAAATCTGTGTTATATGTCCCTTACAGGACATTTTATTGATGATGATTGGAAGTTGCATAAGAGAATTTTGAATTTTTGTCAAGTTGAAGACCATAAGAGGGAGACTATAGAGAGAAAGATTGAGATGTGTTTGCATGAGTGGGATATTAATGGCATATTCACTTTAACAATGGACAATGCTAGCTCAAATGGTGCCACCATTAAGTTTTTGGAAAATGTAACTAAAGATTGGGAGGGGACTGTTTTAGAACATGAGTTCTTACACATGAGGTGTTATGCACATATCCTAAATCTGATTGTGGGGGATGGTATGAGAGAAATTGATGCATCCATTGCTAAGGTGCGTGAAGCTATGAGGTATGTGAAGTACTCACCAAATAGGAATCAAACTTTTGTGGGTTTTGTGGAGAGATTAGGTATTGAGTCTAAGTCTCTTCTTTGTCTAGATGTACCAACTAGATGGAACTCTACCTACCTCATGTTAGAAACCGCACAAAAATTTGAGAAAGTGTTCATACGAATGGACTATGAGGATGATAGTTATTCTTCATACTTTATGAACAAGGAGAATAGTGGTGGTATGGGATCTCTTAGTGGTATTGATTTCCAAAATTGTAGGACATTTGTGGGTTTTTTGAAACTTTTTTACAATGCAACGAAAAAGTTTTCTAGTTCTTTGTATGTTACTGCAAATACCGTTTTTGATGAGATGTTTGTCATTCAAGAGAATATTTCCCATTTAAGTAAATCTCAAAACCACCTCTTGAAAAACATGGCAATTAAAATGGAATTTAAGTTTGATAAGTATTAGGGGAAAGGGGATAAAATGAATCATCTCTTGTATGTGGTTGTGGTTCTTGATCCAAGAAAGAAGTTGAGGTGTTTGAAATTTTGTTTTTCTGAAATTTATGGGAATGAAGTGGCTATGTGATGGTTGAATTGGTGAGGGGTTCCTTGGTCAAGTTGTATGATTATTACTCTCGTGTTGATTCACCAAATGTACAAGTACCTGGTGGGAGTGAGAGGACACACATAGGTGAGTCAATTGGCTGTAGCGATCCATATGCGATGGTTAATTCTAGGTTTGATCGTTTCTTGGAGGCTAAGCAGTCCATAGAGTGTAGCAATGAGATTGACAAATATTTGGATGAAAATTGTGAGAGTAGAAGGGGGGATGTGAAATTTGAGATATTGGGGTGGTGGAAGGCTAATTCAAATAGGTATCAAGTGTTGTCTAAATTGGCTAGGGATGTGCTGGCTGTACCTGTTTCTACTATTGCTTCTGAGTAACATTTAGTATCGGAGGACGCACACTTGATCCATTTCGGAATTCACTTTCTCCACTCATGGTTCAAAATCTTGTTTGTGCACAAGATTGGCTTCAAGCCTTGGTTCCAATTTCTTTTCGCAAATCAAAGGATGAGGTAGAGGTCTTGGAAGATGAATTTCATGATTTAGGTAATATGTTAACTTCCAAACTTTTGTCTATTAAGTGCTATTAAATGTGTCGTGCAAATGAAATTTAATCTAATAGCCTTCATTTCTTTCTCTTTTCTAGCTATACGTCAAGCAGCAGCAGGTGGTGGAAGATCAAGTTCAAGCAAAGGTAGCCCAATTAGTGTTGATGACTAATCACTAACTGGGTAAGTTTCTACCCTTACTGTTGTTTCTATTAAGTTTAGTTCTGCCCTCTCTATTGTTCTTGGTTATTACTATTCTGTATTTTTTGGTCTTGTCCTTGTATTTTTGTTGATAAATCTCTTTTTGCCCTTTTTCTTGTAGGAGGAAGGACACTTTTTGTATAGGAGGCAGATTTTTGGATACATATTGGAAGTTCTTTTGGACAATAGTGCTTTTCTAACTTGTTAACTCTTGCTTATAGGAAAGAAATCTTATTAAATTTATAGGTTTCTTTTCTATTAGTCATGGACAAAACTATAGAGTAGTTGCTCTTTAATGCTTTAGAAAAGCTATTTTTTTGGAAATACTTAGGTATTTCATAATTGTAACTAATTATAACTAGCTACTGCCTTGGTAGTTTACTACCTTAACACTTGCAGTAACTACCTTTCTGCCTTCTCTGGCTCTATGAAAATATTGCAAGATACTCTTGTTATTTTTTGTTGCCATACTTGTGGTGTGGTTGTGACTTGTGATTGAATTATTTGTTAGAATTTGTTTGCTGGCTTGTGTAAGTTGTGTTACATGTATGGAATGATTGGCATAACTTGGCAGGTTTAATTGGTTGAGTCTTAAGATGTGCTTTTGTGCTTATTAGACTTTCTTGATTTGTTTTTGGATTTTTAAGGTACTGCCCAGGTCTTAATGCTTAAGGGCATTTTGAAAAAAATTTCTTTCTTGTATTGTGTGGTTTTAACAGGTGGTTAAAAAGAGATATTATGTGTTTTTATGTGCTTGCTAATTGTCCAGGTTTTTTTTACTGTATTTACTGTATTTGTTGTCATTAGTTGTGAGCAAGATCCATTAAATTTGTACTGATAACGCTTGGAGGCCCAAAAGATTAAAAGTTCTTTAATGGCATACGAGCTTAAAGGCCCAATTTGAAATAAAGGGTGTGAAAGGAGGCCCATATGTAATGGTTCAAAAATATATAAATCTTGTTAAAAGTAAGCCCATTAATTTGGGCCCAAAAGGCCTGTCAAAAATTGAGTTAAAAAAAATTTATGCAAAATCACAAATTCAGCCTAAATTGAAGCCCAAACCCGCCAAACTGACCAATCCGACCCGATTAACTGATGACTCGAACCGCCGGGTCTGACCCATATATCGGGTTGGTTGCAGGTTGCAATTTTGGTAACCTGATCCAGTCGGGTCGAGTCCGAGTCAGGCCCAAACCCGACCTGACCCAACCCGTGGACAGCCCTAGTGCTGGCTATGCCACTCCCCATTACCAAACAAAGAATGCTATTTTGTTTGCTTGCTCCCCGTGGCATTCTCTCTTACTATCCCTCATGGTATGCACCTAGTGGTTCCAACTCATCCTGCCTTCTTTTGGGTGATATGTCATCCTAGCAGGACATCACCCCCAAAAGAATATGAGCGAGAACCTAAGAATAGGCTTTCCCTTCTCCCTATCGCCAGCCATACCCACTATTACCTCTGGCCCATGACCCACCACTCCTGTATTGGCTGGGTATAGTTTGGTAGTGCCTGGGCTTGCGCGTGCTCCACTTCCTATGTACGTTGAAAGCTTATTTGCTACTCATGCGTTTGCCATGGTTTGAAGGCTTATTTGTGCATTCTGCCACTCATCCTTGATCTCTTATGGTGTGAAATGTTTTTTGATCTTTCATTCTTTATTAGCTTTCTCTTTTCAAGGGCTGGGCCTTACTTGATCGTGGGTTTTTCAACTTTTAGCTCATTCTTTGCTCCTTCCGTAGTCTTGTTGCCATTCCTGCCATACCACTCTGTCATTCCTGCCGTGGTGTTATTTGACTCGTGCTTGTTGTGCCTCCTTGGGTTTGTTGCCTATTCTTCTCTCAATGACTCAATATGGTCATTGAATTTATACTCATGCGACTTTGGGCTCTCTTAACTTATTGCATAGCTCGTGGGCTCTTTTGTCCCATTCCTTTCTTCTTGAGCATCCTTGGCCCATTTGCTTTCCTTGGGCATCCTTGGCCAATTTTCTAACTCTGCATTCTCGTAGGCTTTTACTAACTCTTTTAAGCTTCCCTAGCCCAATTATCTTATTCTTCATCCTTGGGGCTCATGGGCTTTCCACTAACCCCTTACTTTCTTGCTTCATTACCTTGGTCTTGTTGTGGCCCATTCTCACTTTACTACACCTCATAATGCCAATGAGTTTACTACTTCTCTCTCTGGGCTCCTTTAGGCCCATTTGCTTTCCTTAAGGCCCATTTATTTACTTTATAAGCCTATAATCCATTGTTCTTGCTATTCGGGCTTAATGGTTTTTTCTATTAATCCACTAACTCTACTCTACCCATATTGTTGGGCTTCTTCCTGCTACTGGGCTTCCAAAACGAGCATCAATAAATACTTCATTGTCATTGATTGAATAAAGAAAAGTACAACTTTGGTAAATAAACCTTACAAGGCTTCGGGTCCTAGTTACAATCTATGCAAAAGAATACAAAGCTTTGGTCCTAGTTACAATCTACCAAAATTAAAAGACAAAACACTAATCTACCTATCCAAAAATCCTAAGCTCGGGGGCTAGGTTACGGAATAGGAATGTGTTAAGCACCCTTTCCACCTAGACAAAGTCTGGTCTTCTAGACTCTAATGACCAATATACCCTTTTTAAATGATATTGACTAATATGTTAAACATACATGATAGACGCTTGACAAAAATTAATTTCAATAAATCTACCTTGTGGATGTGTCCTCTTCTTAAAGAATATTCATATTTGTTTTATGAAATAAAATAAAAAAATTGATTTGTTTTGTAAAAAAAATCAGATCTGTTTTTATGTAAAAGAAAGAATAAGATTTTCTTAAAAATGATCAGGTCTATTTTGGTGTAAAATTAAAAAACGGTGATTTTATTAAGAAAAATCAGATATGTTTTTATGTAAACGAAATAATAAGATTTTGTTAAAAAGAATCAGATCTGTTTTTATGTAAAGTTTAAAAAAAAAGTGGTTTTATCAAGAAAAAATCATATATGTTTTTATGTAAAAGAAATAATAAGATTTTGTTAAAAAGAATCAAATCTATTTTTATGTAAAGTTAAAAAAGAGTGGTTTTATCAAGAAAAAATCATATCTGTTATTAGAAAGAAAAAAAAAAGAAAAAAAAAACATTTTGAAATGGGATTCACATTCATGAAGTGAATTTGTTATGCATGCATCACATATTAAAATACTACAATTTAACTTTCAATCCCTTCTGTAGGGACGTGTTTGGATCTTAGGCCCAATGTATGATTGGATCCAAGCCCAATACAATAAATTTGTAGAGAATAGGTTGGAAAAGTAGATTCTAATGAATAGGACAACAGTTAGAATGAAGTTTAAAGGATAATCAAACAGAAATGGACTGGATTTCTCAGAGTAAATTGGCCATCGGCACAATCCGAGGAGATATGTTCTAGTATTTATTGATTGGAAATAGTTACAAATATGGTTCAAGTTGCTACAGTGCTTTCTCTTACAAATTTTCGATCTCCTCTCTCAAGGTTCCCTTTCTAATTTATATCATCTTCACTTCTCATCCTCCCCCTACACGTGGACAGTAGATTGCTTAAGCTGATCCTTGTCCCATCCACTCCCTCTTGAAATCTTTGGGAGTAACTGAAAGGCTGTAAGAACACTGTTCAGAGATCACTTCCTCATCAATGCGGCCAAGGAGTTAGTTGCAAAGCATTCAATGTGGTGCTTAGCAGCTTTCCCTTAGATATTTCTAAGTTCCTATCTCTCTTGTATGTTCATGATGAACGTCCCTATCACTAAAACTCTCTGGAAGTTCACCTTAAACATTATGATATACATTTGACCTATGCTTGGCTTATCCGAGGAGATATTCCTTCTTGGCCTACCTTCCCATTTGTAACCTACTCATGGAACTCTGAACTTAAATCATCCATTATTATTTATTCATCCTTGGATAAACCCATGTTCTCGGATAAGGCCCAAGGCCCAATATATAATTTGGGCCTTTATCCCTACAATAGCCCCTCAAAACTCCGGTTTTTTCCCTCTCATCTGAGGAGAAAAAGTGGGGTTTTGATTTCTTAAGAGTTAAAATTGTTTATTCCTTTGATTTACACACGTGGGAGCACCGTTTTGCACTCCCCATAACTGTTACTAATGCTTCAAAGCCCACGATGTGTCATTAATTACTCCAGCGGTGCTTTATTCCCCGCATCTAACGGTGAGGCACAGATCCTACGGTTGATATTTCTTCTTGAATTTTGAGTGGGATAACTCCACTCAATTTCGCCTCTTATATAAAGTACCTGGGGAAATCATTTTTTCTCATTTCACAAGTTTTCAAGCTTTCCAGATATCCTAAACACTCAGACCTTCAAAGCTTTCTTAGTTCCTGAATCTTCCCACCTCTTTTCTTAAGAAATCTTTGAATCTTTTAAAGGTTTAGGGATCAACATACGCACTTGTTCTTGTAAGTTTCTACTTTTTAAAGCTTTTTTCTCCTCAGCCTTCTATTCTTTGCTTCCTTCTTTTAAAAATTTCTTTTGCATTCCCTTAGTTTGCTCAAATGGGCAGGTTCAAGCACCTCATAAATTCTAATTTCGATATGAAGGGTTTCAGGGTTAGGTACCACATTCCACAGGGAATAGCCCTGCAATATTGTGCCCCCGACCAAATTCGTACAGATAGAAGAGAGGGTGGAGTTGTCATTCCAATAATTGCCTTCATAGAGGGAGGAATGACACTTCCCATAGGTAGGATAACTAGAGATTACCTAATCAACCATAGACTATGTTCCCACCAGTGTGCTCCCAACCTGTTTAGAGTTTTAGAAAGCGTAGATGCTCTGAATGAGCAGATGAACTTAGGACTCACATAGCACGATGTCATTCATCTGTATGAGTGCCATTCCCTTACCGGCACGAGATTTTATCTTAAATCCCGGTCTGACGTTGTTAGATTAGTATCATGTCTTCCTAAGTCTAACAAGGGCATAAAGGATGATTACATGATTGTCTCCGGGGAGTGGCATGACGGTCTTCACTACCCAACTCGGGAGGGAGAGCCAAGTGGGGTACCCTAGGATTAGGTCCCTTGGCAAGGGATTTAGCCCTTTTAGCTTTATTTCTTTTCATCTTTAACACTTTGCCTTCTTTTGAAGATAATTTTCATTGGTTTGACCATGATTTCCTCCTCGGATGTTTTTGCAAATAAAAGGCACATTGCTTCGAGACTCAGCCTGGTCAACGTTCCGACTCTCAACAAGCTACTGAGATCAGAGATATTTATAAGTGAAGACAGGCAGCTGTGAGCCGTCCACTTGATACTTGACTACGAGCCTCTATCAAAAGTCTTCCAGGACGCTAGTTACGCAATAAGATCCGGTAACCCCAGATTAGCCCACATAGACGTCTCTGTGCCTGGCTTTTTGGCTTAGAAAGACCTTCCACCTGTTGAACTACCTCCTCAACGCTTTCCCCGAGAAGTAGCTACCCTGAGGGAGGAAACAGCCTCCTCACGTCTATCCTTTGAGGCCAAGATTGACCAATTTCACTTCAAGGAGGACAAGGAAGAAAGGGCAGATCCTATAATCCAACTCCCGAATTCCGAGGATGAGTTAGACAGGCAATCTGCTGCCTACTCTCCCAAGCTTATTATTGCTCGTGTAGATCATAGTTTTGAGGAGGACGAGGAGATGGACATCAACACAAGGAAAGGACTGAAGAGGTCTCCTCGCTGCGAGAAACAAAGGGGGGTCGTTTAAGGATGTCCCCAAGTCCCCAGTTCCTACCAATCACCCACCTCCTCCCCCTCTCCCTGTGACTTCAGTCAGACTACTCCCTTGTCTTGACTTAAAGAAGAAAAGGAAAGTGCAAGAAGTGGAGGAGAGCGAGGTGGTTCCTCCTAAGGGGGCAAAGTAGCCCAAAAACGCTAAAGACAGATGGGCTTCCTCTGCAGACAGCAGGGAGGATCCCGTTGGGGCTGAAGTGCGCCTACAGCAGCGCACCTGGGCTTCTCAGTTGGAGCTGGATGATGCTGCAATCCCATGGGATGCTTCAGTCTGAGAGTTCTAGAGAGGGCATTCAGCTTACATTGCTAAAGCCCTAAAGCAGCCTCTTCTCCTCCCGAAAGACATGGAGGCTATAAGACGCATGAGGCAGCAAGACCTATTCCTATCCCTGAAGAAGGACCTTGCCATGGTGAGTTAACTAACATCTCTTTTGAATTAATTATCAATCTGCACTTTCATTCTTTCCCTTCTTTTTTATACATGGGATTCCTTCATTGTTTTTTGTGGTCGAGACGCCCGTAACAAGGCTAGGGTTGAGGCCCACTCCTGCACTAAGGTTGAGAAGTCCTTGGGAGCCCTCAAGCAAGAACAAGCGAAGCTATCTGACAAGTTAGTCACCGCGGACAGGGCCCGTTTAAGTGTCGAGGCAGGTCTAAAGAACATGGAGATGCAAGCCGAGGACCAGCGCAAATAGCTCCATATGACCGAGATAGAACTGGCCACCTAGAGACAGCTAGTCCTGGATCTCAAGGTTGAGCTGCAGAAAGCTAAGGATGCAGCTCAGGTGGCCAGGGAAGCTTCTGAGGCCACGGAGACGGCATCCTATGAACGTGGGGTGTGTGATTTTGCAGGGACTACTGCGTCGAGACATGGGCAGAAACACTTAATCAGGCAAGAGTCCCTACTGACTCCAAGCTGAGGAGGGCTGAGAATGTTTTCTTCCCAAAGGACATCTGAGAAGTCCCAGCAGCACTCCCTCCTCCTATTGTTGATCCTCTCCTTCCTCCTAAGCAACTCCCCACCATCCAAGCCCCTACTCCTGATGCTGAAGTCTTAACAGAGGCTGGAAAAGGTAAGGAGGTTCAATGAAAAGATCTTTCTTTTTAGTCTATGTATTTTTACTTTATGTGTTCTTAGCTTTGACAATGTTGCAAACAGCAGTGAATTGCTACTATTCTTTGAACAAAAGCTAGGAGTAATACATCACTGACCATTTAAATAATTTAAACAAGTACCAACAATAAAGGGAATTGTCACATGCTTATACTGAAAATTAAACCTTCTGCAAGGAAGGCAGAATCTTATGGAGATGAATAACGTACATTGTAAGACATAGACATGGCAGGCAACTCTCATTCTGCTCAACACTTAAGATAAAAATTTAAGAACTTTGACTTACTCAAGGTTAATGATCCGAGGAGTTGGGTTTACATGAGATCTACTTTGACACTCAGAACAATAAATAAATTATGTTGACTTATTCTAGGCATGGGTTTGAGAAACCAGACCCGTCCAAGTTTGTGCTGGACTCTTAGGCAAAATGAATAGATGTCATTGAGTGTTAATTCTCTCAAAGTATGTGGTCTGAGGAGCCAGGCATGACTAAGGTTCTGTTTAATACTTAGAAAGATGTCATTAAGTATTAATTTTCCCAAAGCATGTGGTCTGGAGAGCCAGGCATGACTAAGGTTCTGTTTAATACTTAGAAAGATGTCATTAAGTATTAATTTTCCCAAAGCATGTGGTCTGGGGAGCCAGGCATGACTAAGGTTCTGTTTAATACTTACAGAGAATAAATAGATGTCTTAAAGTGTTAATTTTCCCAAAGTATGCGGTCTAAGGAGCCAGACATGACTAAAGTTCTGTTTAATACTTAGAAAAATGTCATTAAGTATTAATTTTCCCAAAGCATGTGGTTTAGGGAGCCAAGCATGATTGAGGTTCTATTTAATACTTAGAGAGAATAATAGATGTCATAAAGTGTTAATTTTCCCAAAGTATGTGGTCCGAGGAGCCAAGCATGACTAAGGTTCTATTTAACACTTAGAAAGATGTCATTAAGTATTAATTTTCCCAAAGCATGTGGTCTGGGGAGTCAGGTATGACTGAGGTTCTTTTTAATACTTAAAGAGAATAAATAAATGTCATAAAGTGTTAATTTTCCCAAAGTATGTGGTCCGAGGAGCCAGGCATTGACCAAAGTTCCGTTTAACACTTAGAAAGATGTCAGTAAGTATTAATTTTCCCAAAGTATGTGATCCGAAGAGCCAGACATAGTTAAGGTTCTATTTAATACTTAGATAGATGTCATAAAATATCAATTTACCCAAGGTATGTAGTCTGGAGAGCCACGCATGACCAAAGTTCTATTTGATATCCAACAAATAGTAGAACGCATGACAAATAATATGATAAACCAAAACTACAGCAAAGACTACTTTCATTAATAATAATACCTTCTCAAGTTGTTTACATTCCAAGGACGAAGTACAGTATTTTCATCCAGATCTTCCAGATAATATGCGCTTATTCCTGCCACTAAAGTGATGTGATACGGTCTTTCCCAGTTAGGCTTCAACTTTCCCCAGGCTAGATTTTTAGCAGTGCCCAAAACTTTTCTTAACACCAAATCTCCTGGTGCTAGTGGTCTCAGTTTCACATTAGCATCATACCCTTACTTGAGCTTGTGTTGATAATAGGCCAATTGGACCATTGCATTTTCTCTTCGTTCTTTAATAAAGTTTAGGCTCTACCCTAACAACTCATCATTGTTACTTGGATCGAAAGAACTTGTCCTCAACGTTGGGAATCTAGTCTCTAAAGGAATAACGGCCTCAGTCCCATACGTCATTGAGAATGGTGTTTCTCTTGTTGACCTATAAGGCGTAGTCCAATATGTCCAAAGGACGTGTGAAAACTCTTCCACCGATTTTCCCTTGAGGGTGGAATATCTGTTCGTAATTCCCAAGTCACAATAGTATCTTCGAAAGGCTTTGCTATCAAACTGCAAGCCATTATCTGAGATGAGGGTACGAGGGACCCTAAATCGGGTGACTATGTTTTTCCAAACAAATTTCTTGGTATCTACGTCCCTGATATTTGCCAAGGGTTCAGCCTCGACCCATTTAGTGAAGTAGTCCATGCCAACTAGCAAGTACCTCTTATTCCCTGCTACCTTGGGGAAAAGGCCAACAATGTCCAAGCCCCATTGAGCAAATGGCAAAGGGCTAGGCAGAGGATTAAGGACCCCTCCCAGTTGGTGGATGTTTTATGCATATCTCTAGCATTGATCACACTTCTTTACATACTCTTTTGCTTCTTTCTGCATGTTTGGCCACCAATAGCCCTGAGTGATGGCTCGGTGAGATAAAGATCTGCCTCTAATGTAGCTTCCATAAATCCCTCCATGTAACTCCTCAAAGAGTAGTTCTGATGCCTCAAGATGTATGCATAGCAGGTATAGCCCAAAAAAGGAGCGTTTGTACAATTTTTGGTCCTCAGATAGCCAGAACTGAAGAGCTTTTCTCCGTACCTTGTCAGCTTCTGATTTCTCCTTGGGCAGGATATCCTTCTTCAAGAATAGTACTATGGGGTCCATCCAGCTAGGCCCTACCTTCACTTGATGAACATGTACCATCTCCCTCTTCCTTTTCGTGGGTTTGCGTAAGTCTTCTACAAGGATGACCCAAGGTAAACTCTACACCGAGGAGGTTGTAAGCGTGGCTAATGAATCAGCATGTCTATTTCCACTTCTAGGTATATGCAATATGTTAAAAGATTCAAACCCTGACTGCAAATGCTTAACTTGACTCAGGTATCCTTGCATTCTCACATCTCTTGCTTTTAACTCTCCCTTGACCTGGCCTACAACCAACCTTGAGTCCGAAAACATCTCCACTGCCTTTCTGCCTATCCTTTAAACATAGTCATTCCCATTAGTAGAGCCTCATATTCAGCCTCATTGTTTGTGGCCGAGAAGTCTAGTCTTAGTGATTTCTCAATAGTAATCTTCTCAGGAGATACTAGAACTAACCCCACTTCGAATACCCTCTTATTTGTTGCACCATCAATGTATACTCTCCAGGATAAAGGATCTTGTAAGGAGATCATGCCAACCGATTTTAGATCCATACCTCACTTTTCTGCTTCTACTTCCAATGGGGATTCTACAAACTCGGCTACTAGACCTGTGAGGACTTGACCCTTGACAGAGGTACGAGGCATGTATTTAAGCAGAGCTCTGAGCAGCACTTTAGAGCAATCCTTCCTGTGTAATCAGAACTTCGAAGCAGAGCTCTGAGCAGAAGCTGAGTTAGGACAACAACTGTGTGTACCTGAAAGTAATGGGGGAGTTTATGTGTAGCATGCACCATTGCCAAAATGGCCTTCTCCAGTGGTAGATAACAGATCTCGACTTTATGTAGTGACTTGCTCATATAATAAACTGGCCTTCATATGCCGCTATTAACTCGTATCAACATCAAGCTTACAACATGAGGGGCCACAGTAATATAAGCAAACAGGACTTCATCCACCTCAGGACTGGACATAATAGGCGGTCGAGAGAGATATTCCTTAAGACATTGGAAGGTCAAAGCACACTCCTCAGTCCACTTAAATCACTTTTGCTTATTCATTAACAGGAAGAAAGGTTTGCATCTATCCACTGACCGAAAGATAAACCGGTTCAAGGCAGCAATCATTCCGGTTAGTTTATGGACTTCCTTGGGATTCCAAGGTGGTTGTAAATTGTTAATTGCCTTAATCTGATTAAGGTTGACCTCAATTCCCTGGTGAGTTACCAAGTAGCCCAAAAACTTGCCTGACCCCACACTAAAAGAGCATTTGGAAGCATTAAAGTGCAACTTGTGTTTCCTCAGAATTTAAAAAATGTTCTCAAGATCTCCCACATGCTCGGACACTACCTTACTCTTCACCACCATATCATCTATATAGACCTCAATACTCTTGCCCAACTATGGTTCAAACATCCTAGTCATCATCCTTTGATAGGTAAACCCTACATTTTTCAAACTAAAAGGCATCACCTTGTAATTGTAGTTTCCAATGGAAGTGACAAAAGCTGTTTTTTCCTGATCATCCAAGGCTAGTGGTATCTAGTGGTACCCTTGAAAGGCATCTAAGAAGCTTATCTGAGGATGGCCTACAGTTGCATCCACCAATTGGTCTATCCTAGGCATAGGAAAGGGATCTTTTGGGCAAGCCTTATTTAGATCTGTGAAGTCCATACACATTCACCACCTCCCATTCTTCTTTTTCACAACCACAGTATCAGCCAGCCACTCAGGGTGGAATACCTCCTTGATAGCCTCTACCTACTTAAGCTTCATCACCTCGTCTTTAACAGCATTAGAATGATCCTTGGACGAGCACCGAGGTGGTTGTTTCTTGGGGGTGACAAATGAATTAACATTTAAATTATGGCAAATGAAGCTCAGATCCACTCTGGGGCTTCATAAGCGTTCCATGCGAACACATCAACATTTCTCCTAAGAAACTCTATTAGCTCTTCCTTCTCTTGAGGAGGCAGTTGAGCTCCAACTTGAAAGAAATTCTTCAGATCATCACCAACAACAACCGTCTCTAAATCTTCACATTTCGCCTTCTCAGTTGATCCATTATAGGCAACACTGGAGCTTTTAATTGCTATAAGTCCCTTTCAACAGAGGCCGAGGACTCAGCTTCAGGCTGATGTAATATGGCAGCCACCAAGCATTACCTAGCCGAAGACTGACTCCCAACAATCTCTTCAATCTGGCCCATTGACAGATATTTCACATTCTGGTGCAGAGTAGAAGAGACGGCTCCTTCTTAATCTTCTCCAAGACCTGATGCACCGGTTCTCGGAACATCGCATTAACCACCTGGGCACTAGCAGGCCCCGACTGCCCAGTAAAGTCCCTTTGAGGTTGGTTGTTATTGTATCGGTCTGACCTAAAATCCCTCCTTTCCTGAGGGATAACTTTAGCCTTACCTTTCCCTTGCTCCTAGTCTTCCTCAACCCTCTTATACTTGTCAATCTGGTCCATGAGTTGGCGCACATTGGTTATAGGCTTTCCCGTCAAAGACTTACTTAAATCGTGCTCGGCTGGGAGGCCAACCTTGAAAGTACTGATGGCTACGTCATCAAAGTCACCATCTATCTCATTGAACATCTCCCAGTATATGTCAAAGTATGTTTTCAGGGTTTCCCCCTCTCGCATGGATAAGGACATTAGGGAATCTAGGGGCCGAGGAACCTCGCTGCAAGTAATAAAACAAAAGCCAAATGCTTGGGTGAGCCCTTAAAGGAACTTATGGAACCTGCCCCCAGGTCATTAAACCATCTTATCGCCATGGGTCCCAAACTAGATGGGAACTCCTTACACATCAAGGTCCCATTCTTGGAATGGACAGTCATTCTCTGGTTGAAATGGCTCACATGCTCCACAAGGTCCGTTCGACCATTGTAAATGGTGAACATTGGCTGATTTAATCGTCGAGGAAGTCTTACTCTTTCAATCTTGTGCATGAAAGGCGATTTGGAAATCTAGTTCAACGTCTTGCTCATAGCGTCATTTCCCAGGCCTTTGCGAGGCGGGCTCTTATACCTACGTTTGTGATGGCGCTCCACATCGTAGGAGAAAGACTCGCTAGGTAAGGTTCTTGACCTTTGTCTATAACTAGCATCCTTTCCATCATCAGAGAAAATGTTAGAGTTGAAGGGGGTTCGCTTTCGCCGTGCATGGCACAACTTCCACTTTAAATGGTTAATTTCCAATTGTATGGCTCTGTTATTCTATTCTTGAGAGATGTGACTTCTAACTCGAGAGTGGCTTCTACTTGTATGTGTAGTATGCACACTACCTTCTCGATCTCTCCTGTGTTCAAGATTAAGGAAATCATCTTGTTGTTGGGACCCTGTGGATTCTTGCTGATGGGGACCTGATCCTATCATAGTTAACCGTTGCACTCACTATCACATAAGTTAATTCCCACAAACAGTGCCAATTTTAGGGACGCATTTAGATCTTAGGCCCAAGGTATAATTGGATTCAAGCTCAATAAGCCTAATACAATGAATTTGTTGAGAATGGATTGGAAAACTAGGTTCTAATGAATAGCACAACAGTTAGAATGGAGTTTAAAGGATAATCAAACAGAAATTAACTGGATTTCTCAAAGTAAATTGGTCCTCAGCACAATCCAAGGAGGTATGTTCTAGTATATATTGATTGGAAATAGTTACAAATATAGTTCAAGCTGCGACAATGCTTTCTCTTACAAATTTCTAATCCCCTCTCTCAAGGTTCCCTATCTAATTTATATAATCTTCCCTTCTCATCCTCCCCCTACACGTGGACAGTAGATTGCTTAAGCTGATCCTTGTCCCATCTACTCCCTCCTAAAGTCTTTGGGAGTAGTTGTAAGGCTATAAAAACATTGTTCAGAGATCACTTCCTCATTAATGTGGCCAGGGAATTAGCTGCAGAGCATTCAATGCGGTGGTAGCAGCTTTCCCTTAGATATTTCTAAGTTCCTATCCCTCTTGTACGTTCGTGATAAACGTCCCTATCACTGAAACTTCTTGGAAGTTCACCTTAAATATTATGATATACATTTGACCTGTACTTGGCTTATTCGAGGAGATATTCCTCCTCGACCTACCTTCCCATTTGTAACCTACTCATGGAACTCTGAACTTAAATCATCCACTACTATTTATTCGTCCTCAGATCACCCCATGTTCTCGGATAAAGCCTAAGGCCCAATATATAATTTGGGCCTCTATCCCTACACCTTCTTTTAAATTTCAAAATCTACAATTTTGTAACAAAGCAAATTTTTTCAAAAAAAATCAGATTTGTATTTACTGAAAATACAGATCAGTTTTGAGTTTTTTTTTTTTTTAAATCATATCTGAAAAATACATATCAGTTTTGGATTAAAAAAAATCATATCTGAAAAATACAGATCAGTTTTTGTATTTAGAGGAAATCAGATCTGAAAATACAGATCAGTTTTTTTGAATTTTGAAAAAAAAAAATCAAATTTGCTAATATAGATCAATTTTTGAATCTTTAAAGAAATTAGATCTGAAAAATACAGACCGGTTTTTAGTTTTCATAAAAGAATTTTGTTAGTCATTGCAGATTTTGAAACTTAAGAAAAAGAATTACAATAAACAATTACCTAAGCACATGTTAAAGAAAATTCTAGCAACGTATTTAAGCATGGAAATTATATATCAAGAACAAAACATAATAAAGACATGCTAAACATATTCATGCATCAAACAATAAAAATTAATGATAGAAGAAAAGAAGGAAAAACAGAATACCTCTTACATGAGCGTGCTCTTCCAATGAAAGAATATTTTAGGATTCAAAAAAATTTGTTCACCTCTTTGAAACCTAAAATACTTTACTTACAAAAAAGAAGTTCCTAAAGTAAAAGCCTCCAAAACATCTTTAACGTAAGGGGAATTGAAAAGTCAGAAGAGAAGAGTCCCTAATTCTAATTTGTTTCCTTTATTTATAGAGGTTGGGATGCTTCAATGAGATCAGATATGAATTGGAATGCATCCTTATCTCTAAAAAATCGAAAAAGGTAGGCCTTATCTCAATCAGGGAGTCCCCAAGCCGAGCCACAAATTTCAGCCAATTGGCACTTGGGGAGTGCCAATCGGCACTCCAAGAGTGTCGAATGGCTCTCTTGGGTGCCAAGCCCGCATTTAAGTTTTGGTCCAATTTGGACTCCCTTTTTGAGGATTTTTGAGTCGGGAATTGTACTTAGATGCATTTTTTATTCGTATTCTAAAAAACTAATCCATTTTTCTTGATATTCAAGTCTTTAAAGTGATAATTATTTTGTAGATAAACATTCCAAAAAGTCTTGATTATCCACAATTTCTTTATTATCTGATTATCCACCTTATTCCCATGCAAACAAGTCTATTTTTGACACTGACCAACAACCAATTACAAAATTATTTAATTAATTTTAATTGTTTATCCAATCAGAATTAATTTAAATTAATCATGTGTAGTCAATTCTACCCAAACAAAATGCATGCAGATTGTGCAAACTTGATCATGTGATATCTTTCAATCTGACGGTCTGATTTGGAAATCGGACACGCCGTCGCGACCATGAGAACCTCAAGATCATTCTTATGATATGCAATGAATGAATTAAAGCATGTAATGCAACTCTAAATTTTGGGTATATGAATGATCACTTTAGTCATTTTCCTTGATTAAATTATGGGCGCAAAATCAAGTATCTACACAATTATTTCAATTATGTTTATTAAAAAAAAATACAAAATTACTTCTTCAAAAAAAAAAAAAAAACTACCTCTCACGTACAAAAGGGGGAAAAAAAACCTTATTCTCACCACCCATTTGTATTCAAATGTTTGATTCCTATCTATATTTGTTATCTATTTGAATTCAAATACTTCAATTATGTTTATATAAAAAATAAAAAATAAAAAAAAGTACAAAATTTCTTCTTCCAAAAAAAACCCACTACCTCATGTAAAAACTACTCATTCTTATTCCAAAATTTTTATTTTTATTTTTTTAATTCTTTAAAACATTCCAAAAAATTTTTTTATCCAAATTCTATATAGTTATCACAAATCCTCATCCATCTACACTAACTTATATCATCTTTCTTTTGTTCAAATCTCAAATCTTTTTACTTATCACAATTCTTATCCCAATTAATAAATTCAAATGTTCCATTGGGTTTCAACTTCTTACAGTACAAAATTGCCCTCATTTGAACAC
The DNA here is from genome assembly GCA_029955455.1 of Quercus agrifolia. Lineage (NCBI taxonomy): Eukaryota > Viridiplantae > Streptophyta > Magnoliopsida > Fagales > Fagaceae > Quercus > Quercus agrifolia. Next base: position 19,993,957 of record JARQAD010000006.1, read on the forward strand.
GTTAAAATTGCATCTACCCACTGCTATCTCAACTCCCTTTAGCCACTATCAAGCATATTATGTCTCCCACCTTCCTACTTCACAGATTCATTCTAATTTAACAAACCCACCAGTTTCATGACAGAATCAAACACAGCAACCTTTGAAATCCGCTGAATTTCAATATTTAAAGGTAGATTATATCTAATTTATGGAGAAAAGAATTTTTATTGAGATATGTATTTAAAGGTGTTTGTTGTTGACAAAGAGCTTGGCGAGAGAGACAAAGATCATTGACTACAAGCCTGGTCTTAATTTCCATTGAGGTATGTATTTGATTCCTTTGTAATGTTTTGGAATGTTGAGCCTATTTTGATCAATTTTTGGTTTTACCTTTAGATAATTGTACTTGCAAAGTGAGTGTAATGAATCTAGTATTAAGATAAAATAGTTACTTTTTTGAGAACTTATGTGAACTAGATACTAATTAGAATATTTGATATCAATTTTATTATAAATTAATAGATTAATATATTTTTAATATTTAATGAAAAAAAAGGTCCTTAGATTGACTCAAACTAGTACAGACTCGAATTAATATTTAAATTTAGATATTTCATAATTAATTGTTTAAATTTAGATATTTAACCTAAAATGCTCATGAAAATCAACTCTTGGATTTAGATGAGGCAAACGGGCAGGTCGAGTCGGATAAATCGAGTTGTGGGTCAAAACAGATTCGGGTAAAAAAAGAAATCATATTTTAGCGAGTTAGAAATGGATCAGGTCAATTGAGTTGCAAGTCAAGTCGAGTTGACTCGTATTTTTCACATGAAATTTTTTTTAAGAAAACAACATGTATTTTCCATTTGGAAAATCATACAACAAATTACTTAATGTTTTGTGCTTTATTTTGAATTCACCACTCAAATCAAGAAGAGCTCAACTAAATAAATTAATACTTGTTCAATAATTTTAAAATTATACAAAACCCAACATTACTAACTGATGATGCCGTAAATCTCACCAGTGAGAAGCACAATCCTAACGCTCAAATGAATCACCTACAAAAAGAAGAAAACAAAAAAGATCTTGCAGAAGGCACCGGTGTGGTACCGGCCAAATACCCTCCGAAGGTCAACTTAGAAATATTCTCACAACTCTAGAGTGCTAGAGAGGGGTCAATTACGCGTACCTTGATGCGAGAGGGTATTGGGGCTTTTATAGTAGTGAGGTCTTGCCTCCTTTCCTTGTAACCCAAGTTCTTTCCTTATAGGACTCTTCTTTGAGGAATCCAAAACGTGGTGGACAAGTTATTCTTCCGTGGAGAACTTTTTGCTTTAAAGTGCTCCTTCAAGAATCTTCCAATGCTTTGCCCTATTCTTATTGTGTCCTTATTTTATGAGGGGTTCTACGCAAAGGATGGGCTCGACTTTCCTCTGGCCCATGGACATAGATTCGTTAGGCCCACTCGTCTAGGCCCGTCAGGCCTTATCTTCTTTTTTTATCCTCTTCAGTTACCCCCTTCACCCCATTTGGTCTGTCGCCATATGTGGAAAGGGATCAATTGGGGTGACGGTTAAATAAATTCATGCTGACGGTTCTATGGTCATGGGTTGACGGTTGAGATAAGACATGAACGGTGACAAATTTTAGCTTAAATGACGATTGTAAATGCTGAGTGGACGGTGTCACAATTAACAAGGTGATGGTCTGAAATCTCTAGCTGATGGTGACAAGGATCCTTGGATGACAGTTCGTGGAGTATGAGGTCGTCAGGGGTATAGAGTTCTGACAAGCTATCCAGAGGCATTTATGGCATTCGACATGTGTCGTTCGTCGATTGGCTTGTATCTCGGATCGAAGCGTCGCTTCGTCTTCTATACACTCCATCTATAAAAACCAACACCCTTCTTCTCATTTCCTTCCTTTTCGCTGAAAATACATTGTCAGAGCGAGTCCGTCAACTATCAAAGATCCGTCCGTTCAACTCCTACAGCACAAAATCTCAACTTCTCACTCTTTTCCTCGGTAAGTGATTCCATCCGTTCAATTTGCTTCTATTTCAACTTTTATTCTTCATCTGGTACAAATTTAAGTTTTTTGCACCCGTCACCCCTTTTTTTTTTAACCCGTCAGTTTTAAGTTTTGCCACTACGTGTAGGCAATGTCTAGTGCGTCAAGTAACCAGTCGTTCGTCCGCGACGGGGCGGGTTACGAGGAATTGTACCTGTCGAGTTATAGAGATACAGACAAACTAAGCGAGAGGAGTCCGTCTGCCGCTTCCCCGTACTCAAAAAATGAGGATATGGAGTTGGCTGAACCAGAGGAAGGTTCTGATGATGGTGAACAAAGAATTAAGTCGGTCGTAGGTACTAACGGACTTAGGGAGTTCGTCATGCTACCAGAGTGGACGGTCAATAACTTTACGTCCACGATCAAGGAGGCACATTTTAAAACACTTAGAGCAATCTACCAAATACCCGACTACATCCCTATCCGTCTACCTTACAAGTCAGAAAAATGCTACTATGACGGGGTGGATGATGTAGGGGTGTACGAACAAGTGTTCAAGGCTGGTCTTAGGTTCCCCTTGAATTCTTTAAAGCAAGAACTTCTCCAGCACCTGGGTTTGTCCGTCAGCCAGATATCCCCGAATTCCTAGAGGGTTTTTATAGCGATGGAGGTCCTGTACGGAGCTATGTCTGACGGTGCCAGATCGTTGACAGTACGGGAATTCCTCCATTCTACCATCCAGATGAAATTGATAAGTCAAAGGGAATGTATAGTTTTGTCGCTAGGAAGTCCGTCCTTAAAGCTATTTATGAAACCCCAGACTCCAACCGCGACTGGAAGAGCCGTTACTTCTTCCTGGAGGGCGACGGTTGGATGTGTCACCTAGGGGAGACGGACTATATGCCAGTTGACAAAACTTGGGGGATATTGAATCTGTCCGGTATATATATATCTGTCGCGTTGCGTATGTGCTTTATTGTTTTCTTTAATACTTTTATGACCGTCCTGATTGCTCCGTCTCTTTGTTTTTTACAGTACGACGGCGCCCCCAAGTTGATATCGAGGAGTACAACTTTCTTGAAAGAATTTTTGCAAAGTCTAAACCAGAGGAACGGGCGTGGGCTAAGCTTATGAACCTCAACACCGTCCATTGGTATTGTGACGGACCTGAACCCACTCCGACGGCAATTAAGTACGAGGAGCGCACCCATCAGCGTAAGTCCGTCAACCTCCACCTTTAGTTTGATTGTTTTTTTGCAAACTTACCCGTCTACTTTTCAGAGATGGAAGACGCGAAAAGAAGGGTAGCCATAAGAGTTCAGGCCACGAAGAGGAAAGAGACGGACGAAGGCGTCATGGGGATGGGCTCAAGCAAGCCTTCAACAAAAAAGAGACCGTTGCCCAAGGGAGATCGGGCACCCAAAAAGCAGAAGGTTTCAACGGAGCCCGTCATTAGTCTAATGGCGGAGGGTAACAAGACGGTGACCCCGGCCAAACATGGGGGTGGCAAAGGTCTCATGGTTCCTCCACCGGGCAGTCAAAAGAAACCGCCCGTCTTACTCCGTGAGGATTCAAAATACGCTTTGGAGAAGCTTTCTTCAATTATTGGCAGCGAGGACTATGAAGACCTTGGAAACCACTCGACGGAGGCCATGGGGGAGACGGGCCTCTTTAGCATTGCCCAGGTAAGAGTCCGTCGTAATCTTGCCCGTGGATGATATTATCATTATTATACTTTTTTTTTTTTTTAAATCTAACTCCCTTTTTTCTTCAGGTCATGCTCATGACTAAGGGATTGATGGAACGGTCTCTCCATCATGAGATGACGCTCGGACGGGTCCGCGAAAAGGCCAAGCTGGCGGAGGAGGAACTGTTCGAGCTGAGGAACTGGAAGGTGGTGACGGAGCAGAAGCTTAAGCTTGCAGAACGGGCCAGAGATGAATATCAGAAGATGACGGAGGAGCTGAAAAAGGTCTTGGAGGACAAGAAGAATGACCTTCGTCATGCCAAAGAAGCAGCCGTTCTGGAATATCGTGACTCTGATGCCCTATTATCAGAGCTCGGAGTCTCATATAACGATGGTTTCGATGACGCACTCCGTCAAGCCAAGGCCTTGTATCCAAAGCTTGACTTTTTATCCGTCAACATCACCGTTCCGGAGGCTACGTCCGTTCATCCCAAGCAGTCAGATGATATGAATGAGCTTTTTAGGGAGGAAGTGCCCGTCTCCGTCGCCCCTAAGCTCCCGACAGTTGAAGGAGGAGAAGCCCGTGAAGCCAAAGACTCCGCTGCTCCTGATGTTTAATAAGTTTTTATTTATTTTGTTCAAGTATTTTGAGAACAATTTGGTTTTGCCCGTTGTGTACTGGGTTAAGTTGTATCCGTTTTGTAGACATTTTATCTCGTTTATTTAAACCTTTCATTAATGCATCTTAATCATTCTGTTGACGATGAGTCCGTTCACTTTATTAAAAATGTTCACAGGCAATTTGTTTTGTAGGACCCATCCTCTTTAAATAGTGTAGCCTTGAGGGTTCATCCACTTTTGTGGGCTAAATATTGGCCTCTTCTGAGGTCCGTCTACTTTGATGGTTTAAATAGCTAATACTAGTGGCGTCCGTCCACCTTGTAGACTTGTAAAAATTTTTATCTTTGTGGGGTCCGTCCACTCTATGGACTAGAATTTTGACCCTTCGTGGTCTGTCCACTTTGTGGACATGATTTTTGACAATTTGTTGGGTCCGTCCACTTTATGGATTTAGATCTTGACCCTTTGTGGAATCTGTCCAAGTTATGGACATGAGTATTGCCCTTTGTTGGGTCCATCCAAGTTGTGGACTTGGGTATTGACCCTTTGTTGGGTCCGTCCACTTTGTGGACTTATTTAATGGCCCTTGTCACTGGGTCCGTCCACATTGTGGACTGGAGTCTTGACCCTTCGTGGGGTCCATCCACTTTGTGGACTTGTTTAATGATCCTCGTCATTGGATCTGTCCACATTGTGGACTGTAGTCTTGACCCTTTGTAAGGTCCGTCCACTTTGTGGACTTGTTTAAATTTTCGACCCTCGTCATTGGGTCCGTCCACATTGTGGACTGTAGTCTTGACCCTTTGTGAGGTCCGTCCACTTTGTGGACTTGTTTAAATTTTCAACCCTCGTCATTGGGTCCGTCCACATTGTGGACTGTAGTCTTGACCCTTTGTGAGGTCTGTCCACTTTGTAGACTTGTTTAAATTTTTGACCCTTGTCATTGGGTCTATCCACTAATAGTAGTAATCTTATAGTAGTAATAACACATAGCATAGTCTAAATCTTCCTCCATAAAATTTAAAGCTGTAGAAAAAGTACCTGCCCCCTTGGGCTTAAAAGGGTACTGAAAGTCATTGTAGCAAAGCTTGTTCAAACAAAAATAATCAAAAATTTTAAAGAAAGACTAGTAAAAATAAATAAACTGGGGAATAGGGGGAAGTTAACCATCATTTCTACTGGTAGTATCTCCGAAGATGTTCCGTGTTCCATGGGTGCTGAAGCTTCCTTCCGTCCATTGTTTCGAGGTGGTATGTTCCTTTCCTCTGCCATGACGTGATCCTATAAGGCCCTTCCCAATTTGGTCCAAGCTTTCCTTGTGAAGGGTCTTTAGTAGCGCCCATTACCTTCCGTAGCACCAGGTCTCCAATCTGAAAGTCTTTATGCCTGACCTTGGTGTTGTAGTGCTTTGACATGAGGTTCTGGTATCGCGCCAACCTTTGTACTGCCGTTGCTCGAGCCTCGTCCACTAAGTCTAGCTGGAGGCGCATGGCTTCTTCATTTTTGTCTTCTATGTAGTTCTGCACGCGATAGCTGGTAAGACATACCTCCGCTGGGATGACTGCATCAGCTCTATATGTAAGTTGAAATGGCGTCTCTCCAGTGGGTGTCCTTGCTGTCGTCCGATATGCCCATAGTACGCTTGGTAGTTCGTCAGGCCAGATACCCTTTGCCCCCTCGAGCCGGGTCTTGATGATTTTTAGCAAGGTCCGATTCGTGACTTCGACTTGTCCGTTGGCCTGCGGGTGTGCTGGAGATGAGTAGTGATTCTTATTACCTAGCTCTGTGCAGAAGTCCCTGAACGCACCGTTGTCGAATTGCTTTCCGTTGTCAGAGACAAGCACCCTTGGTATCCCATATCTGCAGATGATGTTCCTCCACACAAATGTACGGATGCTCTTTTCCGTGATAGTGGCTAAGGGTTCTGCTTCCACCCACTTGGTGAAGTAGTCGATACCGACTACTAGAAATTTTAGCTGTCTAAGGGCCGTCGGGAAAGGGCCCATGATGTCCAGTCCCCAATGGGCGAACGGCCAAGGGGCCGTCATAGGTGTGAGCGCCTTTGATGGTTGCCTGATCAGATTACTGAATCTCTGACATTTATCGCAGGCCTTGTCGTAAGCCTGGGCGTCTTTGAGCATAGTGGGCCAATAGTACCCAGCTCGGATCAACTTGTGTACCAACGACCGTACCCCTGAGTGATTTCCGCAGATCCCCTCGTGAACTTCTCTCATTACATAATCTGCTTCGTCATAACTCAAACACCTCAAGTACAGTCAAGAGAAACCTCTCTTGTATAAGACATCCCTAATTAGCATAAATCGTGAGGCTTGGACTTTCAGCTTCCTTGCGGCGTCTTTCCCGTCTGGCAGAGTGCCTAACCTTAGTTATGCTATTAAAGGCGTGGTCTAACTCTCTTCGGCAGTTATTTCCTGCATTTGTGCTCCGTCATCAATAAGCGAGGAGGTTTGGATAAAAGATAATACATGTTCGGATGCATTCATAAACTCTGCAGAAGCTGCTTTTGCAAGACGGTCGGCGCATTCATTTTCCTCCCTTGGGATTTGAACGAACTTGATTTCAAGGCCACTGATTCGACTTTTCACCTCCTCCAGGTACTTCTTCATTCTCTCGTTTCTACACTTGTAATCGTCGTTGATCTGGCTTGTTATTACCTGGGAATCGCAATGCATGATCATATTTTCAGCACCTGCTGCCTTTGTGAGATCCAACCCAGCTACCAAGGCTTCATATTCGGCCTCGTTGTTGGTTGTAGGGAAATCTAGCCGGATCATGCATTCGATTTTATCCCCCTCTGGTGTTTGTATAACCACACCGGCACCTCCTGAACGCTGATTTGATAATCCGTCCGTGTGGATGCTCCATAGTCTGTGTCCTTCTGCCCCCTTGTCTTCTGACTGAGTATACTCAGCTATGAAGTCTGCCACTATTTGCCCTTTTACTGCGGTTTGCGGACGGTACTGCACGTCAAATTCGCTTAGCTCAATTGCCCATAAGGCCATCCTTCCTACCGCCTCTGGGCTGCTCATTGCTCTTTTCAAAGGTTGGTCCATCAGAACTATGATGGTGTGGGCCTGGAAATATTTTTTGAGCTTCTGCGCAGCTGTTACAAGTACAAAGGCCAACTTCTCCATCCTGGGGTATCTTTCTTCCGTTCCTCGGAATGCCCTGCCTTCTGACACTCGTCCATCCACTCAAAAGATTTTTTCAATACTTGGAAGAAAGGCAGACACTTATCCATTGCTTTGGAGACGAACCTGTTTAAGGCCGCAACTTTTCTGTTCAAGCTTTGCACTGCTTTCACTATCCTCGGGGGTTCTAGCTCTAATATGGCCCGCACTTTCTCCGGGTTGACCTCTATACCTCTTTGGGACACCATGAAGCCCAAGAATTTCCCGGCTGTCACCTCGAACTCGCACTTGCTTGGATTCAGCTTCATGTTATATGATCGAAGGGTGTTGAATGTCTCCTGGAGGTCGTTCAAGTGGTCGTTCTTGCACACACTCTTCACTAGCATGTCATCGACGTAGACTTGGACGTTCCTTCCGAGTTGGTGCGCGAACATTTTATTCATTAATCTCTGGTATGTTGCCCCTGCGTTCTTGAGTCCGAACGGCATCACCTTGTAGCAAAAAAGTCCCTAGCTGGTGACGAAAGAGGTTTTCTCTTGATCCTCTTCTTTCATTTTGATTTGATTGTAGCCTGAGAAAGCGTCCATGAAACTTAGGAGCTCATGTCTGGCTGTCGAGTCTACCAAGGTATCTATCCGAGGGAGTGGATAGCTATCTTTCGGGTACGCCCTATTGAGATCCGTGAAATCAATGCACATCCTCCACTTTCCATTAGGCTTCTTGACCATGACCACGTTTGCTAACCAGTCGGGGTAATATATCTCTCGAATAAAACCAGCTTCTAGCAGTTTCCTAACCTCTTCCGCTATTGCTTTGTCTCGCTCTTGTGCGAACACCCATTTTTTCTGTCGGATTGGCGAGGATGCTGGGTTAACATTCAGTCTGTGGACTATAACCGACGGGTCGATCCCTGGCATGTCTTCGTGACTCCACGCGAATACATCCTGATTCATCCTTAGGAAACCTACTAGGTCTTGACGTATCAGCGGGCTGGCCAAAGTGCCCATTCTGGTCCTTCATTCAAGTCTTGATTCATCGAGGATTATTTCTTCCAACTCCTCAATCGGTTCTGCCGCGGTCCTCTGTTCTCCTATATATATGGTCTGCTGATAATCCTCCAATTCCAGCATGGCAATGTAACACTCGCGGGCGACCACCTGGTCTCCTTGCAACTCTCCAATCCCGTACTCTGTCGAGAATTTGATCATTAAGTGGTATTTGATGTTGCCGCTTTCCAAGAGTTTAGCGTCAGTCGCCCGAGGATTCCGTTATAAGCGAACGAACAGTCGACCACAAGGAAAGTTACATCCTTAGTGATTTGTTGCGAATAGTCGCCGACCATCACTGAGAGCGTGATAGATCCTACCGAGAGCACCCTTGTTCCTCCAAAGCCAACCAGCGGAGCATTCGTTGGTATCAGTCGCGCTCTGTTAATTCCCATCTGCTGGAACGCTGGGTAGTATAAGATGTCTACTGAGCTGCCGTTGTCAACCAGCATCCGATGCACATTGTAGTCTCCTACCCGTACACTGACAACGAGTGCATCATCGTGCGGGTGATGGAGGCGCCTCGTGTCTTCCTCCGAAAATCCAATGACCGGGATTTCCCTCCGTGCTATCTTGGGTACCGAGCCTGTTAGCTGGACATTCTGGACTATCCTGAGGTAGGTTTTTTGAGCCTTTTTAGACGATCCTGTAGTTGTGGTCCCCCTTATTATCATCCTTATGTCTCCAACGAGGGGTCTCGGATAGTCGTTTTCCCGTTGAGGGGCTTGTTCCCGAGGATGTGTATCCGTTCTCTCCTTGCTGACAAATTTCTGCAGCTTCCCTTCTCTGATGAGGGCCTTGATTTGCTGCTTTAAATCATAGCAATCCGCAATATCATGACCGTGGTCACGGTGGAAACGACAATACTTGTTTCTTGATCGCTTGGTTGGATCGCTCTTCAACTTTCCTGGAAACGTCAGTGCCCCTTCGTCCTTGATTTGCATTAGGACTTGGTCTAACGGGGCGTTCAAGGGAGTGAAACTTGTAAACCTTCCCTCTGGGGGCTTGGAACGCCTTTCATTGCGTCTGTCTCCCGTCCTTGGTTTCTTCCTCCCTTGGTCCTGGCGTGGCTCTTCTAGTCTCTCTCTTTTTCTAGGTTTGTCTTCCCTGGCTAGTAGCACGTCCTCCGCATTCATGTATTTTGTAGCCCTGTAGAGCACCTCAGACATGGTCTTCGGGTTGTTCTTATATAGAGAGAACAAGAATTTTCCCTTCCGTAAGCCATTGGTGAAGGCCGCCACCAGAATCTTGTCGTCGGCCTTATCAATCGAAAGCGCTTCTTTGTTGAATCGAGTTATGTACGACCTCAACGTCTCGTCCTCCCGCTGTTTGATGCTCATTAAGCATGCTGTAGATTTCTTGTACCTGTGCCCCCCAATGAAGTGCGAGGTGAACTGGGCTCTTAATTCCTTAAAGGTGTTGATTGAATTTGGCGTTAATCTGCTAAACCAGATTCTTGCTGCGCCCTTCAGCGTTGTAGGGAAGGCCCTACACATGATCTCATCTGGTACTCCCTAGAGATGCATCAAGGTCTTGAAGGTTTCCAGATGATCGAGTGGGTCCTTGACCCCATCGTAGCTCTCAATCTGCGGCATTCGGAATTTCTATGGCAAGGGACAGGAATTGACGGGTATAGTGAACGGCGAGTCGGTTCTATTTACCAAATCGTCAAGGTCGCTTGAGACGCGTCCCTTGAGAGCGTTCATCATAACCTCCATTTGTTCCTTCATTGCCTGCGTCTCCGCGAAAATAGGTGGTGGGGCAGTATCCATAAGAGAGGGCATGCTTAAGTTCCGCCGTTCGGGTCTGCTGGGCTCGTTACTGCCTTCCGGCCTTTTAGGTCCCCTCCGTTCGGAGATGTCCCCCTGGTTTTCCTCCTGGACGTTGTGTCCTGCGTCCCTTTGATGCCGTTGCTCCTCTAGATCATGATTTTGTTTCGTGAGGCACTCCACTACAGCCACGAGGGTTTGGACCTGTCTTTCTAATGCGATGGATCTCGGCGGCTCGTCTCCTTGAACGTTGTTGGTGGTGGCCATCAAGCGTGTGAGTACCATGCAACTCTTATGTCCGGGAAGCAACAACGTAAACAAAACAGTCAGTCGTTCCCACAGACGGCGCCAACTGATGATGCCGTAAATCTCACCAGTGAGAAGCACGATCCTAACGCTCAAATGAATCACCTTCAAAAAGAAGAAAACAAAAAAGATCTTGCAGAAGGCACCGGTGTGGTACCGGTCAAATACCCTCCGAATGTCAAGTTAGAAATATTCTCACAACTCTAGAGTGCTAGAGAGGGGTCAATTACGCGTACCTTGATGCGATAGGGTATTGGGGCTTTTATAGTAGTGAGGTCTTGCCTCCCTTCCTTGTAACCCAAGTTCTTTCCTTATAGGACTCTTTTTTGAGGAATCCAAAACGTGGTGGATAAGTTATTCTTCCGTGAAGAACTCTTTGCTTTAAGGTGCTCCTTCAAGAATCTTCCAATGCTTTGCCCTATTCTTATTGGGTCCTTATTTTATGAGGGGTTCTACGCAAAGGATGGGCTCGACTTTCCTCTGGCCCATGGACATAGATCCGTTAGGCCCACTCGTCTAGGCCCGTCAGGCTTTATCTTCTGTTTTTATCCTCTTCACTAACCAAAAAAAAAAAAAATAGTACAAAGGATAAGCAAAACAAATACACAATTTTAATTTCTACACAATAACATCTCAAGACATAAAACAAAATTACAAATGCCTTATTGGATAACTAATTAAACAAAAAATAAAAACATATAAGAAATTTACAATATTAAAAACTAATTTTGTAACCTATTTTCTATTTCAATTTGAGAATATACATTAAATTTTGATTGTTTACTTATTGATATTTGCTTTCTTTTATAAATATCATGTTATTGTTAAGCAACACATGCTCTAGGAAATATTATAATTTATTTTGAAAAACCGTTTATTTTGGACATGAATTGTTAAAAATTAGGTCTAAGCATTCATAATTTATGCTAATTTCATTGCTACTTTGTCTTTACTCTTTTCACATTTATGAATGTTTCACATACATGTCTATAATTTTAAATATATATTTTTAATTCTACTATAACCATATTATCTTGGTATGTATTTTGCTATTTAATACCTAAAAATTTTCACTCATTATAAAATGTCTCAACCATTCATCTTTCAATTCATTTGCATATAGTTAAGGTCTCAATTGTTTCTTTAAAACTCACAACAAACAATTAAACTGATATTGTTTTAATTTTATTATTTTTTTACCCCAAAAAATGGTTTAAAAAATGGTTCAGGTGGTAAGTTGGAACAGGTTAATCTACAAAAAATGGGTCAAGTCACGGGTCAACCTGTTTTTGGTTCAAGTTAAAAAAAAAAAAATCGAATTCGACTCAATATTTTTTAGGTCGAATTAGCAAATTCTGACCCGTTGGATTAATTAACATTTTCAAACAGAGAGATGTTATATCCACAACATTTTCACAACTAATCATAGGTGGTTAGTTGTTATTGGTTCAAATTTGAATGTAACACTAAGATTACTTTTTTGCCCCAATAATAGCAACCAATAACAACCTGCCACTTAGAATTTGTTGTAAAAATTTTGTGGACATATCATTTCTCTTTTAAATAACCCACTAGTACTGACTCAATAATTTTAAACAAGTAGAAATCTTTTAGTAGAATTGTAGATAAGTGACTTAGCCCACTATGAGTGCGGTTTAATTTCCGACCTTGCCCATTCCGAAAGCTCCATATGGTGCCCTCTCCCCATATTCCCTGTTTCCGAACCATACATAAATAAATTTAAAATTTAAAAATAAAAATAAATAAAAAAACGAAAAAGAAACCCTAAAAAAACCCTTTTGATCGGTAAAAAGCATAGCAGTGACTGTGAGTGAAGAATTTTAGAAGAAGAAGAAGAAGAAAAGGGGTTTTGGGGTTTGGCATAGGCATTTCATTCTGGTGAGTTTGCGTTTCCTCTCTGTATATTTATTTATTTATTCGTTTCTATTGTTTCCATCCTCTGTTTGGTTGCCAAGAAAACCCACTAACATAAAATGTGAATTCTTTTTTGTTTCATTTCTTGAAACTATGAATAACCCACCTCTCAGATAAGCCAAAGTCGCTGTATTTGTTTGGCGCAGCCCATAATGTTGATGATTCTGAGGTTTTTTTCTTTGGATTATTTACGTTGTTAATCCAACACCACTTAACATGTTCTTGCCCACTTTGATATTCACAATATTTTGTTTGATTTCTCAATGAATTTTTTATTATTATTAAGCTGGTAAGTAATTCATATATGAACATTGTCCTTAGACTACTTTCTTGTTCCATATATTCTGTCCCGATCTTTGTTTCATGTGATTTTAAGTTTTGTTGGAGAGCATTTACCAAAAGGAAATGCGTGTTTTGAGAAACAGTGCACATACATATAGTAATTAGAATTGGGATCCACTAGTGAATTCTATTTCAGATTCAGGGTGTTACTGGTGTGTAGTGTTTTTTTTTTTTTTCCAACACTGCCTCTCTGGAACCTACTGCATAAGTCTTTTCTTTTTTCTTTTTTGGTTGTGCCCTTAGAGAATGAAATAACAGAACATTTTCTTCAAGAAATACAGGGAAAATAAGTTTCACACATGGGACTGCCTGAATGAAATCACCGTGATTGCATGAAAATTATAAATGGAACAATGTTTAACTCTTTACCTTAAAATTAAGATACCAAAAATTTCTCTCTTAGATCTTTTTTGAGTGTTCAAGGGCATTTAGGGGTTTCGCTACTTCATCTTTGACGGAATTTTTGGATCCCTGTAATTTTAGATCTTAGCTTTTCTTTTTTCTTTTTTGATGAATAATTTTTCTTTCACCTCTACTGTGTACTTACCTTATTCTAGGGTTTGCTTATTCTTTCTTTTGATAGAACTTCTATAACTCATCAAAAAAATCAATTACCAAAAAATGATTGCTTGGTAATGATCGCATTCTTTGTTTACTAATTTGGTTTTTTTAAATAATTTGTTTATCCTTCTTTTATGTGAAGTTTTGTAACTCAGCATATTGATATGGGGAACCTTTGATTTATATAGAAACTGAAAATGATGATGGATGCATGACTAATTCCTTTGTCTTGCTTCTTCTTCCTTCATTTTTTCTTCCCTCTCTCTCAGTTCTGTTTATCTATTCGTACGTGTGTGTGTGTGTGTGTGTGTGTGTGTGTGTGTGTGTGTGTGTGTCTTTGGGTGACTGACCTCTTGTGGATATGTCAGAGAATTGGAATGATTATGGGCTTTATTGTTATTTTGGAATGACGACAGTTGGGAAAAAGTTCTGTGTTGATTTGTTGAGACCTAAACCCATGTCTATTGATCCTAGTGCACCAATGAATTTTGTGGATGAGGATGCTTCTTCGGGCTCCGGTGATGATGCAAACATGTTAGATGGACACAAGCGTCAGTCTGGGATGCCATCTAGTTCAGGTCGTAGGAAGAGAAGTCGCAAGGCTACTGGGGATGCTATAGTGGATGCCATGCTAGAAATAGCCGCTGCTTCAAAAATGAGGGCAACTGCAATTATGAAGAATGAGGACCGGTTTTCTATAAGCAAATGCATAAAAGTATTAGACGAGATGCAAGGTGTTGATCAAAGGATTTACTTTTTTGCTTTGGATTTATTTGAGAACCCCAATGCCAGAGAAACTTTCATATCTCTTAAGAGTGAGAGACGGTTGCCATGGTTGCAGGGAAAATTTTCTGCTTCCTCTGGTTGAATGAATTGGACTACCTTGTTGGTTTTGTTCTTTTTGGTTTCAAAGTTATGCTTTGTACAATCATGAAGAATCTTAAGTAACTCTTATGTTTGTAATTAGTTCAACTTTGTGGTTCATGGCTTTGTCACTTTAGTTTGATGATTTAAATGATCTTTACAGATTTAGTTTCTACTTTGTATTTGTTGATTAACTATGGCCATAAGACATGATTGAACTACCATTAAGAGCAATTGATTGTTTATATTCATTAGTGATTGTCTTGTATTGCAAATACTGTATTTTTATTTTATTATACAGATAATACACTTGCTGGAATGGACGACTATGACTTGGATTTGGATGAGATGGAATTAGTTGCAGCAGCTGCTGGCTACTATTATCATAATAGCACAACTAAGCAGCCTCGTAATTTATCACCTCATGGAAGTAGTTTCATGACTGAAGTGCTTAATGGTCATGATGATGGATGTCGGGAAATGTTTCGGATGGATAAACATGTATTTCACAAGTTATGTGACATTCTTCGACAAAGAGGCATGTTACGTGACACGGCTGGGGTTATGATAGAGGAGCAGCTGGCAATTTTCTTGAACATCATTGGTCATAATGAACGTAACAGAGTAATCCAAGAGCGGTTTCAACACTCAGGCGAAACCATTAGTCGGCATTTTAATAATGTGTTAAGGGCAATCAAGTCACTGTCACGTGAATTTTTACAACCTCCTCCTCTGTTGACTCCTTCAGAAATCCTTGGAAACAACAGATTTTTCCCATATTTTAAGGTTTATATTTGAGCACCTGCTTTTCCCACCTTATTTCACATGTGTCATATTATGTCATTGACTCTATTTTCTTTCATCTCAGGATTGTATTGGAGTCATTGATGGTATGCAAATTCCTGCACATGTCCCAGCAAAAGATCAATCTCGATTTCGTAATAGAAAAGGTATTCTATCTCAAAATGTATTGGCAGCTTGCACATTTGACCTACAGTTCATATTTGTTTATCCTGGTTGGGAAGGCTCGGCCGCAGATTCACGAGTATTAAGGGCAGTCCTAGATGACCCAGATCAGAATTTCCCTCAAATTCCTGAAGGTTTGATCACTAGTTATTTTTAAATCATTTAAAATGCTACTTGTCTGTCATATCTTATTATTTCTGGATATTACAAATGCTACCCAAAAAATCATCCTTAATTCACCTATTGATGATTTTTCTTTCAGGAAAGTATTATCTTGTGGATACTGGTTATTCAAACATGGAAGGATTTCTTGCTCCATATCAAGGGGTTCGGTACCAACTTCATGAATTTAAAGGTGCTAATCAGTTACCTAGAAATGGGAAGGAATTATTCAATCACAGGCATTCTTCTCTAAGGAATGTCATTCAGAACTCTTTTAATGTGTTGAAAACTCGATTTCCCATTCTCAAACTTGCCCCTCAATATGGTTTTCATATACAAAGGGACATAGTTATAGCTGCGTGTGTTCTACATAACTACATCCGGCGAGAGGAAAGAAATGATTGGTTGTTTACTAGTGTAGAAGGAGTGATGGTGGATGAATTGCCTGAATTTGATGAGCTTCCTGATATGCAGTTGTCTTCTCCAATGCAGGAACAAGTGGCTTTCTCATTACGAGAGTCAATTGCTGCGGCCATGTGGGATGACTTCATAAACAATTGGGATGAGTGGTGATTATTAGCATTAGCGAACAATGAGTTATTGCTGATGTAACAGAATTCTCTTGATGGAATGGAACATCTAACTTCCTAGGTAAACATCTGTTGTTTGGTTTCTCGCTCATTTTGAAGGTTCTATACGGCATATACTATTTTAAACCCATGTGCACGTCAACTTGTCAAGAAACGTGAATAGAGTTCATATCTATTTACCATATAGCCCAAAGATGTAGATAGTGGCGGAGCTAGGATTATGATTGGAATAAGACGATTAAATTTTTTTCTTAATATATATTACATCCGTATTATCTAAAATATCATAAACACAATTCAATATACAATACATGCTTTTGTAATATACATATATACAATATAGTTAAGTGGATTAATTTATAACTTAATAATATAGTTTTCAATTTGCCTATCAACCTAGGCTTACAAGTTAAATTACAACGCATTTATTATAATGATTAAGATAAAAGAATATTATTAATAAATTAACAGATGTCTAAAAATTAGACAATAATCATCGAAATGCATAAAAATAAATTGAATCAAAAGAATTAATAATATATTTTGTCAAATTAATAATAATTTATTCTATTTATATGTTATATAATATATTTATCAATTAAAAAAAATAAAGAATAAAAGAAGACAAGCCATTCACCACGATGGTTCTAGAACCATAAATTATTTCACAACTTTTTGTCACAACTCTAACATGAAAAATTGTGAGTGATTGTCTATTATTTACATATATATATACCCACTATTTTATCTCCGCTACTCACACTCTGCTACATCTAATGGCGAAAATTTTGTGAAATAAGTTAAGGTAATATATTTTTCCCACACCACACTTGGGAGTAAACTAAAGTGATATCAAGTATTGCTTTTAACGTGTATGTTTTTCAACCATACATGTGGTCATTACTTAAGCTTTATTGTATTGGAATTGGGGCAAGAAGTAGTATAGAAGTTTTGGAGTCTATAAACTGTAATGCACTACTAATCTAAGTATTAATTACTTGAAGTAAAGAATGGAAGGAAAAGGAAAATGGGACAAAGAGACAAAGGAGAAAACTGAGAGAATATGGACTACAAATCTACTGGTGGCAATGGCACCAGTGGCATAATTTTTTGGAGATGAAGAAAAAAAAGTGTGTGAAACACAGCCTCATTCAACTATCAATACCAAAGTAAGCCAAAGAGATTTTTTTTTTTTTTTTATATAAACGAGAACGGGGTATTGTGGGCGCAACGCGCCTTTGGAAAGGGGAGTATGGTTCAGCCGAGTGGATTGGGGCAAAGAAAAGAAACAGAGTTACCACCTAGTTTAGGTCTAAGAATCATATATATAGCGCCCTTACGTAGAAGAACTAATCTTACTACCAGAGTAGTGGTTTGGAGTTTAGGTCATGGATGAAAAGGTGTTAAGCACCCAACCCCACCCAACCCGTGGGTCGGCTTCCACTTATTGTGTCTTACATCTTAATCTCATTAAAGGTATGTTCAATATTGCATCCTAAACTCACACACACACACATTAACATACATCTAAGCATACAACATGACATTTTCATACATCTATCATGACACCTCATCACATATTTCATCCAAGGTAGCAAACAAACAAACATACATCACAAAGGCAGCAACATGGCATGTTGAGATCAAGCAATCAAGTTATCATATCCAAGGCCAACCTAGATTACACATCCAATGTATACCATATCTATCATATCCACAACCAAATGCATGTTCATATGAATGCATGACTTACCTCACTCCAACACAACACCTATGCATCAATGTATGGACATATGAATGCATGTTCATGGCAAAGAAAAGCAAACATAAAAAGGGAACCCTAATCTAACATATCAAAGGCAAAGAAACAAATAAATAGAGAAATAGAGAATATACATGTGAAAATAAGCTGGAACAAAGACATATTAGACAAATAAAAATAAAGAAACAGAAGCAAAAAGTTGCAGCTTAGGGTTTCTAGACTTGAGTATACGTACGCATACATAAGGCCTGTGTATGTAGCCTAGCTGTATGCGTACACATACTTTGAGTATGCATACGCATACACGCCCAAACCCTAACCCAAAAATAGAAACACAAAAAAAATAGAGCAGAACTTAAAAACTATAAATCTAACAACCTAACACGCTTTAAAACTGAAAACTACTAAACCCTAGGCTACCTAAACATATTAAAACGTAAACAAGACAAGAAAAATGGATAGAAAGCAAAAATTAAAACAAAGAAAAGAAAAGAAAGGGTTAGAACTCAATACCTCAAACACAAAGCTTTTCAAGCTTTATTTTGACATTTCCCCTCAGTCAATCTATTCACAACCAAATAAAATTGATTAGTAAACTTCAAAACTCAAAGATCAAGACCAGAAAATGTCTCAATCAGAAGAAAATTGACTTGAGGATGTTTTGTGAAAAACTCCTTCCTTTATTCACTACTTCTAGTGAATCTTAAGTTGTCCCATAGGATTTTTTGTGTATTTTGAAAATGTATCATATATGGCTTTTTATATTGAGAAAATGGGGGTTTGGAACGGCTTCCAGATGATGTGGGATTCATTCTAAATCTCAGCTTTAATGTAGAAAACTTTTCTTTCATAGTTTTTGGAACCCTAGCATGCGTATGCATGCCCGTGTATGCGTATGCATGCATAAAGCTTGCGTACGCATGCCCTAGAGTTTCTGTGGCTTTATTTTCCAAAAATTGTTTTATTCATCTCATCAAAGAGTTATATTTTCCATAAAAACCTTCCTCAAGTCAATTCAAGTCTGATCGGGCCCTCAACCAACCTTAGACTTTAGAATTTTACCATTATTGGGGAACAAGGGCCCGAGTAGTAACGAATACAAAATTTGGTGTCTACAAGATTTTTTTTAATCTATTTTTCTCTCTTGAGAAAATTGTTAAACCGAAGGAGTTTCCCTAAAAAAACAAATAGAGGATGTGGCGTGGGGGGGGGGGGGGTAAGAAGGTTACCTTCTTTGAAAAATCTTCTAAAATTTTGGGATATTTTATTTATGAGTGTATATATTTCAATTAAAAAAAATTTTGGGGTATGGGGGGGGGGGGGGGGTGTGCATGGCCCTAATGTGGCTCCGCCACTAGATGTAGGTGAATTAAAAACAAATAAAGTAAAATCATAAGTTTTTTGGGGGAAAATCATATAAATTTTTTTTCAAGTAAATCTTGTTTCGTATTAGGTCTCAGGTTATGATAGCGATGGCAAAACTTTCCTGCCTAACTTCACTTGTCTTGTTTCTGGTGGAGTTTCCCATACCTAATAAGTGAGGAAATGAGGATAGTTTTTGTTTGCCCTATCCTGCCTATCCTATCTCTCTTAGCACTATAACAACTACCTCTCTTTCCTTTTTATTTCTATCTCATTAACGTTGAAGTCACTTGATTAGAGATTGCAGAATACCTCCAACCTACTTTGAACCTAACTTTTCATATTCTTGTCTTGCACAAGTTTTCCCTCCCAAAAGAGAGGATGAGGAAAGGACTAGCACCTTTGATCCAACCTTGTCCCACCTTGCCCCATTGCCATCCTTGAGTCAGGTTTTCAATTTTGTCAATTAAAGTTCCAAACTTAGCCTTATCCATTTCTGTTATTTATCAACATTATCTTGGATGGTAATAGACTAAAACAAGAAGTAATCATTAATAAAATTTTGTGTTTCATCAGGTAATCAATTTCAATTTTCTAGCAATCACTTTTTCACGCTAAGCAAACACTCTCTAAATAGAATTCTCTCTCTATCTTCTATGTCAAATGGTAGTCAAGTTGATATAAGAACAAGCCTTAAGTGAAATGCAGAATTTAATCAATAGTTTCTTGGTTATATCTACTTTGTTATTGTTCAAAATAATGGACATGATCAAACTCCTTATATTAAAATGATTTCATAAATTTAAGACTTTCATTGATAAAATTAAAATTTTGGGACGTAATCTAAATCATGGTACAAATTCTAACCCTTTCTTTTTTCTTTTTTTTTTTAATTCTGAAGGTATTACACGATTTAGCTGTGCCAAACATACTGGTTCCTCCAATCTTGATGCAACTTTTTTTTTTCTTTTTTTCTTTTTTTTTTCTTTTTTAAAGATAGTTAAAAATTGCTATTCACTAATATAGTAATATGTTGTTATGATAGCTTGAACCCAAAATCACCCCTAAAACCCCAAGCACACTTAGTACCATGATTTCGAAAATTTGAGACTTTTTATTGATAAAATTAAAATTTTGGGACGTAATTTTAAGCATGGTATAAATTCTAACCCCTTAGTCATTTATCATTATTTTTAAGGTATTAAACTATTTATTTGTGTTATATTGGCTCCTCTAATCTTATGCAACCTTTTTTTTTTTTTTTTTTTAAATGGTTAAAATTACTATTCAATAATATGTTGTTTTGATAGCTCGAACCCAAGATCACCCCTAAACACCAAGCACCTAGTACCTTGGGATGTACCAACTCGGCTAAAAAAGTGCGATGGTGGTAATCTTGATGCAACCTAGGGACAAAATCAACTATATTGATTCAAGACGGGGATTCACGATTTCTTTTTTATACTAGCATATGAACCCAAGTTAGATATTGCATTTTAATTTTTTCAATTGAACTCAACTAGTTGATTGTGTTTATCAATACAATATATATATTCTAAAAATTCAATCATGTGATTCATTAATTAATACAATCATAGGATTAAATTTAATTGTCATAGAGAAAGATAATATCAGTTAGTAATGTGTCAACTGTCAAGTACAACCAATAGTTAACTTTAATTAGGAAATTTAAAATACAATATTTAAGAATTATATATATATATATAGAGAGAGAGAGAGAGAGAGAAATTGCATCTCAACTTTGCCCTTCTTAGTAATCTTTTTCTATAAGCCAATAAAATTTATTAATAGAACAAAGCTTGCAAACAAGGATTAACGAAAGCCAGAGTTCTATCACTCCTATCTCTTCACAAATAATAGATGACATAGAATATCACCAGATAGAGTAATAAGATTCGCACATGCAACAAACTTGGTGGACCATTGTTAACAAGGAGGTGCCATTACATGTAAATAAATAGGGATGTATTGTATATAGTCACCCAAAAAAAAAAAATATATATATATATATATAGTCATTATTATTCTTTTGTATTTAAGCATTCATGGTAAAGGACACGTATGGTCTTTTGAAAAGAAATTTGGAAGAAATCTTTTTTTTTTTTCTCTGATTGCATCTCTTCTTTCTATAAATGAGATGACATTCAATTGTATCAGATCAACAAATAAAAATAGTAGCCTTCTAGAAATGGGTAAAACTTAAATACAGTACCTTAGATATTATTCTTTAAGTACCCCTTTTAAAATTCTGCCATTTGTTCAATCACTTAAGTTTGTAAACGGTGTTAACCAATTGTATCTTTCGTTAACCAATTGTATCTTTCTCTTCTTCTTCTTCTTCTTCTTCTTTTTTTCTCTTGTGAAAGCCATTCAGAATTCCAGAAAACTCCAAACCCCAACTTCTCACACCCAATCTATAAGATTGAGATAAAAGTCATCCTACAATGCTAGAGCATCCAAAACCTACATATCCAAAAAAAATCCAAAATTTTTGGTCTACATTTTGTTTATTTTGTTCTTGTAAGACCACTGTTTTGTGATTTCATCTGGATGTTGTTGCTAAGTCTAGGGCCCCATTGTATACTTCTTTTCTATTTATAATACAAAATTCTCTCTTTTTTCTTTTAAAAAAAATCATAAATCCCACAAACCCAGTTCACAAATTCCAAATCCAAATCAACCCAGCCTTTAATGAAACCAAGTCTAAAAGCGCAAAATTCGACTTAGATCTAGGAATGGCAACTAGTCGGGTTCTGGCCAGGTTTTTTCATACCCAAACCTGACCCACGGGCCAAGACCCGTGGCCTGAACCCGGCCCGTTTACTAAGTGGGTTTTTTTTCGAGGCCCAAACCCGCCCCCGTCGGAGACCGCGGGCCCCGTTAAGGGATTGAGCCCAATTCGTGGCCCAACCAAAAAAAAAAAAAAAAGAATTGAAGCCCAAATTTTTTTTTGCCACATTCAACTTGCATATTCTGATTCAAGCCTAGATAACGTGGCCCAAATGCCAAGCCCAACCAAAAAAGAAAAAAGAAAAAAAGAATTGAAGCCCAAATTCACATACCACCACCACCAACAACAACAACAATTTCTTGATTCTCTTTCTTCACAACAAAAAAACACCTCTTCTTATACTTTTTCATATCCAAATTTTCTTTGTTCTTCTTTGATCCGAGAAAACTTCAAGAATGGAGTGCAGGCCTTTGGATATCACACTGAACTTGGCCAAGGACTTGAATCTTTTCTCCAAGATGGACTTGTACGCCGTCGTTTCGATCCACGGCGACTACTTCAACAACAACAACGCCAATCAGCAGAGAACGCACATCGACAAGGACTGCAGCCCGAACCCCAAGTGGAATTTCCCCATGAAATTCACCGTAGACGTCAGCGCAACGGAGCAAAACCGCCTCACGCTCGTCATGAAGATCAAGGCAGAGAAGAAACTCACCAGCGACAAAGAAGTCAACGAAGCCCACGTGCCCATCAAAGAGAGCTCCTCGAGAGCTACGGTGAATAATCGAAGGACGAGAGACGCGCGAGCTACAGCGTTAGAACCCAGAAAGCTGAAGGTCCCGAACCTAGTGAAAAAAAAAAAAAAAAAAAAAAAAAAAAAAAAAAGAAGGAAATGTGACTGGCTGACTGCGTAAGCTAAAATGAGGGACTGAACTAGAGGGAGTGTCGGAGTGAGGGTGAGGACTGAGGGAGGAAGGCGTGAGTTCTGAGTTGCTGCTAAAGAAATGAGAGATTAGGGTTAGATGATAGGGGTCTATATATAGGGGGTATTTTTGTAATTTCAAGGTATCCGGTTTTTATCCAGGCCGAGTTTCGGGTCGGGTCTCGAATTTTTTTATAAAACTCGAACCCGCTTTGGGTTTTTTTTTTTAAACCCATACCCAACCCTATTCCTAATCGAACCAAGTAAAATCCAGCCCATTAAGGTCGAGTACCCGCAAGTCGGGCAAAAATTGTCATCCCTACTTAGATCTACTGGGTATGAACCAATCTGAATAGATCGTTCTTGACAAGTTCGTGTCTTAGTTCAAGTTTAAGAGACGCTCTAAGTGTTGTCGCTCCGTACTGCCACTTCAGCTTCATGTGTTAGTTCTTGATAGCTCTGTGTTGCCGCTTCAGCTGCGAAGATGAAGACGAAGAGAAAGAGGAAGATAGTGGGGTTAGGGTTCTCAACGCTGATTGAATGGGTGACTTTTGAACAGGTGGAATCGTCCATAGAGGATTTCTTTTAATGAAACTTTTCTTTCTCTTTGGAGAGAGATTTGAGGTTTTTCTTGTTTCTCTCATGGTAAGTTGGGTTTCAACAGAACAAGAAAAGTAAAAAAGAAAGATATAGATGGCCAACTTAACTTCATTTGCAAACTTAAGTGAATGGACAAGTGGCAGAATTTTAAGAGATGGTACCCAAAGAACGGTATCTAAGGTACTGTATCTAAGTTTTGCTATTTAGCAATTCTCTTTTATATTTTCTCGTGTTTGTAAATGCTCTTAAAAAAATGTCAATCGAGCTAGAACTCTTGGGTGTTTATTTGACATCAATTTCATTTTATTTTTGGTAAATTAAATATATATTTAGTGGTTTTCGAATCTAGGATCTCACCCACCACCAAATCAGGGAGGAGGTAATTGTCGAGTTACAGCTCAATGGTCACTTTCATAATTAGAATATATATATATATATATATATATATATATATATATATATATATATATATATATTTATATATACACCAGTCTAGTATCCCTTTGTTGCTGGAATAACCGAATAAGAATTTGACCCGAGTTTGATATACCCAAAAGGGGCAGAAAACAAATCAGAATAGAGAAGCGGGAAGGGCGAGTTGGAGAATGAAAGAAAGGGCAAGCGATGATTAGTGCAGGAACTAGATTATCGAACTTAATCAATATGACAATAAGAAAAAGTAAAGAACTTAATCAGGTCAGCTGAATTAGAGCGTATGCCATTTTTGTAATTTAATTACGTTGAAAAGTGAAAGATCATACTCCGTATGCAGAAGTTGAAATAAACGATAACAGTATATTTGCTTCTAAAAAATAAAAACAATAACAGTATATTTATAACTTAAAACCTGTATCATTACAAATCAAGTATTGTTTCATACATCAGATCAGGATTAAATTGTTCCTAAACACATTTTAAGAAAACATTATAAAGACTTGCTAATTCATAGATAGAAAATGAACCCGAGCAAGTGTGTATTCTTTTCCTGCAATCCAAACACCCGTCTGTGACCACTGCACATCTTCCCAGTCAAGATTCTCCTCCAATACCTATTTAGGCAAAAGAAGGTCCAATTAAAAACAGAAAAAATAAAAAAAATAACATACATGATAGAGCAGAAGATATATGTGGAAGAAGTGACATACACATGCAAAAAGTAGAGACAGATGCAAAGATCCAGCACATACAAGGAGATAATGGAATGACAACAACTATTCATCCGTCAAAAATCGATTCTTTTAACCACGTTTAGTTGACGTTGATTTTGCAGAGGATAAAAGGGGTGGAAAGAGAATAAAGAAGTGGCAGTAGTTTTCTACTGTTTGGTTGAGCAGAAAATAGAGAAGAAAAAAAATAAATGGTGTGGCTGGATGTTTTCCACACGGGCCACCATCTTCTGTCTGTCCAAATTGGCGAGAGGAGGAAAATGAGGAGAGAAAACATGATGAAAATTGGCCCTTATCTCTCATCCCACTATGCCGCCCACGAGTTCTAACAGACCACACCAAGACCAACTTCAGTCAATTCTTCAACAACCACAACTAAACACAACTACTATACCCACACAGCAAAACAATGAAATTCAAAACACTACACCTACAATAAAAAAACAATACCCACATAACAAAACATAAAAACTCTTAAGCAAACATCTCAAATCCTTAAAATGCATGTTGATCTATCTAGCTGCATGCATTTGATGAGTTTTTGGATGATAATCATACATTTCCAATTGGAGTATTTCTTAAAGATTTAGTGTGTTTTATCTGTAGAAATACTAAATTTCACATAAATGGGATTGAGAATCTGGCCTAGTTCCATATCATCAGTGCCGCCACCAATCCCATAAACCTCCGCAAATCCCTCACTCAACAACACCACCAATCCAGCAAATCCTCACTATCATCAGCACCACCATGAATCCTGCAAGCCTCTGCAAATCCCTTACTCTAGGCACCACCACCATCCCTTCCCTCTATCTTCTAATTGTAAGTCTTTGTTTTGAAAGAAAATTTCTCATTCATTTAAAATAAGATTTTTTTCTCTCTTTTCATTGGTAAGTTACACACCCCATGGGACTTGAGCCCACAACCTTACTCTCCATTTCATTATCAAGTGAAGAGGAACTGTCATCTGAGCTAGAACCCATTGACCATCTAAAAATAAGCTAAAACAAGAATTCGAGCATTGTGATATACATATGGTAAAAATACATTTTGTCCTTAGTTTGGGGTTGATGTCATTTTGGCCCCTTGTGTTCTAAAAATTGTCAATTTACAGTACACCCTCAACTTTGAGAGCAAACTCAATATGCCCCTTCCACCCATCTGTTAAAGTTTTCTGTTGACTTCACTAATTTTATTTTTACCCATCATTAAGACATGCTTAACCGGTATCAAAAAGGCTGAGGATCTGGATTCTGAAACCCATGAAGAGAGAGAGAGAGAGAGAGAGAGAGAGAGAGAGAGAGGTTTGTAATTAAGTACAAGTTCAATTCTATACCTGACTTTTAATATTACTCTTCAAATGATAACTTACTTTTGGAGTAAATTTTTGTTTCAGAGTTCAGAACATGGTTTCTGTAGCTGATTGCGAAGAAGATTCCGTTAATTTTCACTTGAAAGCAAGAATTAGAGAGAGGTGGTGTTGAATTTTCAATCTTAGAGATTTCAAATTTAAAAGAGTTTGATTTCTTCTCTTTTTTGTGTGATTTTATAATCCAAGATAATAAAACATTTGTTTGTGTTCAATTTGTGTATAGCAGACGTACAGATTACATTTCCGAGAGATTTGAGCAGCTTTTTAGAAGGAATCTGAAACCATTTCTATGAAGAAAAAAAAATTAAGAGAAATTTTTGGAAAGAGAGATTAGATTCTTACATTGGTTGCTCAAAAATGGAAGAAAATACAACGTAATAAACACATATCTCATTTGTTTCATTTCTGTTCATTTGATTGCTAAGGGAACTGATAAGGATAGGAAACTGTAAGTTTTGAATATAGAAGTTTTTTTTTTTTAATAATAATAATTGTTATTTTTAGCTGGGTTTGATGGTTTGGGTATGAGTTTCAAGTCAAGAAGAGGATTTGGGTGAAGCTTGGCTATGTTTTTGCACTTTTCACCTTAGTGGTTTCTATGGTGGTTTTGTAAGGGTCAAAAAAATCTTAACCTGGAATAAGTTAAGAGTTCAGGGCTCCAATTTCATGCTGGGTAAACATGTTTTAAGAATGGGTAATGATAAAGTGAAGTTAATGGAAAACTTTTAACAAATATGGATGGAATGGGCACATTAGGTTTGCTCTCAAAGTTGATAGGGTAAATTGACATTTGAAGAGAGCATAAGGGACCAAAATGACAGCAAACCCAAACTAAGAGGGACCAAAACATATTTTGGACTGTATATTTCATTTATTATATAGTAAGGGTAAAATAATAGGTTGTCATTTCTTTCCTCAAAATTTTTCTTTGGAACCAAAAAATGAACATCATATCTATTTTCTAACCTCTAACTTTTCCCTCTTCTACCAAACATACAAGATGGAAATTTGGTATCTTCTCCATCCTTCCACTTTTTTATCCTTCCATTTTTCTTCCTACCAAACAGACACTAAATTGTATGTGTATATATACATAAATTCAAGATACACCTAGTGAAACTTTAAGCTATGTGTCATCACTCAATATTTTTTTATTGAATGTGAATCTTAACAAATCCACCGTTGGACACAAAATTTGCCATGCATGTTAAGAATATAGAGAACATGTAATCCAACGATGAGATTTTTGAAATATTTAATCCAATAAAAACTTATTAAGCGGTGTAATATTACTTATTAGAGTTATACCAGGTGTGTATATATAAGAGAGAGAGAGAGAGAGGGAAATCAAAATAGAAAATTGGAGATGAGGGTTACCTCCACATGTTCAAGCGGAAGTGGGATCCCAACGGACCGCATGACTTTCTGAGGAAGGGGCTTCTTACAGCGAGACCATCGAAATACATCAATGACCATGTTATCACAATCATTTTTTTCACCATTTGTGGGATGTGGGTGATGATTCTGGGACTTCTCTGTCTCCACGTCGTGCACCTGAGATGCCGGTATAGCTTTGACCATTTTCTCTCCAGTGAAACAGAGCTCGTACCTTCAGATAATATTCAAATATAAGAAAAAACATAAGAAAGAAACCTAGAAGTCACCACATGGACTTCAACCTCCAGTACCTTAAAATTCCAGAAATTATGTGTCTGCAATACCATAAAGAGTATCTAGGCAATCAACAGAATTAATAAAGCAACGAGAACAAATGCAGAACAAAGAAAATAAGATGCTAATGTTTCCTAGACTTTGCAGAACAAATGACATTACCCGATTTTGGAGGGGTGAAATATTCCCCTTCCGTTAACATGTTAATGTTTCCTAGAATTTGCATTTTAAACTTGAGAAAGAGGATCAGATGGGAGAAACCAAGCTAGAAATTGGCCCAAAAAAAAGAAAATACCTTCATGAATTCAGGTTCCTTATCCATTAAAGTCATCAACAACCCCCCCCCACCCCCCAAAAAAAAAAAAAACCCGGGGCAAGGTATAAACCATAATATAATAGCCATAAACCATGAGGTCTCTGAAAACATGAAATCCAATATATTGATAATCAAGCTGCATAAGAACTTAATAAAAAGAATACCTGCATGAATGTGTTTCTAAATACAAAACTTCTCCCTTCTTCAATCTTGCAGATGTATAAAGGGGTTTTTTCAGACCCTTGTCAGCAACAATGCTTATACTGTACTTAATCCTGAAGAAATTCACAATATATAGACTGTGAGTTGAGCATTAAAGGCTTACAAAACAAACAACAAAAGAAGCTGCAACAAGAACAATAGAAGCTACTAAATGAAGTCCTGCATCTACAAGCAGTTGTTATGAGTGCAAAAATAGAAATTAAGTTCAAGTCTTGAGCTTTGATCCTCCGTTATAAGACATTGCTATTTGTGACCAATTAAAAGATGATTGCATTAACAAAAAATCATAGCAAATAAGCTACAGTTAGTTACCTCAAAGCAGATAAACCATAATCACCAACAATGTATATAAAGCAATGCACACTATATGAATGTCAACAAGTACCCATTGAGAAAAGTTGAAATTTTTATTTATAGCTTAAAATTTATATGTTCTAATTCCGCTCAGATCAAAACAATGACAGCTTGATTGAAGATCCACAATTATCATTTTGAAATGTGCCAGCCTAGTATGAAACCTCTTTTTTTGGTTTCCCACAATGTTTCCTCAAATCTTTCAACCAGAGACTAATCACTGTTCACGATGGGTGGGCCCATAGCGGGGGAAATCGCTAGTCCAGGGAGTTTTTTCAAAGTACTAGTGCCCGGACTTGAACTAGGGAGCTCCTAGTCAAACCCAAGACAGCCACTTTGAGAACAAGTGCCCAACCACTTGACCAACCCCACTGGGTTACTATGAAACCTCTTTCCAGACTGAATAAAGGAAACAGAGTTCACAAAAGACCCAAAAAATTCATTAATAAATAAGTATCAATATGGAGGGTGGGATATGGTTTATAAACATATGAAGATGGTCACATAAATATACTTTGACCAGACAGTCACCCACATTTTCTTTTATGGAAATAGATTCCCTACCAAATAAAATGTGGGGGGGGGGGGGGGGGGGGGGGGGGGTGTGCTACTACTCCAAATATGTCACACACACAAACACACAAAAGCACAAGCGCACACATTAAATTTTAGAATAGATACTTTCAACTGGATATAAATGCATCTCAAAGTATTAACTTAGTGTCATGCTCAAAGAGAGAGAGAGAGAGAGAGAGAGTATACCAGGGCTCATTGCAGAGGTTGTACTGTATCGTAACTTCTCGTACAAATCTCTGTTGCCGCAATGCATTCTGAAGAATGAAAGCATGACAATAATCAGTAATATTCATATCCAATAATTTTCCTAATAATCAGTAAAATTCATATCCAATAATTTTCCTAATAATCAGGAAAATTCATATCCAATAATTTTGTATTTTGAATTGAACAAATTGCATCCCAAGGAGTAGCACAATCAACTTGGGACCACACTTCATATCGCAGAGGTCACTAGTTCAAATTTCCCCTTCCCTCTCTCCTTGAACCAAAACTTATCCCAACAAATGAACAAATTGCAATTATGCAAAAGTAAGTTTCTACTGTTTGGTGATGCTTCCATGCCTTATTGCTTCTCTTTTTACGTAACAGACAGCACAATATAACTCTAGATAGTTCTAGAAATCATTTGAATAATAGAGCAGACAATTACTAATCAATGTGAAAAGTTTCTAAACAGTAGACCATCTTCTGACCCTTCTTGCCTCATTAAATTGTATTGAGGATCTAAGAGCTGCCTGACTTCTTTCTTTGCTGGCCATTTTAGGCTTCATGGATCTCCCTGAGTAGTATGTGTGAGAAGTGACTAGTCACTTTCTGAGTAAGTTTCAATCCTGGTTAATGCTTTTGAGACAAATGATTTCCAATATGGAAAGACCCATTTTTGACTGGGAGGTCTCAAACAACTGTAACAAGAGTGCAAATATAAACCCCCAGATGAAGCACCTTAAAAAAAGTATGAGAATTTTGACTTCCATTTTCAGATTATGCTCTTCATTATATTACATCTCTTCATCTAGTTTACATTTAAATCTTCCAAAGAAGTGATCAGCCACAGATATACAGCAAATATTATATACCACTTAACTTTTTTATAAGTGAGTTTTTAGCCCTAAGGAGAGGTGGAATGGGAGATTCAAACTAATGACCTTTGCTTCATGAAAATTCCATTGAAAACTTAAAAATAGAAAGACTATAAGATTTGTCAGTGTCCACCATTGGATATGGATTACACTTCTTTCACACCACGCCCTTTCCACAATCCACAGCTCATACCACCATAATTAAAAACTGCATTCGGCATGCAAAAATAATATACTTATAAAAAATGCAATAATAATATTCACCACTACCCAAGAATACATTTATAATTAAGAAAATTCATCCAAGCTTAGTGTATTCAAAGAAAAAAATATGTTTTAAGCCTTCTAAGATAGTCCATGCAAATCATATTTCACAAGTGTCACTTATACAAGAAGATATAGAAATTATCCTAGTGCACTGCAAGCTTGGAGATATGAGAAACCCCAGACCCAAATATAAACTTATTTACAACTTAAGGGGCTGTTTGGCTTCGCTTTTTCCATCACTCAATTTCCATCACTCATCACTCATAACTCATAACTCATCACTCATCACTCAATTTTTCACACCCGTTTGGCATCATCACCCAATTTCCATCACTCAATATTTTTCACACTATTTGTGGGCCTATACCTGTCAGCCAGTACAGCTTTTTTTTTTTTCTTTTTTTTTCAGTACCCAAACTCACCGAAGCTAATATATATATATATACACATATATAAAAAATAAATAAATAAATAAATAAACTCAGAACTGAAGACCGAACCAGTGGAAAAAAAAAAAAAAAAACAAAGAAAGAAAAAAGAAAACCCAGAACTGAAGACCAAAAAAAAAAAAAAAACCAGAACTAAAGACCAATAGACCGAACCAATTAAAAAAGAAGAAGAAGAAAAAAAAAAAAAAAAAAGAACCAAACAGCCAACCCAGAAAAAAAAAAAAAAAAAAAAAATCGAAGTGGTCAAAAGTTGCGGCTGGTACTGTTTGCGGGTCCCTCATGTGTGTTTAATTACAAAAATACCATTGAGTTATGAGTTATGGAAACTAAAAACAGCCAAAAGTTGTTTTCAGTTTCCATAACTCATACTCAAAAATCAAAAAATTGAGTGATGGAAACAGAGTTATTGTTTGCCAAACAACCTTTTTGCTATGGGTCCCATCATTTTTGAATTATGAGTTATGAAAACTAAGAATTGAGTTACCAAATTTGCCAATCTAAACGCCCCCTAAACTTCTGGTCTACACTTGACGCAGGACAACCAAAACCAAACCAAACAACAAAAAAATAAAGGGATATGACCTAGGAGTCAACACCTAGGCCTTGCTTGGAGTCAACACCAAGCAAGGAAACCACTATGAGTCAACATCTAGGGTGGACCTGAAGTCAGCACCAGACTAAAAGAGACCAAACATCAATTTTTTTCATTTATCAAAATATCAACTATCTCCTCAAGGAGTACAATATGTTGCTTATAAAAGATTGCTAAACCTTAGTTCTAATTGGCTAGAAAACCCTAATTGCCTTATTACAAAAATAACCTTGCTTCCAAATTAAAATACTAATAACCTAATAAACTACTAGGACCTAAAACATAAAAATACAATTGACTTGCAAACATTAATAATACTAAATAATAATCTTCTTGCGTCTCCCGCATCATTCTCTTCTGGTTGGAGAAAACTCCACCTCGAATTTTAAAGCATTGAAGGAGTAGAATGTTGACAAGTAACACTTGCTTCAAGTTTGGAATCACCTTAGGGAGCACAAAGAAAAGAAAAACCTTGAATTCCACCACATCAAACTCATTTGGAATAACAAAATCAATGTGTGGAATCAGTATAATCTCATCTTGAACCTTATGAACCATAGGAAACAATGTAGTTTAAACCTCTTCAACTTCACCAAGATGTAGATCTTTAAGCGCTATGGAGGGTTGATTAGAAGCACATTCAACTACTTCAACTTTCACATCATGTGCACCCTCAAGCTTGCTGGGTAGTTTTTGAGTGGGTGCCATTATCTTTTCTAACTGGGCATTAATCCTAGTGATTATTTGCTCCCCCAACTTCCACGAAATAAGTGAAACATTCTGATTTTCCTTTCTTACACTAGCGAAAAGTGAGCTAAGAAGATTCAAAGAAATGTCTTCACTTTCATCTATGACCAGATTCATAATTGTTTCTATGGCTGAAAGTACAGCAAGTGGATGGTTGGACCTAATTATCTTCAAGAAACCTTGAAACATCTCCACAACCAATGCATCACACTCAAGATCCAGCATCACCAAGCATAACTTGACCTTTGCAATGGTATCAAGAATTGAAACCACCTTCTTATAAGAGCAAGTAGACACATGAGACATATTTTCAAATGCTGCCAAAATCAATTGAAATATTTCTTTCATTTGCCCATCCTTATATGGAGCATCTCGTGCTGCTATCCTTGTAATCTCAATAATGCAAGATAAAACTGAAACCTTCACATCCATTTCAACATGTCACAAAAGTTTATTAGTGATTAGTGCCTTCACTAAGGGTAAAAGTGCATCTCACATTGATTTGGATGGTTCTTGCTCCACATATGCTAACAAATTTTCAACTTTATCAAAAAGAGTGAGGATATCATCAATGGAGTAAAGAGGGTTAAGGAGTGTATTCCTAGCCTCCTTAATCTCCTTCTCAAATTCTCTATCAAAGGCAGTCATTTTCAGCTCAGACTTGGAGTCACAAAACACCGATATGGAAAATTTCTGCGAAGTTGAAGAACACTTGATGTGCACGGGTTGGCTTCTGGGTTTAATGGGTTAATATGACTGCTTATATGTTTTTTAAATTGAGCTAGGGTGGGTTTTGCGGTGGATGAGTATAGGACTGGGCTATTTGGTTAATTGGTTTTATTTATTTTTTTTTTTTTTTTTTTTTTTTGGACTAGTGGTGGGCACTCACTTAAAGGCTTGGGTTTAAAAATGACTTGGGTTGGTTGGTTTTAATTGGACTAGGTCAAGGAATACTAAAATCAAAAAAGGCTTCCTAATTGGATATGTCGAAAGCAAGAGAGGGGAACTTGATTAAAAATGGGTCAGATTAGGAAATGGTCTGGGTTATAAAAGTGGGTCAGGCCAACTTGATGGGGTTTTTTTTTTTTTTTATAAATGAGAATCGGTTTAGACAAGACTAGTGGGTTACCTAATGAGATTGGATCGATGGAGGCTGATGAGATAGTGGCGGCGTGACACTGGGCAAAACTGAAATGTTGATGGTGAGGACCAGTCGAAGCAGCAGCTCACAGAGGTGGTGGTGGTGGCATGCATAGCAACTGTCGTGAAAGGATTTGACCAAATCTAAACGTGGTTGCTTGTTGGTGGTAGTGTGGCATGATTGCAGCACTCTTATTTCCCTTCTCTCTGTCTTTGTAGTCGCAAGGGATTTGGAGACTTGATTGTGGGTTTTTGGATTGGAGTCTTTGGTTGGCTTGAATATCTGGTCTTCTGATGGATAGCACAACTATAGGACAGCTTTTTGGTACTAAGTAGGGAAATGACAAAGATAACTTTCTAGTGGTGGGAGACACAGCAGTGATGGTTTTTTTTTTTTTTTTTTTTTTTTTTTTGTGGGGTGATTTTTATAGTTTTGGATTGACTGCGAGGATCAATATTTTGCTCTGATACCAAATATGACGTAGGACAACTAGAACAAAACTAAACAACAGAAAAATAAAGAGATATGGCCTAGGAGTCAGCATCTAAGCCTTGCTTGGAATCAACACCAAGTAGGGAAACCACTAGGAGTCAGCACCTAGGGTGGACCAAAAGAGACCAAGCGTCCATTTTTTTCATTTATCAAAATATCAACTATCTCCTCAAAGAATACAATAGATTGATTATAAAGGATTGCTAAACCCTAGTTCTAATTGGCTAGGAAACCCTAATTGCCTTATTACAAAAATAACCTTGCTTGGAGTCAGCATCTAAGCCTTGCTTGGAATCAGCATCAAGCAGGGAAACCACTAGGAGTCAGCACCTAGGGTGGACCAAACGAGACCAAGCGTCCATTTTTTTCATTTATCAAAATATCAACTATCTCCTCAAAGAATACAATAGGTTGATTATAAAGGATTGCTAAACCCTAGTTCTAATTGGCTAGGAAACCCTAATTGCCTTATTACAAAAATAACCTTGCTTTCAAATTAAAATACTAATAGCCTAATAAACTACTAGGACCTAAAATATAAAAATACAATTGACTTGCAAACATAAATAATACTAAATAATAATCTTCTTGCATCTCCCGCATCAACACTAGCTTGATCTGTAGTCAAATGCTCTACCACTGAGCTATGGACCCACTATTAAACCTTTTGCTCAACACTAGCGTAAAAGTAGATATGTAGAAAATAAAATAAAATCCTGATAATGTATGCAGCCATGTAAAAGAAGTTCTAACATGCAGAAAAATCAACTAAGAACATAATTCCAAAAAGTTAGCTGAAGAGAAGCTGTCAGGTAATACCGAAGCTGCGGCCCTAGTAGTCATTGTCCGCTCAACAGCCACTGGAGCAAGGGTAGGCTCCACTGTTGATGTATGTGTAAGACAAGGCTCAAGATCAATCGTTCCTCCTCCTTTCTGAAAACAAAATTTTTTTTAAAAAAAATGTAAGATAAAACATCAAGATTTCCAGGCCAACAAAATTGCAATAATTTCCTAAATTGCCAATCTGTGTGTTTACATTACTGATTAAAAATAGAGATACCATTTATAGAGTCAAATAAAACTAACATTAAACCAAAAATTTATACAATCATCATTGAAATTAAATCAAGAAGCATTACAGGAATTCCATAACTACTCCGGAGGGCAACAACAGAAAAAACAGAGAATCTATCTAGACTTTTTACAACCTTCACAATGCAGCAACGCTCAACACGGTAACTACAACCAATTGCCGCACCCCAGGCACGTGAACGAACATTGTTTCTCAAAGTGGAAATGTAACCTAATAAAAAAGTTAGTAGTGCAGTGTTAGAATTACATAAACAAAACAAGAGCAGAATTGATGAAAAGATAAACATAAAAATTGCAATGGCAGTAATAAGGTAAAACCTAAATTTAATTAATGCTCCATTCATTTCGTTGTAAAATGTTTTTAGTAAAATATTTTACACATTTTACGGTGTTTGTTTTGTTGTAAAATGGTTGGTCAACTGTAAGATATTTTCAGTCAATGGTAAAACCCAGAGCAAAAATAAAACATGTAAAACGCTTGCACTCAAAATGAACGTAAAACATTTTACATATTTCAGCTCTCTCACCCTCTTGGTTCTCTCACCCATATTTCAGCTCCTGCATAACCCTCTGAGCTCTCTCACGTATCTCGCACAGGCCACCCATCTCCACTGATGCCACCCACCATCATTAGCGCTACCAACCTTCATCACCGCCTCTTCCTTGCACAAACCCTTCTCCTATACCTTCTCTTCTCTCTTGCACAGTCCCTTAGGATCCGACTGGTGAGCAGCTGTCTTGGATTTTTGGTGGCTGCTTCAATCTCACCAATCTAGCTGCTGCTGGGTTTGCTGGGTTGTTAGATTTTCAGATCATCTGGGTTTTTGGGTTTCCGATCAGGGTTTGCGGGTTTTTTTTTTTTGGCTTTCTGATCTGGATGTTTTCGTGGTTGGGGGTGGTTTTACATCTGAATATATTTTACAGTGAAATAAACGGAGCGTAAATATAATAATAACAACTGAATTTTAGGAACTTGCTTACAATTACAGATTAGGAATCTAATTTTTTATATATAATTAAAACTGAAGCCTCAAGCCAGGAGGGCCAGAGGTTACCAAGTGTCACAACCTTAACGCAGGAACAGGACCTGCTTGATCATAGGGTTAGAAGATTTCCAATCTATATTGCAATTCTCCCACATTTGAGGAGAGGAGTGTAATTGAAATGGACAAGACTTAGGTACAATACTTAGGTACTATTCCTTAAACTTTTAAGATTCTGCCATATGAATTTTTTCTCATGAGATGAAAGTGTATTTTTTAGTTAAGTAGCCACATGACTGAATCTTAAAAGGGGCTAAGAAACACCTAAGCTACTGTACCTAAATTTTGTTCAATTGAAATTTATAATTGGAAACTCCATTAATGTGTAATATTGGAAACCTCTCTTTCATCCTCCTGTTTTTTCCTTCTTTCATTCTTCCTCTCTACTCAAATCTGCACTATCTGCAACCACTTCAACCTATAACCAGACCTGGAGAAATACGCTTCTAAAATAGTTCTTTTCTTGCCAGATTTGATCAGAATCCCATAGAACTTCTCTTACAGCCTTGAAATCCCTAAAACCCTAACATTTTCCTGACCTGAATAACCAATTAAACCTTCAGGTATAGACTTAAAGCACTACAGTGTCAAACACTATCTGCATCTCACTCATATTGTCAAACTCCCATGTATTACAGGACTACAGAGTGTTTCAAACATTCATTTATGCAGAAAATCAAGGTAGAATTGAATATAGACTTACAATCTTGTGGAGGTAGCACTCGGATTGTAGCACGCAACTCTTGGATAGCAGGTGGGGGAGGGGAAGCAGTCGGGCGGCAATAACCTGTATGCATCAGAACTGGAGTACAAGAACTTCAAAATTAATTTTCGCATTCACCATATTCAATGATGAACAGTACCAATTCTATAACTATTCATAGTACCACATACCAGCAACAAGATCTGAGTCATCAGTGTATATATCTGTCCCCCATAGCTGGCCACCTCTGACCTGCACATAATGGCTTAAATAACTAAAAATGAATATACAGCATGGCTAACAGAAGCGTATATTGAAGTTGCAACCCCAAACTCTGATACTGGCAATAATGGGAAGAGAGCAAAGAAAGATATTAATCCACAAGGAGCAAAAAAAGTCATTCTTTCACTGCAATTAATTAATTGCGTAAAAGAAGAGAAAAAATTCCCTTGTTTTGATGGGTTGCACGACTCATGCACCCATACCAGATTGAACCTTTGAACTCACCCTCCAACCATTTCCAATATGGGGGAGATGTCATTTCACCCAAAGACTATTGACAAGAAGCAAGAATACTCTTAACGGCTCTTAGTTGCCACAGTAAAATCTTTGGCCAGCCCAATCTTCCATAGAGCTGTGATGCAGGAATCGGAAAGACATTTCTATTTTAATCTAGATTTATTTAACTGTGGAGTTAATTGTATTTTTACTGGTCAATTGGATTTTATTTTTAGGTCTTAATAATATTTGTTTGTGAGGCAGACTGTGAGGGAAAGGCATAATTGGGATGTGAAAATAGGGAGGTAAAGTTGTTCACCAGCTAGAGTCTCATACTCCTCCAAATGAGGATGGGGATCAAGTGAGGTGAAGCTTGAAGAAGAATGGAGATTTTGACATTCGCTCTTTTTATAGTACTTTGAGGGGATCCTTTTTTGCCTGTTTCCCTTGGAATAGCATTTGGGGTGTGAAGGCTCCACGTTAGGTTTCCTTCTTTTTTTGGAGGCCGCATGGAGGAAGATTCTCACAAGTTATCATTTGAGGAAAAGAGGTTTCACAATAGTGGATTGGTGTTGCACATGCCTGTGTAGTGGGGAGGATGTTGACCATATATTGATTCATTTTGAGGCTCCTTCCCAGTTATGGAGTTTTGCTTTTAAATCTTTTGAAGTCTCTTGGATCTTACCTAAGAGGATGTTTGATCCGTTGGTTGGGTGGAGAAATTGCTTGGGGAAGCACTCATCAGATATTTGGATATTGGTACCGCAGTGCGTGGTGTGGATCATTTGGAGGGAGTGTAATAATCATATATTTGAGGATTTGGAGAGTTCAAAGGACCAGCTCATACATTGTTTGCAGGCACTTTGTTTCATTGGTCTCAGCATCTCGCACTTGGGGACTCGTTTCTAGTGATTTCATTCCAACGTTTAGACTCTCTTTCCTCTTGTACATAATTTCTTTTTCTGTTGCTTGTACATATATATTTTTTGGCTATTTCATGCTTCTTGCATGAAGTAGTCCTTTTTTCAATCAAATTATTATTACTTATCAAAAAACATTTTTTTTAGGGTAAAATACTGTTTTGGTCCTTAAACTTTACCAAGAGTTTGGTTTTCATCCCTAAATTTTAAGAAGTTCATTTTTCATCCCTAAACTATTAAAAAGCTCATCTTTCATCCCTAAACTATTGAAAATGTTTTATTTATGTCCTTAAATTTTACCAAAAATTTGCTTTTCATCCCTAAACTATTGAAAAAAGTTATTTTTTCATCCCTATTTTTGCCTCTAAACTATTGAAAAAAATTCTTTACAAATTTTAGAGATGGGAAAAGAACTTTTTAAAGTTTAGGAACTAAAAACAAACTTTTGGCAAAGTTTAGGGACCAAAATAGTATTTTACCCCTTTTTTTAATAATTACTAGAGCCAAGGGTAGTTTTGTAATTCAATAATTAACTTTCCTAGGTATACTGGAATTAGGGTATAGTCCTAGTAGTCTATATAAGTGTGCTATTGTACTACTATGGAGACAAGTTTGATTAATTAAAAAACTTTTCTTGCAATTTTTAAAATGGTCAAGTGCTTAGTTTGACCAACCCTAAATGTTGACTCCTAGGTTTATTTCTTGTTTGGTGCTAACTCCTAGGTTTTCTATATTTATTTTTTGTTATTCAATTTTTCTTGTATCCATTTTGCTTTTGTCGTCATCAATTTGGTTTCAGAGTTTATTGTTCTACATCATAATGCAATGGTGAAGACAAAATCTTAATCTTCAAAACCATCAAACCCACAACAGACCACTAAGAACACATCAAACCATCAAACCCACTACATAAAGTGTACTGCACCAACATATTTTGGTTATAATTTTGTTTAGATTTAATGCCCAAGGGCCACTGCTCCATGCAGCAGATTAGTGGTTCTGCCTCGCCCCTTGGTAGGTGCAAGATGGGTTTGTCAATGTCACCCTTTTCCAGACAGGACTGTCCCCATTGCATCACAGTGAAGGATTCTTCTGTTTCTAGCCAACTTAACAAGTGTACGCAAACTCTTTGTGCAACACAAATTTTCGAGAGAGATTCTCCTCAAGAAAATCAGAGCCACATATGATACATTATAACTACTTGTGCAGTTGATACATTTTTCTTTTCTTTTCTTTTCTTTTCTTTTCTTTTTTTCTTTCTTTTTTGGTTTAGGAAAAAGCAATAAAAAAAGGAAGAATAGCCAGGGAGTCCTTCAAACAATACAATATGCCAAAGAAAAGAGGAATAGGTCATAAGGAGGATCATATTAGGCCTCAAGTAATATTTTTTTATTAGTAAGTCACACATGCACCCGGCATATCTTGAACCCACAGTCTCACCCTCCAGCTTACCTTCTTTTTTAATAATTTTATAGTTGGGGGTGGAGGGATTTGAACAATGGACATCTCACTTGGAAACACCAGGACCCATTTGAGCAACAAGACTCTTGGCCACCCTCCACCTTACTTGAACAATGGAAGGTGCCATTTGAACTAGAGCTCATATGCATAATGTTTTGAGTAGAATCATCTCCTAATTGAACCCTTACATTCAGCAAAGTGTGCAACTCCAGTTGAAGATCAGTGCACCCACAGAAGAACCCAATACCAAGTTCTATACGTCCTTAAATTTGTGGATATAAAATTCCATTAGCCTCCACAAGCTACTGAAACTTAGAATAATTCCAGAACACTCATACCAATGATGAGCCTTTATTTTCACTTTCAAATGGGAACTGGCCAGATTACTGTTCAAGCTGTTTGATCAGATTACCATAATCTCTCTGCATTTTAAAGACTCCTGTCATACAAAATTCTTGTTCTTTACAGAACCAAAACAAAAGGCAATGATCCTTGAAAATAGGTAGACACAGAGTTATGGCACAACCATAGTGTGGTTAGAGTAAAATATCCTCTTTGGAAGCCTAAGATAAAGGGAAAGTGCAAGAATAGGAGTTTACTGTAGTTAATTAGGTTCTTAGTATTTTATTTTATGTTTTATTTAATTTGTATAGAGGTCTTCGGTTTTATTTTACACTCTTTGCTGGCTTTGGTATACAGCCACCCCCAGACATACAAATATTTTGAAGGCATGGAATAGACTAACTGGTTAGCTAGGTAGCTCAGGATACTACAAGTGTTCTATCAACAGTTTTAGCATTTTAGCTTTGAGTGAGTTGCTTTCTGCCAACTCTTCTACAAGTTTATGATTATCAAGATCTCCTCATGATAGACGGAATGATGATCTAGACTTTTTTTGGATAATGTAGGGAACCTTCCTAATGATGAGCCCTTTGGACTCGCCTCTAACCTATAAAACCCACAGGCAATTGACCCCACCTGCCAGAATCCGTTGCCAGTATCCAAAGGCATTCACCCATTACATTCTAAAATAAAGCCCATAAGATTCCCAAAAGTATAAAATTGTAACCAGTAAAGAGTTTGTGAAACAAATTGAAAATGACCTTATTCAAGTTACAAAAAGCTATTAATCAATGTCATGTACTCATGAAGCATTTGACCTTACTTGGCGATTCGTAGCAGTAACATGCTCAGCTGGAATCCGGATTTCAAGAGTAGGACCGTTTAAAGAGCTTTCTCCATTTTTTTCAGCTTGTGATGCTTTGTACTCCTTCCACAACTTTATCAGTTCTTGCATGCATTCGCCAACTTTATAAACAACAGAAGATACTTCAGCTTTACCTGAAACACTCCCAGATTTTAGAATATAATAGACATGCAAAGGAACCCTATCTAATACCTACATTGATAAAAAATAATCAACTTCCAATATATACAATAATGGCTCATAATGCGTTATGACATAAATGAAATATGAAAGTGAGGAAAAAAAACTTACTGACAATTGCACTTGCTGAAAGTCAATAATCAAAGAATAATATCTTAGAATTTTTTTATGAATATTAAAATTTTATAAAAGGAAAGAAAAGAGTGAGATCCTAGTATAAGAAAAGTAGAGGGAAAAAAACTGATATGAAAAATTACAAACACCTAAAATTCCAGAAATGAGAACAGTTGACACCCCCAATTGCCTTCAACCAATTGATAAAAAAAATTAAAAAATAAAATAAAAGCCCTTCAAATATGTATCAGCAGAGGAATCTCTTCTAAGTCTCAATCCTGCTGGTGCTTCACTAATGATACAACTTCAGACTAACCAGTAATAAGTCGTGTGAGAAAAAAAAGGCAAGATCATTGATGAGCAGTAGGTCTGTTATGAGAGCAATCAAAAATGAAATTCTACTTTATTTAAAAGAAATATGGAGACTACCAGTGAGACAAGGATCACCACCAACAGAAAGAAGTTAAGGAATTCATTAACTACATCAAAATATAACATTGAACCTGAAGCTACAAAAGAGAGGAGCATGGGAGTGTCATGTGTGTGAGTTTAATTTCAGAGAATTTTCTAAATGGCACCAATATTCAATGGTCTCAATTGTTCAGAAAAAATTTTTATATATAAGTAATGAAAAATATATTTCAAAAGAAAACTTACCAAGTACACTGGGGGTGTACTCAGGGGAAAGTACAATTAATTCAAATTACAATGCTCAAATATATCTAAAAGGGTAATACATTGAGGAGAATGAAGAAAAAGGCTTTAATTCAAGGATAGTCCGCTCACGTCCCTCAAAACTTCTAGAATTCCATTCTAACCAAAGACACCACTTAATGCAATGTGACACAGCCTTCCAAAAAGCTATGTTTATATGTCTGCAAAAAGAATCCTTCCAAGCTGCAAACATATCAATAACTCTCTTCAGCATAATCCATTGAAGTCCAAATAAACAAAACGCCATTGTCCACAGCTCAAAAGCTATAGGGCATTGAAGAAGAAAATGATTAAGATTTGCATAGACATAGTGGGTTTTGAACCCATGACCTCACTATTCAATATTCTTAGGAGAGAAGTAAGCGTCATTTGAGCTAGAGCTTAATGGTCTCCCTTGCGGAAGACTAAAGACTATAAATAGGAATTTATTCTTCTTTAGTTTGAGTGGCTTCAAAGATCTTCTCCAAAGTACATTCTCTCATTGCTTAATATTTCCAAATTCTAGGATAGATATTTACATATCCTAGTTCTAAAAATAGTTTAATTCAGCTAGTAAGGAAAGAAAAGGTATAATTTAAATATTGGAAGAATTATGGATGCTTAGAAAAAAAGAAATTTACTTTTTGGCTGAATTTTCAGGTTTCAATAACAATGAATTTGATAAAGATTTTTCCTCTCCACAAACCACCTCCCAAGACCCCCTCCCCAAACAAAAACAGAAGGCAACAACAGTTGATAACTCAGGATAAGCTTTACTGGAGCCGAATTTTTAGGTTTACTGGATAGCATCTCCCAAAGCGTCAACAGCTGCAATCAGAACTCAGATAATGCCTGTGCATGCACACCCATTCACAAGGATGCGCATTCCCTAGTTTTGCAATATCATCACTAAGACAATTGTAATAACAGTAAATTATATTCCAAAAAGATAACAGATATGTATCAAACAATAGATATCAAGACTAGCACACAGAGGAAAAGCTTGCTTGGTATCATATGTATTCTAATTCTCAGATAAAATTAAATGCTAAAGCCCAAAGTAAAAGCTAGAAGTACAGATATTAATGCAAATAAAATTATCACAACATGCAAGGTAATATTGGAGCTGCACAAATAAGAGTAACTTCTGTAGAAATTTGAATTCATTCACCAGCACACAAATTCTGTTACTAGAGTGAGTGAAAAGAAGTTCCATTCGACAAGACAGAACAAAGCAGCTTACCTTGAGACCTGAAAAACATAACAAGGCAAACAAAATCAAAATGTGTTTAACCACCATGGGGAAAAAAAACAATATTAAGATTTCCATTAAACAATAACAAGAATCCATCAAAGAGAGTATACATGTAACATCATCTGCAAATAAATTAGGAAAATGAAGAAAAGCATTGTATTCACATCATTGATTTATATGGTTGAAGGGTTGACTTGACAAACAAGGTTTATTAACAAATTTAGATGCAATATTAATGTAATATTCGCATAATTGATTTATAAAATACATAATGCCCACTTTTCTGAGTTTAAATGTTGATTGACAAATGTGGTTTATTAACAAATTTAGGTCCAATATTACAGTTTGTGCATGCATGAATGGATATATAGAGCTCATTTTCACATACAATTTTTAGGAATACAAAAGAAATTCTTTTAAAATAAATAAGCTTGCAAGTAAGACAGCAACCAAGGAATATAGTATGACATACCCTTCATTGTCTGGACCACGAGACCTAAAACGGTGCTCACGGTTTGCCACTTGAGGGCTGCCCCTTGACCGCTGCATCCTCTTACGTTGTTGAACTCCATAATTATAGACTTCCCTTTCCCTTTCAGTTGCCCCTTCCCCTTCTGCACATCCATCATCTGATTCTTTATCATCACCCCTACGCTTTTCAGTTCTATCTCCTTCAATGTCATTGCTTTCTTTCATCCTCTCTCTTGCTTCCCTATCAACATTTTTCCAGCTATCAAAATCTTTCTGCTTCTTCTGCTCTGATGCCGGATTTTCCTGCTCAGGCATTCTTAAAGATCCATCCCCTAATTCCTTCTCATTCTGAGAACTCTCCTTGTCTACTCCATTCCATGAGTCTCTCCTGGTATGATCCTTCTCTCTCTCCCTTAGCCTTTCCCTGTCTTTTGAAAAATCCTTCCTCTCCCTCTCCCTCTCCCTCTCTCTCTCCCTCTCCCACCTCTCTGCATCTCTTTCCTCCTTTGTTGACTCTTTGTACTCACTGCTGCTATTAGAGACTTGCATAACACTCCTACGATCACTTCTATCCTTATCTCTTTCTCCCCAATCCCTATGCTTCACATCTTTCCTCTTTCTATCCTTATCTTTCAATTTGTCTTCACCCTTTGAATCAACTTTGTTTTCCCCAACAGCCTCATGAGCTTCCACAAAATCCCTCTCTTCAGTTGCTGATCCTTCCTTTCCAGCCTCAATGGTGCCTTCGGAATTACCACGTGGACCAGTCCAAAAATTTAAATTAACTCCACTTGGGCCATCAGGATA
Organism: Quercus agrifolia; assembly: GCA_029955455.1. NCBI lineage: Eukaryota > Viridiplantae > Streptophyta > Magnoliopsida > Fagales > Fagaceae > Quercus > Quercus agrifolia. The sequence goes on from JARQAD010000006.1 coordinate 20,038,245, forward strand.
TCTTTTTCCCCTGTGGTGTTCTTTTGATTCTTTCCTATTCAAGTGACTATTTGCTGCACCATAACCATCCTTCTCCATCTTTGCATCACCTTTAGGATCATTATAACTTTCCCTCTCATATCTTGTTTCCTTATTATCATCCCCTCTACTTTCAAATCTTACATCCTTTTCACTCTTTGCAATCACCCAATACGGCTCTCTCGTATCCGTCTTTAAATCTCGGTTCTCAAACTGTACATCTCTACTATCCTTGGAATCCCCCAACTCCAACCTGTTTTCAGGATGATCTACATGCGAATCATTCAAAGGAGGTTGCATCCAATACGGTGAACGAAGAGGAGATCTTCTATCCGCATCACGAGGTTCAGTCCGGGGAATCTTAGGCATCCGAGCATCTTGAGCCATCTCATATGGGGAATGGTACTCACCTGAAACTGTAGATGACAACTTAGGGTATCCGCCCGAATCCTCATGTGGGTATTTCGAGGATGAGGAATGACCACTCTCTTCATGAGTTCTTTTAGGAACTCCACTCATAATGAATATCCAGTATAATTACACAAATCAATCTTTTATCCAACACAACAGCCAAAACTGAATCACCTTCTCTTACGGAGCATTTGATAATTACCACCTAGAAGCAAAAAAAGAGAAAAAGGGTCTAATAAGGTCAAAACAACTTCACATTACAGTAAAAATCATTCACAATTAAACAAAAAAAGCATGAATTGTAAACTCTTAAAGTTTCAATTTTTAGCTTCCGTTGTGACCAATCGACCTAAAACATTATACTACCGTACTTTTTTTCCTCAGCAACCAAACAGAGGAATAACGAATTCTCTTCAAGGATACCACTTTCTCTCTCTCACAAAGAAAAAAAAAACATTTTTACACAATTGTGGAAAACAAAACAATTGCCTAATAGAATCCCTTTACTAAGGTAGGGAAGCAGATAGTTTTCATTCCAACTTCCGAGCTATTTTCTCGGCTGCCAAAAAGAGCATTAAACCAATTGAAATAGGAAGAAGAAAAATAAAAGGGACATTGTTAAAAGAAAATTTTAATCTTTTACTCTCAGATCTTCAAGAAGATATATATACACACACACACACACAAATAGAGAATGAATGAAACGGTATCGTTTTAAGGCGCTTAGAGCAGAAGGAAACCCTAGAAAAAATGAATTGAAGAAGAAAGAGTGCGGGTAAGAGAGAGATTAGTGACCTTGTTTCTCGATCATCGGTCTCTGTGACTCTTTCTTTTCTTTCTGTCTTTGCGTTGCGTGTTGTGTGTTTGTGAGTGCGAGCGCAGGACACACAACGTTTTTATCTGACCTTTTAATCCGACGCCGTTTCGGTTACAATGAGATGGCTGGATTCGGGTATAATTGAACCGTGCTTTGTGGGCAGACCATGACCAGAAAAAGGGTCCGGTTCCCAGTTTTTACCGGACCGGTTTAGGGTCTGATTTGAACCAGCTGATCCAATCCAATTTTTAAAACCAAGGGGCAAACCTCCACTTTTAGCTTTTCTTTTTAAGTTTTTCTTTTTCTTTTTTCTTCTTTTACAACTTACAAGCAGCTAATTTCAAAAAGAGTTTTAGACCAATCTAATCCAAAAACTCTACGTTGCTTCTATTTTAACTAATCTTATATATATATATATATATATATATATATATATAAAAGTCTATAAAACCCTGATTCAAAATGAAGACACAAATAATACTTATTGAGCAAATACCACATGTAAAGATAATGTATGACAATCCAGTTGATTATCCAAGAGGCAAAAGGGGTTCTCCATGATTGGTCTAAGTCAGGATAAATAGCAAAAAAGTGATTGTGGTGTTCCTTAAGGTAATTATGGAGGACTCTAATGATTTTTTTGGATCTGACTTCAAGGGTCAAGGTCTTTATTTGGTCTTTTATGTCTAGACGAAGGATATATATACATCTTTACTTTATTTCTATTTTATTTAAATTTTTTTTTCTCTGTCTATATATTAATATTTTTTCCTTCATGTCGTTCTCCAATATCAACAATTGCTCTTCTGAACTTCCAATCATATTCCATCAAGTTAACATTACTTTAACAATTTTTTTTTCTCTCCCCATTTTTGCCACTATCTTTATTGCAAATATTGCTTGTCTTTGTCTTTGATGTTGTTGTTGTTGTTGTTGTTGTGATTTTTTAAGACAAGGAAAGTAGCGGAGCAGTCCACAGGATGTAGGAGCAGTGGGTGATGGGAGGTCAATTGAGATAGATGAGATGATCAATAGGTAAAGAGTGAGGCATTTTTTTCAAACACCCTAGCAAAGATGGCAAAAGAAGCATTGTTGGTTTTTAGGACACAATTGGTGCAAATGCGCGTGTAGCTACCTCTACAACAAACTATGTGGAGAGGACCAATGATCTGAGGAGCCATAGCCATTTCATGGAATTGTGGTTGATTTGGTTGGTGATGGTGAATCAAAGAGAGATTAGGGAAAATATATAATAACAAAAAATGGGATACTGGGCTACAATAACTCAATATATTGAGTTATTGTTCATAAATTACTTTTTGACTAAAGCTTATTTAGCCTAATGTGAGAGCTTCTTAGGTGAGTTTAGCTACATTTTACCTCAAAATTTTTAGTTTTTTGAGCTTGGTGTGACATGTAAGTGCTCTAATAAGCACAATAATAATAAATAAATAACCTATTACACTCTACTGATGATATTATTTTAATGGGTTTAGCTTCCTTTTAGTATAGTGACATAGGTACGACACATCAAATCAAAGAGTTTGTTCTTCTAAATCTCGTAAATAATCTATGATTACTTCTATATTAAATGTTACTGCAATTTCTCTTTCAATGTATAAAATCAAAGAGTTTGTTGAAATATCATCTTCCATTTTTTTTATGAAACCTAATTTTGATAATATTCATAGTTTCAATGCTCACTTTGTAGTTGTAGTAGAAACTAAATGCAAGCAAAAGTATAACTACTCTATAAGCAAGTTGGTAGACTTTTAGTCTTCAGGCCCTCCTACCCATTAGCGTAATTCAAAAATACTTAACAAATTTTTGAAGTTTGAATGCCAAACTACATTATGCTTATATTGATGAAGTTCCATTTCTAACGCTTTTTTATTTATTTATTATTATTTGTGAAGTCTTAAGATTAAAACTTGTTTACGAACAAGCATATATTATTAAATCTAAAATGTTCATGTGCCTCTCGAGGATCTAGAGTCGATATAAGTACAAGTAACTATAGGCGCAAATGCTCGCGACAAGTTTGGGTATCCTAGTAGGAAGTATGCCTCGGCCTAGGGTGGACCAAGTGGAGGGTGTAAATAGAGTTGATACCTAGATTAGGTTTAGGAACCATATATATAGCGTCATTGTGGAATGACTGATCTTTATCAAAACACGTGTCCAAAGTTTAGGTATAGAGATAGGAAGGTGTTAGGCACCTAACCCCACCCGACTCGTAGGTCAGCTCCATTCATTGTGTTCTAAATCTTAGTCCCATCAAAGGGCTTTCTAACATGTCATTTTAGTGTGCGTTTGTTTGCACTTTTAGGAGCTGAAAACGCCCATATTACAAAAAACTAAAGAAAAATTGTGTTTGGCTCAACCTAAAATGCAACTTTTTGATAAAAGTTGCGTTTTGGGCCCAGGCAAAAAATGCGTTCAAAACGCGCAATATTTATGGACCGCAGGAGGTCCATAAATCAAAACGCGCATGCGCATTTGAACTATTACCGTTGGGCTGATGGTGAATTACGAAAATACCTATAAAAATTCTAGTTCTCTCACGCCTGAAGCCTCACACCCCTTATCTCATCTCTCTGCTCTCCCTTTGCACGAAACTCCTCTCACACCTCTCATCTCAAGCATAATCAAAATACAAACTCAAAAACATAAAATTAATCAAACCACAACATTAAAAGCAAAAAAAATTCTTGCTCTCATAAAACTGATATAATTTAAACAACAACAACAGCAGATCAAGAACAGAAAAAAAAATAAAAATAAATAAAAATAAAAAATAAAAAAAACAGAACATCAATAAATGATCAAGAAAAAAAAAAAAAAAAAACCGATATGACCCCTGGTTGCATGCACTCTCCCAATGAGGAGGAGGAGCAGCGGTGGCGGTGTAGTGGAGCAAAGACGATTTCTCCTCTCTCCATGCATGTCTGTGTGTGTTTGAACTTTGAAGATAATGACACCAAAAAGGCAAGCAAGATTATGGAATCAAGTATCACAGAGAGAGCTAGAGAATTTATGGAATCAAGTAGGAAAAGAAAAAGAAAAAAAAAAAAAAAAGAGAGAGAAGAAAATGAGAGAGCCAGAGAGCTTCTGGAATCAAGTGGAAGTAAAGGAAAAAGAAGAAGAAGAAAGAGTGAGGGAGCTTCTGGAAAGTGGAAGTAAAGAAAAAGAAAAAGGAGAGGATGTACTAATGGACAATGGTATACGTGTGTGGTGGACAAAATGCAAGAGAAAAAGAAAAAAAAAGAAAAAAAAAAAAAGAAACGTATGGATGAAAGAAATGCAAAGAATTATAAATCACAATTTAAAAATATTACCACAATATTTTCACAATAAATTTTAAGTAATTAGCTAATATTGGTAAGTAAAAATATAATTTCAGTGGTGGGTTTAAATTAGAACTAGTAACAACTTTCCATATAAGATTTTGTTATGATGCTTGTGAAAGTATTGCAAAAAATATTATGAATGTAACACTTTTTGTTGAAAAATATAATTGTTGAGAATGAATAGAAAAAGAAAAAATAAATATTAAAAAAGAATAAATTTGATTACAAAATAAAAATTAAAAAAGTGGGTAGGTAAAAGATAAATGTCACTGTTGATTGTCCAAACAATACAAAAATTTGTCTAACCTGCTGGAGATGCTCTTATATATACATTGTCCTTTTTGATAATTTATCCCTCAAACTGTCACTTTTATAAATGCTAGCCAAACACTTAGCTTTTTCAAAAAACACTTTTTAACAGTTTTTACCAAACACTCAGCTTTTTGAAAATGCACTTTTTTATTATGCACTTTTTGAAAATTTCACTTTTTCATTATACACTTTTACAAAAAAGCTGAACCAAACTCACCCTTAGACTCACACACACTTGAACATGCATCTAAGCATTCAACATGTCATTTCATCCCATTGCATCACATGGTATAGTCCTAGCATTCACCTAATCAATTCATGTATTATCCGAATGCAGCAAACATCAATCAAGGCAACAACATCAATAAGGCAATAGCATGTGATCATGGCATTCAATCAAACATATTCAACATCCAAGAAGGCATCAAAGCCTTCAAACATAGATATCATTTATGTCACACCCGTTGTTCCTCAAAGAAAGATGCATGCTCATATTTGTATGCATGACTTACCTCACTTACCTTATTACATCACAGCACCTATGCATCAATGCATATTCATGTTCTATGCATGTTCATGTTATTATTCAAGCATGTGAAACTCTAATCCTTAATCTAACAAATAAACCAAAAGAACATGTTATCTCACTGACCTAAAGACCTAAACATACAAAACTAAACCAAAGAGGAACAACACATGTGAAAGAAACTGATCAAAGAAAATAAAACTAGAAGAACCCTAATTTTGATTTTCTAGACATGAGCATGTGTGCGTATGCACGAGGTATGCGTGCGCATGCCATGTGCATGTGTACACATGCATGAAGCATGTGCACGCATACACGCCTAAAAACACAAACCTAAAAAACACAGAACAAATAATTAAAACTGGAAATCTAATAGCCTATCATGCTGCTAATATGAAAACTAAACAACTTAAATTAACAAAAATGATATTAAAGCAACGTAACACAAAAGAAAATTAAAAAAAAAAAAAGAAAAAGAAAATGAAGAGACAAGTTTGAACCTTTACCTCAACACTAAAACTCTTTTAGAGTTTTGATTTGACCGTTTCCTTCAATCAATCTAATCAAGAACAAAACCAATAAAACTAGTAAACTTAAAAACTCAAAGGTCAAGACCAAAATAGGTCCCAACCAAATAAACTTTAACCTAAGGATGTTTTAGTATAAAACCTCTCTCTTTGATTCACTATTTTCTAGTGAACTTGGTGTATATCGGAAAAAGAGCCTTTGGGGCCTTTTATAGTGATCATATAGGGGTGTACAACGGCTCTCAGAAGATGTGGGATTCACTCTACATGATTTTATGTCCAAAAACTTTCCTTACAGGTATTCTAAAATCCTACATGTGTGCGCATACTCAAGGCATGCATGTGCATACATGTGTATGCAAACGCATGCTAAGGGTTTGCCCTGGACATTTCCTTTACCAAAATCATCTTTCAAGTCAAAGTTTCACAAGATTGGGCCCTAAATCAATTTTGGGCCTTTGAGTGATGTTGTTATTGGAGAACATGTACTTGGATTGTAAGGGGTACAAAATGAGATGTCTATAGTAACTTCATAGCATACTTATTAAACCAATGATTTAATTCCTATTATCGAAAATCTATCATAGCCTAAAAAATGTTTACTCGATAATAATACTCAATTGTATAGTCATCTTGCTGATGACAAGCTTGTCATTGTCTCTTAGCATAATGAACATTCAAATTTGGGATGTATATTGCATGCCACACAAAATGATACCACACTGGTAAATAAATCATCACATCCATCATCTTTGAAATTTTGGATGGTTTCTTTAGCTTATGAAACAAGATACATATCATTTAAAAGGCCTTGATTAGCACTACAAAGCTTGAAAAATATATATCAATAATCTCCAAAATTTCTTTCACAAGATGCAACATGAACACAACTTCAAATGAAGTCAATGACTCTTAATCTAAGTCCACTTCTCATTTTGAAGGAATAGCTCCTTTATTAATGATTTTGAGTAAAACTACACATGTACTTCACATTTTTATGAAGATAAAAGCTGATCCAAAGTAAGAACTCCAACGAGAATCCATAACTTGTTGTAAAGTGTAAAGTTGATTAAGTCCATCAAGTTCATCACTTTGATTAAGTCCGTTAAATCCATCAAGTTCATCAATACCAACTATATATTCAACTTCATCATCTTTTGGCAACTTCTAATTGCTCATTATGTTTATATAAAGCACTAATAACATTGACAATTGAAGTCAATTTAGTAAAAAAAAATTGTAACAAATGTTGATAACTTCTCATGCCAATTGCAAGCTACATGTGAAACAATAAATGTAACGAGCATATGGACAATCCTTTTGAAATCGAAGCTTGTAATCCTTTTTGTTGGGTATACACATGTGAGTGAAGTCCCACATTGAATAATAATAAGAAGAATGAGTAGTTAATATAATATAATTGAGTACATACTCATTAGATTTAGGCCTTTTAGGTTAAAGTGTGTTTTTATATGTTATATTAATTATTCTAGGAAGCTCCCCAAGGTGTTTATATTAGTGTGTTGTATTATTGCCTTCAAATATTTTGAATATATAAAGTATGATGAGATAATAACGAATATATCACACTTTTTAGGGTTTATGCCACAATGTTAGTGTCATAGTTGTAGTAGACAAAGATGTATTTCTTTACAAATTTGAACATGCTTACCATATAAAGCCATTTAATAATATAGCTTGACGTTAGGGGTGTCAAATGGGTGGGTTTGGGGTGGACATAATTGGGTTGGGTATATAAAACCCTTTTACCCATTAAAACCCATTTAACTAATTGTTTCTAACCCAAATCTAACCAAACCCAATTATTATGGGTAAACCCCAACCCACCCAATTACCCAATTATCAAAATTACTAAAATGCCTAAAGTGAAAATGACCAAAGTTCAATGCAATCTTTTGAAGCTTTTTCTTCCACCAGTGCGCTCAGTCTCTCAAAGTTCCTCATCGGAGCCACCACTTGGATCTTGACTATGATGATGAGCTACACGGCCGGAGAGATGTCGGACCGGAGGATGGTGGTGAGGCACAAGGACTTGAAGGACATTATGGAGGCGATCAAGGAGTATTTCGATAAAGAAGCCGCCGCCGGAGACCAGGTCTCCGAGACGCTCGAGGTCAGCCGAGCTCAACTTGATCGGAGTTTCAGACAGCTCAACAGTGAGTCTCTAAGTTCCTTCATTTTTCTGCTTTCCACTTGAAAAAACTTGTTTGGTTATCGAGAAAATGTAGGAAAATGTTTTTAAATTAAAATTTTTAAATAATTATTTTTATTGCAGAGACTGTGTATCATTCAAATATTGTGTTGAGTAACTTAAGCTCGAGTGACCGAAAATGTATGACGGCTGGGTTTTTTTTGTTTTTGTTTTTGTTTTTTTTTTTTTTTGGGGGGGGGGGGAAGGGCTGAGTTAAATTTGGGTATATTGTTTTTGGGTTAAATGGGATTCAATGGGTTTTTAGTTAAAACCCAATAATTATTGGATCTAATTGGTTTGATACCCATTTAACCCAACTAATAATTGGGTGGGTTTGGGTTTAATTAGAGTGGGTTTTGACGGACAAATGGGTTTGGACTTATTTTGTCACCCCTACTTGACGTTGAAATAATAATGTAAACTCATAAAACTTATCTTCGAGGATTTACTTTTAAATAATGTTCAAGATACAAATTATTTTACAAACTGCTGATGTAGTAAATAATTATTGATAAAAGAAAAATTAATATTAATAATGGGTCTAGATGAAAACCAATAAGAGATTGGTCATATCAATATTTTGTAAAAATGTTATAAAATAGTTCGTAGCTATTATATTACTCTTCACTTTTTAATGATTGTTTCTCTCTAAGGAAACAGATTGTTTCTCTGTTAAGTTGTGCTTCGTTTATTTGTAAGGTATCACACATAACATCTATTGAAACGTCAAATACCGTCCAGCGTAAGTTCCCACAGTGGAAGTCTAGTCTGTCCAGATGAGTAACTGAATAAAAAAATAAAACCACGTTAGATTTTTTTGGTTTCCAAAAAAGAATATCTAATGTTTCAGATATATGCAACAACATACTCACAAGATGTGAGCCCTCAACCTAGGGACGGAGGTAGCAAAGTTAACACTGTAAACTTTCAAATTTTCGAGACTTTGACCACACTTGCTTATGCCCCATTTGAGCTCTAAATTAAATTCTCTTATTGCGATGATCTTAGCCACATAATAACTAGATTTGACTGTATAGAACTCATTGTTGGAATGTGACCAAAACATAGCGTCATTTGATTGTTTTAATGATCCTATTTCTGATAATTTACAATCCTATATTATAACCTCAGCATAAATACCAGAAAATGCATCTGAGTTGTCGTTTACATAGCCAAAAATATACCAAAAAAAAAATCTAAAGGTGCCGTTTGCTTTCAGCTGGGATCCTGAATTCTCTCATTGTGTAAGAGTCAAAGACGCATGAGTTTGGTCAGCAGAAATCTACTGGGTTGTCACACTCTTTGCAAGGTTCCGAGGCTGATCAACATTGAACCCCCTCAAGACAGTGAGATGATACGCTAGCAACTGCACCCAGAAAGGATGAGAATCAGAACTAATTACATATCAAGCTTGCTGGTAAAATTGGCAAGAACGAAGAAATATACAAGAAAATATAGAACTGTCAACAATTGTGGATGTAGTAATACTATTCTATATTTTCTTCTCTATTGCTCTATCTTTTGGGAAATAAAATGGTATATGAACTATGAAGGCATTGCATTCAAAGACAAACCTCTGAAGATTGAAGAAAAAGAATGTCATAGATGCATTGTACATGTATTCCGAAAAAGCAAATTCTTTAGAGCTAGAAATTCTAAGTAACATGTGTCTTGTCATTCTTAAAAAAAGAGTTATTGCAACCTAAATACATTCAAAAACATGTGCACAGCACTGACTCGCAAGGGAAAAGATTGACATCCAAAGAAGATAGCATAAATGACGAACGAAAGGTGTAGATGCATACAATGAGTAAAACCAATTATGCTATGGCCCAAGTTGCCAGGACACTCTACACATGGTTATCGAGCTAACTACTTATATCTAATGGTCCGTTTGAATTGAGGGAGAGAGAGAGGAAGTAGAGTAGAGTAAAGTAAATTTGGCTTAGAATTAGCCTATTTTTAGCCAACTCTAGTCCACTCCCCCTTCTTCCCCCCTCAATCCAAACGGCCCTAAATGTTTATAATTACTACCCTCACATAAATGATTAGGATTCAAGTCTATGACATCAGTAGAAATTAACCGATAAAATCTAATTTCAGATTGCAGGAAAAGATAAAAAGTAAATATGCTGAAAAATTGCAGGAAACATACCTGTAAGGGGATTATATTAACAACAGGTTGAAGACAATCCTCAACCTGCGGAACCTCAATTGCGCGACAAGATTCCCCAGGGCTCACTGCAGCAGCATCACCTTTTGAACACATTACTATCAGCCGACCTTTGCGGGCATGAAGTTGCTGAATTACAGACTGCTGCTTGCTGTCAACAAAAGAAAGATGTCAGTATGAAACTAAGAATTTTGGGTGACATAGATGCTCCTATGATAGAACTCTAACCTGAAGCAAGCATCACGAGTAGCAATCACAACAATAGGGAGATTTTCATCAACTAGAGCCAAAGGACCATGTTTCATTTCACCTGCAAGTATTCCTTCACTATGCATAAGAGCCACTTCCTTTACTTTCAAAGCACCCTCCAGGGCAGTTGCATAATTGTATCCTCTCCCAAACACAAGGAGTGACTGCTCAGCAATCAATAGTTTTGCAAGATCCTTCATTTCCTGATCAAGCTGCAACACCTCTCTGACTTTGTCTGCAAAAACAAACGAGAGAGAATTTATTTTTTGATCATTGGCCTACTTCTTTGGAAAAGACACTACATCCCAAAGAAATGTTAAAGAGAGAAGCTGAGTACTTACTTGGCAAGTCAATCAGACCGTCTATTGTTGCTTCTCTTTTGGCTTCATTGGAAATGGTATCACCTCCAATTGCTAGTGCTAACATGGCCATCACTACTATTTGACTTGTGTATGCCTATTAAAGATAGTGATAATATTAAAAACTGACAACATAAACAACCAAAATAAAATTTGTATGATTACAATATTACCTTGGTACTTGCCACACCAATCTCAGCACCAGCATTTATATGAACGCCACAATGCGTATGCCTGGCTATTGCACTACCGACAGTGTTTGTTATGCCAACACATAATGCACCATTTTCTAACGCATATTCCAATGCAAGTAAAGTATCTGCAGTTTCACCAGATTGACTAACAAAAACAGCTGTGTCTTCTCGATAAATTGGTCCTTGCCGATCCAAGAGATCACTAGCAACTTCCATTGTAACAGGGACACCTGTAAATTTTCATATAAAACAAACAAGAAAAAAAAGTTAAAAAAAAAATAACGGAGTTTATAATCTGCAAAACCTTACTGACAGTCACAAAGTAATACCAGAAAGTTCTTCCAAGATGGGTCTTGCAGCTAAAGCAGCATTATAGCTTGTTCCACAACCAATGAAAACTATCCGCCTGCTACGCCTAATTGTTTTAAGGTGATCTTTCAACCCACCCAAAAGAACAGTCTTGACTTTGTGGGAGCCTCCACGAATTAGCCTCCCCCTCATTGTGGTTGTCAGAGATTCCGGTTGTTCGTGAATTTCTTTCTGCATATAATGCTCATACTTTCCTTTATTTATTTGCTGAACCTCCATCTCAAGAACAGATAATGCACGTTGCACAGAAGCAGGCCTAGAAAAGGAACCACCATGTTTTCCCTTGTCACTATCGAACTTCAGGATTGTTACCCCTCCATCCTGAAGCAAACACCATCACAAGAACAATTGACAATTACAAATTTATATGACACCTTAAGTTTTGACATCAATATTAATGAAATCAGAAACAGAATTAGTCTCCATAATGTCTTTAATATGGCAACAATACATATAGCAATATTACAGCAAAGAAATGCTTGTGGGTCTTATTTTTTCCTTTTTCTCTCAAGACCTAAATAGGTTTCCGGTCCACTGAGTAAAAGATTCATAAAAAAGAGGCCATAAGACTACATGTAAGCCATCTATTTCTTAAAGGAAAGGTGGAATCAACAGTTTGATCTGCCTTCGCTCTGCTAGATTGGAGTTGGGCAGCTCCCAGTGACATCTTTTTTTGATAAATGAAATTAGAAGGTGCTACAGAAGTTATATTTGGCCAATATATTGAGCCTATGCGTATGCGTAGAGAGAGAGAGAGAGGATGAAATAATGCAAAGGATACATTGGGTGTATTCATTATCTTCCAAAGGGCCTAAATTTCAGTCACTATAGATAAATATGAATTTTTTTATCTGCCAAAATCACAAAACATATATATACAATACAGGAATAAGGCACTTGCCAAGCCCAAAAGACAAGTGGGAAAACTCGTAAAATACATAACATACACAATAAAATGATTAAAATGAAGTACCGTACCTTAAGATGAACTACTTCACCATCCTCAATAACCAAAACTTTCTTTGTGTGTTCAACAACAGCATTGGCATCACTGGATAAGAAAAGTTCTTTGGGATGATCATTCTTTGAGAGGAATTTTTCATCATGAAATGCTGATGCATTGTTCATGTTTTCTGTTAAATCCTGAGACAACAGCCGTGATGGACAACCAGAGAAAAATAAATCAAATCAGACAGAAGGAAGGTTACATTAAATTTATGCACAAAATGCAGTAGATTCATAACCAAAAAAGTGTTTGCTAAGTTACACAAGCACCCCATAAGTTTTAAACCCTAGACTTCATCCTCTACCTCATTCTTAAGACAGGAGAAACAAACATTTGAGCTAAAGCTACAAAAGAGTTCATAACAAGGATTTGGTGGCATAAAATCATACTAGTAAAAGCTTAAATCTTTTCACATTTATTCTTGTATAACATCAACTTACTTTGACACCAAGGAGCAATGGACTGCCACGTTTGCAAGCAATCAATTCATTTGGATAGTGCCGGCTTTTAAAAATAAGAGCATAGGCTCCTTCAAGGTGCCTCATAACTTCAAGCACCACTTGACTAAATGTGACAGTCTGATCACCTGAAACATAAATGATCAAATGCTCTAAGCTAATGTCACTTTAATTATGCTTTAAAATTCAAACAAAATTAAAAAAAAAAAAAAACCTTCAGAAAAACACCAGCAATAAAATTATATAATAACACCACATCCTGAGAAACATCAGTACAAGCAAAACATCATTATTGGGTTAACTAATGTTAGTGAAGAGACAAAAGTATGGTGCTTTCATTCAAAAAGATAATATATGGCCTTAGACAGGTCCAAATGGTTTACTTAACTCAAGCATTTTATACTTATTTGACTAAATGAATTCCTATCAGACAAAAGCATTTGCTACATAACTAGTTTACTACTAGTGGGTTATAGTCATTTCCCTATGAAAGGTGAAATTAGTTTTCAGTCAGCTTCATATATAAAGAGTGAGGCTGCCATTTTGCTCCTCCAATTTCGCTAAAATTTCACATTAGACAAGAGCCTCCATCAGCCATAAGGGTGAGAGAAACACCAAACATGCTTAGAAGAGGGGCCCACTTTATAGCACAAGCTCTATGCACTGTACATGTATGTACATAGCTACCACATACAAAAGTGCATGTCTTTTGCTAATTACAGTCATGCATATAAGCAGATGTATAATATGTTTTCATCAACATGAATGAAAGAGTTGTAAATAGAAAGATAATGCTATAATCTACCCAGAAATCTCCATTGATATTCTAGAGCTATTTTACTACTTCATCAGCAAAGTAGCTGTACTAAATGAGTTTCTTAAAATTCACTTATTTAAGCTAGCAAACAGACTTTATTCACAAGTTAAGGTCACCTTCTTCATTTGCTTTGTCAAAAACAAATTTGGCAAGCTTTGGAATTACTTCTGTGTCTGTTTCAGACTCAAATGTGAACCCATGTCGGACTAGAGTTTCCTTTAAGACCTGAAGATATAAAATATAAGAAAATAACTCAGCGAAAGCCCATAGATAAGTTTACATATGCAAATTGAAAACACTGTTTCTTTAAATTGAATACAATTCTAAAGAAAAAAAAAATCCACATGAACATTGTTGTTATTATTACAAAAGCACATGCATTATCTGCTCCACAACCACAATGACTACTGTCTGAACTCTCAATCACATGGCTAACATGTACTGCACAGCTACCATCATAACAACCAAGTACTCTACAGTAATAACCACTATGTGTTGCTCTAGCAATCATTCGACTGCCTCAATGCCACTGTAACCTCCTCCACCACCATCCAACAACCAGGGTTCAATATCCTGCATTGATGGCACACCTGTAGGACTCATACACAATCCCCATCACCTTTTTGACACCATGCTCACACAAGCTATACCAAATTAAGTAAATACTTATTATTACCAAACCATTGATGAAAAGCATTTCCAAATGTGTCAAAAAACTAAAACCCAAGAAAAGCAACAGTTTTTTTATAGAACCTAAAAACCATGAACAAATCTAGAAATGGCTTACATGGACTTGAGAAGCACTTTTCATATGGAATCTAGTATAACTGGAGTAAGATTTTATAAATCAAAATATGAATCAGGAAAAAAAAAATTGACCTAATTAAGGACATGTAAAATGAACTCTATATCCATTTGCAACAGTTTGATCCTCACCAAACAGGCTACAAACATAACCTCACATAGCAATAGCAAAAGCAAAAGTAATATAATATGCTACTTATATTACTTAGCCACTCTTTGGTAGAGACTCAAGCCAAGTCCAAGACCAGCAGCAAAAAATGCTGCCTACTCCCATGAGAATTATAGAATTGAGAGAACACATCAGTCAAGTAGAATGCATCTTAGAGGAGTATTATTACCAAAAAAGATCTGTAAGGGAATTAAAAATAATAAAGAAAGGAAACATCTTGCTGCAAAAATATTAAGCAAACCTCATAGTTAGTAATAACCCCGTTATGAACAACCAAGAAGTCATTTCCATCACCAGAGCTCTGAGGATGGCTGTTCCTCGGAGCTGGCTCTCCATGGGTTGCCCACCGGGTGTGCGCTATGCCAGCATGGATAGAAAAGGATTCATCCAAATTCAAATCTGTTTCAGCAACCTCTGAAAATACCAAAATCACCATTAGTTATATATATATTATATTGATAGGTACGTTTTCGCCCCAAGGGCCTCAAGAGGGGGAGATTCTAGTGACATATGCTTCAGGGGCGTTGCCCCCAACCAATTATGTTATCCTTTAGAGTTACCCTTAGTTCTACATTCAATCATGTTAAAGAAAATGTAACAAACTAGATTGGTCCATTTTATTGTCGAATACACATGAGCTTGTTTACGAGCTTCTTGACTAACTTATTCCTTTCCCATATAAAGTAAACAACACAACTAAAAAATTTTCTCCCTTCACAAATCTATGCTATATATTTAACAAATAAATTATAGTTGAAATTATATTATTTGAGTTAATTAGATGGTATGGTTTTCTTTGTTGATAAATTAGTTAGATAGAATGAAATTCATTTATGAACCTATAAAACTAGATTTACCAAAGTTGTATTTTTAAAAATTATACATAATTTTTACCACAAAATGGACTCTTTATGTATCAATAAATTATAAAGGCTAATTTGCTATCTTAGGAACCTATATAGAAAATTACACAATCTAGTATCAAGTTTATATATGAATAATTTTATGTATTTATACATATAAATATACGCTATTTTTTTTTTGAAGGAAATAAACATACAGAATATTAAGTTAAGTTAAAATTGCAGTAGCTTATCCTCGGTCGAGCATAGCAGCCACTTATGATATTACGTATATTCAAATAAAGCCTCATATTCGCATTATAAAAAAAAAAAAAAAAAAAAGTCTCATACTCAACTAACTTATTCACAGACACATTATTATGTTTGAACTCAGCTGATTTAATAGTCAAACCTAAAAAAAGAAATGAGAATACATTACAAACAGAAAGATTGAGACCCTGACCCTCCATGGCCCACATCCCAAAAAGTTGAATTAGATCAGATGTTAAACGTTTTTAACATTTTGAAAGAGAAAGTCCAACAATTTCTCTCCATCACTTTTAATGTAGCAATTTGGGTGTGTTGTTGATGACAGATACATCACTATACAATACACAGTTTGATCGGTGAAAAAACATTTGAAAAGGCAAAGAAATTAGAAACTGTAAAAAAAAAATCATTAATTAAAAATCAGACAGAATTCTCGGAAATTAAACAGAGCATCAAAATCAATCAAAACCCAAAAAGGAAAGGAAAGGCAGAGAGAGAAGGGACCTTGATAGACGGATTTGACAAGGGACTCGATGTTGCCCTCTCTGCGAAAAACGAGAGGGGGCTGAGAGACGGAGGAAGACGATGATGATGGAATTGGATCGGAGGAATTTGAATCGATGGCGATCCCAGCAGAATCGTAGCCTCTATATTCCAAACGGCGGAGGCCATTGAAGAGAACCTGAAGAATATACCTCCTCTCTTTGTTCACATTGTAATTCAAATACGCAAATATTCCACACATTCTTCTTCTCCTTCTCTCTCTCTCTCTCTTCTTCTTCTTCTTCTTCTTCTCTCTCTTGCTTCCTCTTCTTCTTCTGCGAAATTTAAAAAGAGAGAGGGAGGAGTGGACCGGTGGGACAAATTTGACTTTCTGACTTTCTAACTTTCTTTTTTTGGGTTTTTCAAGAAATAAATATGGGAATTTTTTTTAATAAGAGAAAATGGGATTTTGTTTGTCCATTAGTTGGTTGGGTTTCAGTTTTTCAGTCAGTTACAAATCGTGTTGAGTTAATAGAGAAGCACCCATCTTTTTTTTTTTTTTTTAATTGCAGAGATAAGCACCCATTTAATCATCTTTTTTCAGATTTTAAATAATATTATACTTATTTTATATACTTTTTCACCTACATGTATTTCCACACATATTTTCAAATACATATTTTCAATTTTTAAGGGCCCATTTGGTATGTGTGTTTAAAAACTGAAAATTATTGTTTAAAAACATTTGTGAAAATACGTGTGGGTGAAAAAGTGCGTTGGAATGTGTGAAATGTTGTTTAAAAACTAAAAATTGTTGTTTGAAAACGTGAACCAAACACACCCTAAGTGTATGTACCAAACACCCCCTGGCACCCATTCAAACACACATTTTCAATTTTTAAGCAATATTACACGTATTTTTATATATTTTTTTACCCACATGTATTTTTACACATGTTTTTAAATAACAAAACACATGTTTTCAAATACATTTATCAAACACCTTTTAAGGGTCCGTTTGATAATGTTATTCTAATAACGTTGTTTGTATTTTTTAAAAATACGTATGAGTGAAAAAGTGTGAAAATATGTATAATATTGTTTAAAAACTGAAAATATGTATTTAATATATCGTCCTAAGATTTGATTCGAGAATTCCTTTAAAAAAAAAATAAATAGAGGATAATTGTGTAATTTGTATGTGCGTCATAACTTGCTGTTGTGGCACTACATGATTAGCCTCAATACGAAAGTCATACGTGTTTTTCTGGATTTATTGGCTCAACTGGGCCCGCCTGCATACACAACCTGTAGGCAAGGCAAGCACTTTTTTGTTTTTTAAAAAAACATTTTTGTTATAATAAAATAATAATTATAATAATAGAGAGTGCAAAGGGGGACATAGTCATTTGGGGGAAATTTTCAAATTTGGGTAGTTTCCTGACCTTTTCCCGGACCTTCACGTGTAGTTAAGGAAGGATGCCTATCTTGTCTTGTATAGAAAATACAGAAGAAGGAAGGATATCTAACTTCTATTTATTTATCTATCTTTTTTTTTAGAAGATATTTATTTATCTATCTATGGCAATAATTCAAATTTCATAAATTATTGCTGATCTATATCATATCATATCTAATTATATCATATATTTGCACGTGTGATGAGGTTTTTATTTTTTTTATTTTTTTTGTCTATTATCGTAATTTTCATTTTTAAATTTTTTGTTGGATAAGTTTATTTTGAAGACATAAATTAGTAGGAGTGTCCTATTTTAAAGGCATTTTAAATTGTTGTCCTCAAGTTTTTTTTTTTTTTTCCATTAAATCTAAGGTGAAGGTTTTTTTTTTTTTTTTGATAAGAAAGGTTTAGGGGGTATTTTTGAATTGCATAAAGGTCCATTTTAAATAGATGAATCATCTTATAAATAATATAGATAACAGTTGAATCTCAAAAGGGCCATGTTGACGAAAATTGTTAACCCATGTTTAACAATAATTGTTAGATTATGTTTAACAAATATTGTCAAATTATATTTAAAACATTGTCAAATTATGTTTAACAAATATTGTCAAATTATGTTTAACAAGAATTGTTAAATTATGTTTGACAAACATTGTCAAATTATGTTAACAAGAATTGTTATTTTGTCAAATTCATCAAACATAATTTCACCTATAGGCCTTTTGACGTATGAGTTTTATTGATGTTAGTAGTACCCATTCAAGATAATCTATCTCTTAATTACAATCCCTTGTTTCTAGGGAATACCCTTTGATTCCAACCATGTCGTCTTTGTACATAAATTTATTATGCGTTTTTATTTATTTGTGGCTGCAGCTAATAATTTATTTAGGTTGCCTCCATACCCTTGATAGGGATCAAGCCAATTCGTAGTTCTTAATGTGAGGTTTTAGATTTAAAATCCTCAAATATGATTTTGCCCAATTTAAATAATGGACATTTAAGTCAAATACTTGGTGTTTAATTAAGCATCGACTTAATTTTGCTTTTGGGTGAGATAATTGAACCAAGGATTCCCTCTTTGATAAGTCATGTTTTTATGGAAATTGAACCAAGGATTCCCTCTTTGAGAAGTCGAATGTCCAAGCAATTTTCCCTTTCTTTCATTTGCTTCTTTATAGGAATTTTAATGATATTTTGATTGAGGTCCCAAATTTAATTAAGGGAAAGAAAACTCCTTTGTTTTAGGAATTTTATTTTTTACAAACATGTTTTAGGAATTGGAAATTGAAAAGTTTCCTCAAATCAATTTTTATGGTCATTTTATTTTGTGAATTATTAACTCCAATATTGATTAAGAAATTAGGAATGCCAAAGAATTAGTCATGCTAGAATTTGAAGGAATTAGAATCCCTACTTTATTTAAAATAATTTTGGGAGCAAGTACTCCATTGAAATGTAGTAGAGTCAAGAACTCCATTAATTTGGTAGAGTCAAGGATTTCATTGAAATGTGGAAGAGTTAAAAACTCCATTAATTTGGTAGTGTCAAGAACTCCATTAGTTTGGTAGATTCAAGAACTCCATTAAAAGGTGATAAAGTCAAAGACTCCATTAAAGCATGGTAAAGTCAAGAACTCCATTAGTTGGGTAGAGTCCGAGACTCCATTAATTGGGTGTAGAGTCAGAGACTCCATTAATTTGGTAGAGTCAAGGTCTCTAGTTTAGAAAACACTGAACTAAAACTTGAGAGAATTTTTATTTGATAATTTTCAAATAGGATTTACGAGTCAGGGACTCATATTAATGCTTCATCTATGGAGTTAGGAACTCCTCATGAAACCCAACCCTATTTGTTTTACAAAACAAAAATTCAGATTTGAAGAAGAGGGAAAGGGAGAAATTTTGGTAGAAAGGGACTGATAAAATCCTAACCTAATGCGTGTTTCTCCTTTGCTTGTTGCTCTCTATATTTGTTTGTCTCTCTTCTTCTTCTTTTCTCTCTATATTTTTGCCGTGTGTTTTCTCTCTATCTGCATGCTTGCTTTCTTTTTTTGAAACCTTCTGAAGTCTCTTTAATCTATAAAGGAATTGAGAAACCATTTCCCCCTTTTTTTCTCCTAACTGATCAATTCATGGAGCAGTTTATGTCAGTTTTTCTTCAGTAGTTCCTTATTTTGTGTTCAATCGTGCCCACTATTAAGCTTTTTGCTCCTTTTTTGTTTGTTCTGTGTCTTATTTGTCGTTTGCGTCATCCCCACTTTTCAACTTTTCAGCTTTACTTTATTTTTGTATTATTATTTTTATTTTAGCCGGCCCCACCATTAAGCTGTGTTCCTTGTTTACTGATTGTGTCATCTCACTTTCCACATTGTTTACACTTCTCTGATTTTGAATATTTGATTAAAGGTCTGTTTGGATATTGTTTATTATTGAAAATATTGTAACAAAATAATTTTTAAATGTATGAATAGTTTATAGGACCCATTTTTAAAGTTATTTTTTGAAAAATAATATTTGTAAATCTTGTGAACAGTACATGAGACCTACTAAAAAATGCTGGACGCACAAAACGTGAGACGCTTACTGCTATCCAAACATACACTAAATGGTGCCGCGCCCCACCTGCATCCTTTCCCATTTCTTTTTTTTTTTTTTACCATGGACCCCTTTGATTCCTTAAAACTCCAGAGAAATGGAAGTTTCTCAGAAGGAAGCAGTTTAAAGGCCAAAAGGCATAACAGTCCATTGGTAATGGTGATCTGGGATGCAAAAAGTCCAAAATTTATATATAAATTTTTATAAATCGTGCTTAAACATTTTTTTAAGTAACTTTTTTTTTTTTTTTGGGTTGAAAATTTAACATTTCAATAGGCCAAAACTAGTAGATGCATGAACTATATCTAATTATTTGTATGTGTCGTAATGTTTACCATGACATTTACCATTTGCTTATTAATTTTCCTAATCATTTGTCATTCTCCTTCTAATGACTCTAATTATTTTATTAAAAATGCATCTGTTGATACCATATTTTATCCGCCCTCGATTTGCATGCTGGATCCTGAAAAATCCAAAAATATCATATTTTCTCCATGGGGCCGCGAGAACATTTAGAACAGCGTGGTGCGACCTGTTCGAGCATCAGAACACCTGAAGTGCCTTTTTCAGCTAAAATGACCAAAATGCCCCTGTTTAGCCCTAGGTTTGACCGAAGGTCAAACGAGGTCCAAACTTTCACAAAACAACATTTTTCATAGTTTTACACCAAATTAGAGCTTCTCGAATATTTTTAACAACTTTGACCAAGTTTGACCCGAAGTCAATCCGAGGTGGGCCCAAAAACCCTAATTTTGATCCGGTTATCAGAAAGGGTTGAAACCAATGCCATTGCGAAGATTATAAAACTCTCATTACAATGACTATTCATGGGTCCAAATCGAAGTTAGAACGACCGAGATATCATGAAAACCGGGATGACGCACCAATCGATACACCACAAACTTCCGAGAGCCATAACTTTTGATCCAATCGTTGGATTTTCAAGATCCATACATTTTCAAACACAAGAAGTCAAGAACTTTTCAGGGGTGTCAGGATCCATTCAAGGGCCATCGCCACCTCAAAAAAATTCTCCCAGGGCTATAAATAGCCCCAGGCACCCCACAGAAAGAGAAAACACACTTTTTTTTTTCTTTTTTTTTTTCTTTTTTTCTGAAATTCGTCTTCTGCCCAGCCTCTCTACACGTTTTCTCTCTCTTCCAAACAACAAAAAACACCAAAAACACACATCAAAGCTTCTTGATTCTTTTCTCTTCACCAAAAATACAAGATATTGTTCTTATACCCAATCTTCCTTTCCTTAGTTCTACACCTTGGATTTGAGGTTTAGGGTGTGGATGTAGCTTTTCTAACCATCATCCACACCCATAACCTTCTAAATCTTTTTCTAGCTTTTATTTTGCTTATATGCCTTAATAATACGGTTTATTGCTTTTCTAGCATGTTTCTTGCTTTATTTGTGTCTTTAGCTTAAATCTTCACGCTTTTTGTGTCTTATGCCATGTTTCATGCTTAGATCTACATTTTTACATGCTTATATGTTTAGATCTACATGCTTAGGGTTTTATGCCATGTTTTCCCATGTTTTATGCCTTTTTTTGGTTCTAGGTTGGTGATTGGGGTTATTTTCTCACATGCTTGTGTGGCATTGTTGGCTATGCTTTGCTCAGATCTATGTGTTTATGTGATTTTTGCCATGTTTTGTGCTTAGATCCGTATCCGAACATGTCTATATGCTTGGATCCATGTTCTACCATATCTTTGCACTAAATTTCTATATGTTTACATGCATGTTTTGTGCTTGGATCTACATTCTCTACATGGTTTTTGCTATATTCCATGTGCTTGTGCGCTCCATGCCATGTTTGTATGCCTAAACCTAGGATATGTTTGTCATGCCATGTGCTATTGTAGCCCTTTTGTTGCTTTATTGCATCTTCTTAAGTTTTGGCTTATTAGTTCGGACCCGATCTAAATCGTATGGTCTTTGTCGTCATCCATACACTGAGGCCCACATCAAAGGGTTTGGATCATTCCCATTTTGCATGTCTATGTTTGCTTGCTTCTATGCTTTACGCTTGTGTTAACCTCTCTTGTTCTAGGCTTTGCCATGTTTGATGCCCACCGCGGGCTTGATCTTGTTTGCTTACACTTGACACCCATGAGGCTTTGTTTGGGTGTAACCATTTATGAGGCATCTCCGAATGCCAGGTTGCGCTGTGCACACCTTTCCCTTTTTTCTGCTCCGTGCGACGCTATGCTTACCATGCTTGTTTGCACCTCATATTGGCTTTCTTTGCATCTTTACACGCTTACTTACATGTCCATGCATGGGTCTTGCTTGCTAGTGTGTCATCCATGCTTCAACATAATGAATTTATGGACATTAGATCAAAACCTACATTTGTCCCTCGCAGACACCATCTTTTGTTTCCTTTCTTGCTTTTTGGCCTTCTCGCTTGTTTGCTCGCATCCTTGTTGCTTTCCTTACGGTGTATGTTATGCTTATTCGATTTATGCCTTTTCATATACCCTTTGCATTCTTTCCTGCCATCGCTTTTTTGTTGGTTTCTTGTCTTTGCCTTTGCATGTACACACACAAAGCGAGGACGCACAGAGCTAGCGCACTGTCTCTTAAGCGCAAGCAAAAAGGGCGAGGATGTGAGCATATAGATATGGGTCAAGCGGCTAGGTTCAATAGATATAGGAGTTTAGCCTTTCCCTTTTGATTATGTACTCTTTCAAACCCCTTCCTTCCTCCTTCCTTTCTCTCTTAGATGGTTTGTATTAGGTATATCATGCCATGTACCATTCGTCCTTATCTCTAGAGTATGGCGACCCCTGTTTATTTTCTTGCACCTATATTTTGGGCCATGCTTTAAGGATGTAGGCATTTACTTTCCTGCTTTGTGTGCTTGCATTGTGCATGATGTATGTGTACAGATACCTACTTGTCCTCTTTCAGTGTGATTGTCACAATCTGTGTCACTTGAGACAAGCGATGCCTAATTTCCGCCACGAAAGTAAGGCGACTTCTCACTAGATTTTTGCCATAGAAATCTGGCACTTCGCTCGAACGCTTTAGGGAAGCATAGATTGGGACCACACCCATTTAAAAGCCAAACCTCAAACCCCCCATGTATGCAAAGCCCCGAAAGCTAATGTCGAAATCATGTTTTTATTGTCAATTTCAAAAAATTATGGTTTTTATTAAAACAAAGGACAGTCATTAGACAGGCGTTGTGGGGTGCCTTACACCTTCCCCACACGTAACCAAACTTCTGGACCTAAGAATCAAGATCTTTTGCCATCCACATTAGATTAGGAAAAATGCCATTTTTCTTAACCTAGGATTGATAATAAAATCAACTAGAAACAGGTGACCAATCACACCTTAGAAAAACCCAATGATTGAGAGTGACTCCACTCACTTTTGGTAATCCCTTAAAATTTGGCCCAGATTCCTGCCATAACGCTAAAGGTAAACCTATCTTCCTCCATTGAGAGAGAGAGAGAGTACTCGAAGCTCCGCACGAAGCACACAACGCACATCGTATTTCAAAAGGGGCCCTTTAACGGGGCCTCGCGTGCATGGGTGCTGTGGCCATAGTGGGTGGTCGAACGAAGGCCCGAGACAATGGTGGTGGTTTTTCCGCTGTCGTTTTCGATCGAGACCGAGCGTCGATAGCATCAAACGATTAATATATTTTAACAAAATACTTTGTTAAGGGTAGGTCATACTAGTTAGGAGGGGATCAAACTTTAGACATGAAAGAATAATAATATAAGATCACGCACCTCACCAATATAATACTTAAAGACTAAAGTAATTATGGGTGTGATCATACCAGTACTAACACACCACATCCCATTAGAACTCCGTAGTTAAGCGTGTTTGGGTGAGAGTAATACTAGGATGGGTGACCTTTTGGGAAGTCCTCATGTTGCACCCATTTCTTTTTCTTCGCATTTTTAGTTTTTCTATTATCAAAAAAATAAAAATAAAAATACTTAAAGTAATTATGCTAAAGTGAAGCCACAGATTAAAGAATGACTTATATTAACTAATCACAAAACCCAACTAGTTTCATACTCACCTTCCTTAGTGGTCGTACATTCCTCTTATTTTAATAAAAAATTGATTTTGTACCCATTGTCATAAAATATCTACAAGAGTAGTGATTCATTATCTTGAACCTAATGTCATACAACAACTACAAGAGCTTCTCCCAAAGTTATTTAATTAATTTGTTGATATTCTTTTTCTATATATATATATGGGTAAAAACTGAGTCAACAACTATTATAAGATAAAAGTTAGAGACTACAAAGTTTAGTCAAACTACAAGGATTAGTCATTAAGAGACATATATTGCTGGAAGCATCGGACATGGACTTTTGTGGCTATTGGGCTTTGTGGAGCCTAGTTTTGTTTGATCCGGTTGACGACCCGACCCGAATAATGTTGCGTGATTTTTAATGGGTGATTTTCTGAGGTTTAGTCCATAGAGCGGAGGCTTGGGCCGACAGACCCATTATGAATCTTGTGCGCAAGATGTAGAAAATGCAAGTTTTGTGATTAGGGTTTGTTGTTGTTTTTTGAGAGACTGAAACACTATACTATCGCACTTTTTATTTTTTCCCTACTAATAGTGAAATCCCTGCAACTCTATGGATATAGGCAAATTGCCGAACCACGTAAATATTGTCTTGTGCATGTGATTGTTTTTCTTTGGCGTATGTTTTCTCTAATTCTTTGTTTCTCACAGGTTAGAAATTCCGGGTTAATTCCCTACAACTGGTATCTAAGCATAGGGTTAGGTTTGAGTGGGAGCAATGGCAGAGGAAGTAGGAAAGGCGTTTGTAATAGAAAAGTTCGATGGCATGGACTTTGGATTTTGGAGGATGCAAATTGAGGATTATCTTTATGGGAAAAAGTTGCATCTGCCACTTATAGGGTCAAAACCTAAGAATATGAAGGCTAAGGAATGGGCTTTTCTTGACAGACAAGTAATGGGAGTTATCAGGTTAACTCTATCTAGGTTTGTTGTACACAATGTTGTAAAGGAGAAGACCACAGCAGATCTGATGAAGGCTTTGTCTGGTATGTATGAAAAGTCGTCAGCAAACAACAAGATGCATTTGATGAAGAAACTGTTCAATTTAAAGATGGCAGAGAATGCATCAGTAGCACAACATTTGAATGAATTTAACACTATCACAAATCAATTGTCATTTGTAGAAATTAATTTTGATGATGAGATCCGTGCATGATTGTTTTGGCTCCTTTGCCAAACAGTTGGGAGGCAATGAGGATGGCAGTAAGCAATTCTACAGGAAAGGAAAAGCTGAAGTACAATAACATACGAGATTTAATTCTGGTTGAGGAAATTCATAGAATAGATGCAGGTGAAACCTCAAGATCTGGTTCTGCCCTAAACCTTGAGACAAGAGGTAGAGGTAATGATAGAAATTCAAATCGGGGCAGATTAAAATCCAGAAATTCTAATCGGAACAGAAGTAAATCTAGATCAGGCCAACAAGTACAATACTGGAACTGTGGGAAAACGGGTCACTTTAGGAGGCAATGCAAAAGTCCTAAGAAGAAGAATGAAGATGATTCTGCTAATGCTGTAAAAAAAAGAAAAGAATTTGTATGATTCTCAAGGGAAAAGGGTGGAACTAGAAATGTGAGAGAAAGAGAGAGAAATGGGGATGTTTGCAGCGATTGGGGTAATAGCGCCATTCCCGTTTTACTTCTGGGTATGGACAAATCCGCAGTCATGGGTTGAACTGTGTGGGAAGGGAAGAGACCCATCAAAGGTGATGGCAAACGTGTCCCATTTGCTGAAGCTGGTTTAGTTTTTGTCACTTTCTCAGTGTCTTACAACTATCTCTCTTGGCCTCCTCCTCTCTACTTCTGGTCTCTCTTTCTTTTTGGCCAGTTTCTCAACTTCAGGTCTGCTCTCTCTCTCTCTCTCTCTCTCTCTCTCTCTCTCTCTCTCTCTCTCTCTCTCTCTCTCTCTCTCTCTCTCTCTCTCTAATATTCTGTTTTTTCATCTCTTCACTACATCCTAAACTTATGTATATATATGATATGGCATTGGGAAAAAAAAAATGTTGTGACCTTGCGTGGATCCATAAACCGTTTCTACCTGCAACCAACTCACAAAATGGTTCCGAGCAAATGTTTGGGCTCTCACTGAATTGCCCATGTAATAGTTTTAGAAATTGTTTCTATATATTTTAGGCTTAGGGGAGGGTAAAGGGTAGATTTAAACTAGTGACCTCTGCCATAAGGCATGGTGGCCTCTGCATATATTTGATGCCTAATCTAGATAAAATAATGTGTTTGGACCTACATTAAGCTAAGTTCAAAGTTTTAATATAATGGTTACACGTTACATGGGATGAATGAATACACAGACAATGACGAAGCCAGGAATTTATTTTTGGGACCAAATTAAAACCATGATGATTATCATTGTGGGAAATTTTACCCTTCAAATTGCCTTCCAACCATAGTTGGTTTTCTCAGGAGCAAATATTTGTATTCTTCATAGGGTGGCAATAAATTCTTTCTTGAAGGATGGGGAATGAGGTGGGTTTCAAAGATGAAGATTCCTCTTAAGGGATAGAAAAAGCATCGAATGCCACCCTAGCCTCACTGCGAGCATTTTTAACCTAATCCTCAGCTATGTAAATCTGCTGGGTAATCTACATGATGAGATAAAAATTTTATTTTTAATATAAAACAAAGGGTAAAAACTTATAGAAGTAACTAAACGTTTAGGTAAAAAAAAAATTTTGGATTGAATTACTTACCATAACTAGATCCCTCTTAAGGGATAGAAAAAGCTCCTGCTGACTGAAGCGCCTGTAAGCTTCCATGTCTTTTGGAAGGATGAGGGGCTGCTCTAATGCCTCGACAACATGACCTACTTGCCCTCCTTGGTAATTTTTGATGGAGGTATCCCAAGCAATGGGGACACCGTCCAACTCTAGTTTAAGAGACCATATGTGCGGTGTACGGTGCACATAAGCCGCGAGAGGATCCTCTTGGCTTTCAACAGAGGTGGACCTCCTACTTCTTTGGTCATGGGATACTCTCTGTTGTTTGTTTCCCTTTGAAAGGCCTATCTCGCCCTCCTCAGGAGCCTCATGTTGCCTCTTCCTCCTTAGTTCAGGATTGGGCTTCAGCCCAAGATCAACAGGGAGCTGAGGAGGGGGAGGGGAAGGGTTCACTGGGGGCTTAGACTTATTGGCTTCTTGGGGGGTAGGCACCTTGTTTGTCTCCTTCATAAGCTCCCTCAAACTTTGGCCATATTTTGGAGCCATTTCTTTTGCTTCATTGTTTGAAGAGTCTTCCACGTAAGTAATTATAGGAGCAGGAGTTTGAATGCACGAGTACTCGTCTGTTTCTTCCTCGGCCTCCGATATAATAATGGCTTCTACTCCTTGCGTTTCTTCTTCTTCAAATTGGAACTTATCAATTTCTTCCTCAAGTGAAGAAGAAGATGCAATTCCTTCCTCGACTACAGCTAGTCCTAGGGGAACTTGTTGAATTGGCTAGGCGACCAAAGGAACACCCTGTGGGATTGGATGATCGACAGGTGGAACGTCGTGTGGCGCTAAAAAGTTGGGCCGAGACACATCTATACGAGCTAATCTGTAGTCGTTTGCCCTGATAGCGTTGCTAATCTCTTGAAAGTTTCTCGAAAGAGGTTCGTAGTCTAAAATCAGATGGGCAGCTTGTAGTTGTCCGTCATCGTTCACAAAAATCTGAGACCTCAACAGATAATTGAGCGCGGCTACGTTGGTCAAGTTAAGCTGAGGCTTTACGTGTTCTTTGTCTATTAAACAAATGAAAACTAAACAGTCAGAAACTTGGGATTCATTGTAAAAAATAATATGAGCATAAAAAAAAAGAAAAAGAAATAATGTTTTTTTTATTTTATAATACATATATATAGTAAAGCAAATCCAAGGACGAATAACTTAAATCTAATGTTAGAAAACCTAAATCTAAGGTACCCCACCTGGCTCTCCTAGCTGGGTTGGCAAGGAAGACCGTCATGCCATGAGCTTGATGCAATTAGGTAGTCATCCTTCTTCCCTTTGTTAGACTTGGGAAGACACGAAATGAGTCTGACAACGTCGGATCGGGATTTAAGGTAAAATCCCGCCCCTTTTTGTTTATGACCTTCGTATAGGTGAACTACGTCAAGCCAGGTAAGCCCCAACTCTAAGTGTTGGTTCAAGGCATCAATTGCTCCTAGGACCCTAAAAAGATTAGGTGCACACTGGTGGGGGCAAAGCCTATGGTTATGCAGATAGTCTCTAGTAATTCCACCCATGGGGAGAGTCATCCATCCCTCTATAAAGGCTATCATGGGGATTACGACTTCTCCTACCTCTCAGTCAAATGCTACTCCTTCCGGAGGACAGTATCGTAGGGATACATCCTGTGGTATGTGATATTTTTCTTTGAATATCTCTATAAAAACAGGGCTGTCCACTAAATACTTAAATCTACCCATTTCAAATAAGTAGAATAGGGAAAACTCTGGGAGTGACAACTGGGTGATGAGGAATAAGAGGCGAGGAGGTTATCTGAGGAAATAGAGAAAAATTCGAAGAGGTTAGAACTTACGTGAACTAAATCAGAAGGTGATTTTTGAAATCCTTAAAAGGATTCTTGAAATTTTTTGAAGAGATAAGATGGATGGTTTGATGATCTGTATGAGTTTGAATGTCTGAGTGCTTTGGAGATTCTGAATAATTGTGAAGTAAAGAAAAGACGATTCTCTTATCAGGCTTTATATAAGGGACATAAAATGAGCGGGATTTATCCCGCCTAAACCTTGAAGGAAAATGTTGCCCGTTAGATCAAAACCTCACCGTTGGATGCCAAAGACACAGCACTGCCCAAAGTAATTGATGACGCTTCACGAACTCCGAAGCGTCAAAAGCAATGATGAAAGGCCTAAAATCACGTTCCTGCGTGTGCAAATTCGGAAATTTTTTACATTTTTAACCATGGTTATTTTGGCAGGTCAAAATCCTATTTTTTCTCCTCGGGTGAGGGGGAAAAATTAAAATTTTGAGGGGCTATTGTGGGGACAGGAGCTCAAATTTGTATGTTGGGCCTTGAGCCCTATTTGTTAATATGGATACGTCCGAGGAGGAGTAAATGACTAGAGAATCCACAAGATGAAGAATCACGTAAGGAAAGGATGGAGGGCTGAAGTTTGAGGAGGCTGTCCTTTTTGGATTGGACGAATACCGGTCAAGCAAGTACCCGGGCGACTTAGATGACCTTCCAGGAGTTTCCAATGATAAGGATAAACTTCAGGCAAGTGCGAATAGGGTAAGAATGCAGAAATATCTAAAAGAAAAGTTGCTACCATCGCATTAAATGCACTGCAGCAGCTTTTCTGGCCGCATTTATGTGGAGAAGACCCCTGAACAGTGTAGTTTCAACCACTACCGTTCACAAAGAGCTAGAGAAGGTGCTTGATAAGACATATACTCGAGTATAGGTTTAGATGATTAACAAGTGTACGATGGAGATAATCTAAAAGAAAGCTATATAATGTAAAGGACTCCTCATAAGAGGGGATCAAAAGAAAAAAGATAGAAAAAGGGAAGAGAGAAAGTATTACTGTAGTGTTAACCTTTTGAAATAGTGAATTAAACAATAGTGCATCTCCTCGGATATCGAATTTCATCAAATTTTATATCTGTTTCTGTGTTTGTTCATATTTCAAATCCTTACTAGCCATTATTCTGTTGGCTAAGAGCCCAGCTCTTTTTCCCACTCTCTACAAATTTATTGTTTTGGGCTCATTGGGCTCATATTCTAACCATCTTGGGCTTGGGCTACAAATTGTGTCCTTACAGATACCATAGAATTTCAACACATAATTTCCGATTTATGAAAATTATGTCCATTTCAACTTATAACTCTTAATCAATAACAATAAACTTTATTTGTTTTTTTTTTTTTTTTGAGCTAACTAGAGTTCAATGCCTAAATATATATTCATTGTTCATAGGATAAGAGTGACACCAATACATCCTCCATAAAAAGAAAAAGAAAACTAAAAACGTCTTTTTTTTTTTTTTTTTTTTGAAACTGAAACCAAACTTTCAATTAAATCAAGGAAAATCAAAGTTCACAAAATCAACAGCAACTGATGGAACCTCTTCCATCCAAAAAGAATCAACATTAACATTTTGTGCATATCTAGCAAGCACATGTGCCACCCTATTACCATTTCTTTTAGTGCAACTCACAGAAGCCCACTCCAAAGATCGTAGCAGATGTCTGATGTCCCCAACCACGTTCCCCATCGTTGACTGGATGTCCGAGCCTGAAGCGATCCATCTTGTAACAGAAACGCTATCACCTTCCACGATAAGCACCGAGAAACCAACATCAATGGCGAATTCCAAAGCCTTGCGACATGCCAGTAGTTCAGCCACTTCACTTCCTCGAACCGTCGGACCCTTTACTGTCATAGCAGCCATAACTTCTCCAGTAGAGTTTCTTATCACAGCACCAAACCCAGAACTAGCGGAATCCTCGAACACTGCAGCATCATAATTAAGCTTGTACACAGCCTGTGGTGGGGGTACCCAACGCGATCCATCACTCTGCACCACCTGCTGAGTCGCACCAACCGCCATATCCGCTTGTAGGCTAACCTGTGATTGCTGGAACTCCTCCAACATCTCAGATGCACGCCTGTTCAACCAGCCCGGTTCCAGGAGCTTGCCGCCATACACAACTCTGTTCCGCTGGTTCCAAATCAACCATGCCTGCACTAACAACATCTCCACCTCTGTTTTGCTTATCCGATCTAGCAGATACTCCAACAAAGCTACAAAATCAAGCTGGCCCGTCCCACATTTCTGTAAAGCCCTGACACTACCGTGCCAAACATCTTGCGCTACTGAGCATTCCCATAAAACATGAATAGTTGATTCCATTTTAATAACTGTTAATTTGGTCCATTTTCTCAACCCGCTAACAAAAATTGACCACAAATTTAAAACGAAAAAAATTAATTACTACCAAATGCTATTTTTGGGTAGAAAAAAAACTCATGGGTAATACTGTGTCCGAAAATTGCCCGAAACCCGACACACGAAGGGCCCGAAACCAAGAGACAACAGTACACAACAGAACGTCCAAAACAGAGCAAAGCGAATTACTGACATCACAGAGAACTCAAACGCCGCCACAAAATACAATGGGCAGCAGTAGCAGGCGACTGAGAGCGTTCAAGCGGTGGATGAGATCCCAAGGCATCGACTTCAGCGACGCCCTCCAATTCACCGACGACGGCGAAGCCATTTCCGTGAGAGCGCTTTGCGATCTCAAGGTAGGTGACATGGTGGCGAGAATACCCAAAACCACGTGCCTCACCGTCAAGACGAGCGGTGCACGTGAGCTGATAGAATCTGCTGGGTTGGGTGGTTCTTTAGGACTCTCAGTGGCTGTCATGTACGAGAGGAGCTTAGGCCAAATCTCTCCTTGGGCTCCTTACCTTCATCTCTTGCCTCCTCATGAATCCTTGCCTTTGCTTTGGTCTCTCCACGAGGTCGACTCTCTCCTATGTGGCACTGAGCTCCACAAGGTCGGTCATCATCACCCTCCATTATTCTTGCTTCTAATCACGTCCTCTTTTCTATTTGAACGTGAGAGGAGAGCGCACCGTTATCCGAGAATTATTCCATTTATTATTATCTTGTTGAGTTGGCATTAATCATGTTGTCACATCAGTTTATAAGCTTTTTATTGTAAGACTTTGTAGTGACATTTTCCATGTAATCTTGGGTAGAAGTGCCTATCACTCACAATTAACCATATTAACATGCCGTGAAATTGGGTGTCTCTGAAATTATTGATTTGAATAATAGTGATGTTAGGTATATTACGAATTTTACTACCAATTATTGTTAAGATTTAGCATTTTTCTTTGAATAAGCACACCCAATTTCATGACACGGTGAAGTAGTCGACTGTGAGTAATGGACACTGTATGCTCACCACTCTTTCCCACTATTCACAAACAATCAACCACTGTAGCAAGTTGTGAAATTGGGTGTGTCTGGAAGATTGTTGGACCTATTTATATTGTGGCTTACAATTGTAGGCAGACTGTGAAAGAAGACAAAGCTATTATTTATGAGGACTGGAAAGAGAACATTCTGCCCCTATTGGATTCACCACTGCCTTTTAATCTCAATCCAAATTTTTTTGGCGTTGAACAATACTTGGCAGCAAGAAGTCTCATTGCTTCTCGGTCTTTTGCAATAGACGAGTTCCATGAATCTGGAATGGTTCCTTTGGCTGATCTGTAAGTTAGGCCTTCATTTCTCTTGTATATTTGAATATGATTCACCTTTTAATTGTTTCTAAGTTAGAATGTAAAGCTACTTAACATAAACCATTGTCTCCCTTCTTATTTATGCATTCTTGGTTATTTATGGCTATAACAAATAATTGGGGTTCAATTATTACAACAAGTGAAAGAGGGGAGATTCAAACCTTGGTTCGACTTATATAGGAGACTAGACAATGCCACTAAACTACTTATATTTCCCAATATCATCATTTGATAAATGAATGATTATATCCTATGCCCATTTGGTAATGTTGCTACTCAAGTACAAGGGCTACGTACATAGAGTGAAATACTGATTATAAAAGAAAGAAAACTAAGCAGGCAAAAATACAAAAAACAGTAAGATACAACACTAGTGAAAGCACAAGGAATCCAGAAAATCTAGGAGTCTTGCCACTGAGAGTGAAGGAGACAGCAAAATCAAGTCATATATGTACTTCATAAATAAATATTTCAGTTTCACCATACTTAGTTCTTTTCCCTTGAAGCACCAATCATAATGTTCCCTTTGAATTTAGACGAACTTTTGCCTTTTTTTATCCCCTTATAATCAAGCAAAATAGGAAAATGATCAGACAGTGGTCTTTGGAGTAACTTTTGATTCAGCTTGGGAAAATGTGCTTCCCATTATGTTGAAACCAAGAACCAATCTATCCTAGACATTGATGGTGGGTTTGGGGTGGGGGCGGGGGGGGGGGGGGGGGGGGGGGGGCACTGATTGTTGGACCAAGTAAAGGCATCTCCTTCCAAGGCCAAGTCCAGCATAGCATTCTCTGAGATGAACTTTGAAAAGTCACGCATTCCTGAAGTTAGTCTAGTTGCCCACCTCCTTTCAACCAAAAATCTAACCATGTTGAAATCACCCCAAGGCACCTCCCCCACCAACTAATTATCCCTGCCAATTCCTCTCATAGCTCCCTTTGAGAGGTGTCTGTGGTAGGCCCATAGACCTTTGAAAAGCCCATTAGAAGCCATCTTCAATGAAATTTACTATTACATGGCATGTTAACAACTTCTTCAACTTTTCTACTACATTTATCCCATATCAATAAAATGCCACCATATGCTTCCTATAACATTTTTAGGCATTGACCCCATTTTAGTTTCTTGAAGACATATAACATCTGCTATCCATCCCCTTAACAAGTTTTGAATTTCAAGTCACTTCTCCCCATCATTCAACCCACAAACTTCCATGAAACGATTTTTAGCTGCATGATCATGGTAATGTTAACCCCCTGGCTCTTCTTTTGGTTGTATCACTCCCCTCAAACTTTTTGGTTTCATAATTGATGGAACAAGCCAGATTCTGCAACTCCCTGACCCCCTTGGACAGATTGCGTGAACACTTTTCTTGGCACCCTTCATCCTTGTTCGATTATATCACTCAATTCTAGAAACAAATTCATAGCATTTTCTTCAAAACCAGTCATTGATACACCCTTGGTAACTCAGTTTTAAACTGCACTGTTCAAATTTAAAAAATTCACTTCACTTCTCTAGTTTTATTTTTATTTTTAGTTTTTTAGTTATAACTTTTTCAAACAATCCCATTTTTAAAAAGCTGAAAAACAAAGTATACCAAACGGGCGCTACATCATTATATGATAAATAAACTCGTAATATGCTCCTAGCCTTTTGCAATCTATAAAACCCTTCGTAGAAACTGTGTAACCAGGGCAAATCTATTACTAAGGAATATATAACAAGGGAGTAACCTCCTACCATTGTCTGTGATTGGTCTTGGCGTTATGTCAGTTCTAGACTCTCGAAATGAAATGCCTATGCCTTTTCCAAGTTTTCTGTTGGAGTTGCACTGGCAACATGGGCTTTGAGTTGACTTTTTCTTACTTAAGATGTGAAGACTGGATTTTTTAAACCTATTATTTTTAAAGGAAGATTTATCTTTATGTCAAGGAATGGCTAACTTAAATCCTGATAAAGTCATTGGTATGCTACCATGGAAGTTCATGCTATATAAAATATTAATGACACATGTACTTTGAGAGAAAGCAGAGAGAAAAAAAATGTAGTACATATGAACACTTGAACAGTGGACATTTACATGTATTTTTCAGCTGTACTAGTCATTTATCAATAGCACTGCCTGTTTTTGGATGTGTTTTTCCCTATATTTAGTAAAGTTTATGTCTTAAATAAAGGATATAAAGAGTCAAATACCATTTTCTTTGGGTCAACACATTATGATAGGCGAGATTTTACTGCTTAATGCTTATCATATAGAATGGTTACTTCCTTATGCATAGTTTGGAAGATGCAATCATGTGTATTAATTTAATTAATTATATTTAGTTTTGCCTCGTTTATTGTTGGTAAAGTTTTCATTGATAGATCCCATAATGCTTTCTACATCTTGCTTTTTACCTTATCATTTACTAATCTCTTTTACATGAAATCAGTTTTAATCACAAGACGGGAGCTGAGGATGTTCACTTCACCTCTGTATCTTCTCATCCTGATTCCAAAAGCGATACTGAATGCAGCAAAAATGATCTCCAAGCCAATACTGGTGATAATGAACCATCGTCCGAAAATTCCTATTCGGATGGTGGAGGATCAGATACTAGTGGTGGTAGTGACTTGGACAACTCTTTGGTCTTGGGGGATCATACCACAGCATTGGAAATGATTATGGTGAAAGATGTCAAAGTTGGAAACGAGGTTAGAATTTGCTTCTGTTCATAGAGTAGCTTTTTCAATCAATTTTTCCTTTTAGCGATTTTAGTATTATGTGTGGTATCAGGTATGACGTAGATTTTGAATCTTAAGGTGCATTTTTTATTATTAAGTTGCACACACACCTAGTGAGTTTTGAATCCCTGACCTCACCCTCTACCTTGGTCTTAAAAGGAGCAGCGATGTAATTTGAGCTAGATTTAACTTTGAATCTTAATGTACATTAATTTAATATCTTCAGCAAAAAAGGGTTCTGTTGAAATGGGTTGACTTGTCAATGGTTAATCTCTCTCTAAAGCCAGATGATTTACCTTTTTCATTAAAGACCCAACACATGGACCTTCTAGATTAATTTGGACAGGACCATCACAGCCCCAATCTTGAGATTGATTCCCTTAGGTAGGGCACCATTTATGTTGCTGGCCTTAACTATTTTATAATACTCTGCTAATAGTTCTTGTGGTAAAAATCCAGTTTCCCATAGGTTTAAAAAGATGCTTTTCTCAAACTGTTTCTTCATTTTTTTTTCCCAATCTTCTCTCAGGTCTTTAATACATATGGGTTGGTAGGTAATGCTGCATTGCTTCATAGATATGGATTTACAGAGCCAGATAATCCATTTGACATTGTAAATATTGATTTGGAACTAGTATCTCAATGGAGTTTATCTTTGTTTTCTGGCCGGTATAGTCGAGCAAAGCTGTCCCTCTGGAGAAGATTGGGTTACTCTGGATGTGTAAGCGAGAACACTGAATATTTTGAGATCTCATCTGATGGGGAACCCCAAATTGAGCTGCTGATATTGTTATACATAATGCTGTTACCAGAGGATACATATCATAAGTTGGATCTTACATTGTCAACTAAAGGTAACTCTAATGGATCCATAGGCATGATTTTGTCTGAAAAAGGCAAGTTCATGTTGGAAAAAGCTTCAGAAGTGAGTAAGGATTTGTTGCTGACAAAGGATGTTTGTAATGCTCTTCGATTGCTGGCAGATATGCGTGATAGTTTTTATGGTTCTAATTCAATGAAAGATGATATTGAAGCACTAGGGAATTGTTGCATAAGAAGAGAGAGGAAATTGTACTATTCTCTGATATTGCGTATCAGTGAGAGAGGAATCCTGGGGAGGCTCAGAACTTACGCTGCTTCTGGTGTTCAGTCTTTTAGAACTGCTAAGCGATCCTCAGTGAGAAAGAAGTTGAAGAAGACATGAAACTTTGAACTCTCTTTATACCTCCTTCATAGCGTTACTTATTAGCTGCTTATATCTGCGGTTGCTCCAATTTCTGTGCCAAATCACAGAGCACACCACCATCATTTTGCCCCAAGGTTTCTACTTAATGACAATGTAATCCATTATGTAACTTTTTGTAGTGAGTAGGGAATCTCACTATTGGTGAAGTAGATGGCTTGACTTTTTATTCAAACCCAATGGTGAAACTTTCAAGTAACTCTTTTTTGGGATTTTTGATTTTATTGGTCTGTTTATTTTGCTTTAGAGTTAAGAGGAAAATGTTTCCATTGAAAATATCTCAAGTGGCACTGACAATATAGACATGGCCAAAATGTGTACAAGAGGTCATACCATCTCAAGCTTGGAGTGAGGAAGATAGTGTTAGTACTTAGTAGTCCAGTTTGGGAAGAAGCTAGAATACCTCTGCTTGCTGCTAAAATGGAGTTGGTTTCTATGATAGTCTTTTAAGACCTTCCTCTTACACCATATGTCAACCATTATAGCCAGCGTCTTGAGGCCACTCTCAGTATAGCACCAAAGTAAACTGAGGCACACAAGGAGTTACTAGGGCGTCAGCCAATCTCTCTCCCAAGCAACAACAAAGCCGGTTTAGAGGAAATGGGATGGACTCAGGGGGTACAAACATCTGCCCGCAGAACTAAATTGTGAGCTTCAAAATTATAAAATCCAGGAACATGAACAAAGTCCATACCAAAATTTTGCTCAAAGCTATTTAATGTCCTGAAAATATTATCTGAAATTCTGCCAAAGCTCTTCTCCCTGCCCACACTGTACAACTTTCACAACTTCTAACAAATTATCTTCGAAAAAATCAAAGTTGATTATATTATTTTGAATTCGTGTTGTACTTGTTTCTCTGTTAGTTTTGATGAACATAATATTTTGAAAAAAAAAAAAGAACAGTTATTTTGATGCCATATTGAGGTGTGAGTCAGAACTCGTTAGGGGGCGGGTACCTGACCTAAATGAGACTGGTTTTACCTGCCTGAAATTGGTTGGTTGGATATGGGTATTACCCGACTCCGACCTGTACAAGTTTTTTGTTTGTTTTTCTGTTTTGTTTTGTTTTCGTTTTTGTTTTTGTTGTTGTTCGTGTTTTTTATTTAATATATATATTTTTTATTTTAGAATTTTTAAAATTATTATTTAAATGAAAAAGACAACTCTTTTTTTTTTTTTCCTTCTCTCTAGAAAAATCATTTTTAAAAAAATTGAGTGGAGCCAATGCGTATAGTTAACTACAAAAGAAAATTCTTAAATGTGCATATTATAATTTATAACATGAATTTTGATTTCATTTTGATCCATTTCTAATGATTGCGTTTTATTATTAGACTAAGACACCAATTGGTTTTTGGTGTAGGTAGAGATTGAATGTCAAATCTCTTGTTCGACCATAAAAGGCTTTACTAGTTGAGTTAACTAGAATCCATTACTAGTTGTTCCTTCTTTATAAAGTCTAATCCCTTATATCATCACTTCCCATAAAATGCCACACTCATGTCATTTGCTCACACAATTTTCTTGTGGGGTGGGCAACGGTTCTAGGAGTGAGTTTCACATACATATATACTTAGATTAGACTAGAGTAAGATTTCTATCTTAAAAAAAAAAGTCCTTAAGGCTTTATGAGGAAATATGTTAAACAAGCACATTTTACATCAATCTTCCTATTAATCACTAATTGATTCTCTTTGTGCATATCATTAGTATCATTTTAAAATAATTTTTAATGTTGTTAAACTTTAGAAATAAAATGTCATTTTTATTGCTTTGACTAATCAAAACTATAGTAAGAAAAATGACAATCT
The DNA here is from genome assembly GCA_029955455.1 of Quercus agrifolia. Classification (NCBI taxonomy): domain Eukaryota; kingdom Viridiplantae; phylum Streptophyta; class Magnoliopsida; order Fagales; family Fagaceae; genus Quercus; species Quercus agrifolia. The sequence continues at coordinate 20,076,819 of JARQAD010000006.1, forward strand.
ATTTCTAAAATTTAACAACATTAAAAATGATTTTGAAACGATACTAATGGTACGCACAAAGAAAATCAAATTAGTGATTAATAAGAAGATCAGTAACAACTTTAGAAATAACATTTTTTTAAGCCTAAAGGTTAATAAATTCTCTTTAATTTTCTTTGATTTCATTTTTGTTAAAAAAAAAAAAAAATCAAATCAGGTCGAAAGTCGAGAACCCGTTACTTTTTTTTTTTTTTTTTGTTGAGAATGCCGAGAACCCGTTACTTGATGGGGCAATGAGGGAATACTTACAGTTGAAGTAGGTTGAATATCAAAAATAGGGTTCGATTAAACTCACACGGTACTTGGCTTGTGGCCTTCCTTAATGTGATGCTCTAGGTATAATGCCATATTGAGGGGAAATTTTCATATGGGTTGGTGTTATGCACATAATTTTGGTTTATATTTTTACTTAATGTATTTCTATGCCTTTTCCCAAAAAAAAAAAAAAAAAAAAAGAGTAAAAAGTAAAAAGTTGCAACAATGCTATTTATTTATTATAGAGGCTAAAACATAAAAAACAAAATTAGCAAATGCAAGTCACAAATTATAAATACACTAAAACTAAAGGATTACGTGTGAGGTTTTTTTATTTTTTGGGTAACGGTTTTGGTTTTTATTTTTATTTTTTGGGCAATAACGGTAGATGTGTGTGTGTGTGTGTGTGTGTGTGTTTTTTTTTTTTTTCCTGTATGACAGATGTGTTTTTTTTACAAAGAAACGTGTGTTTGTTTTAATTTTAATTTTTTTATAAATGGATAAAACAATTTGAAAACCATCAGAAAAGTAATCCTATTTTATAGACAACATTTTAATGGGAGTTAATATATCTACTTATCAAAACGTAGGGTGTTTTTGGATAAAAATTAATACTAATGTTTTTGGATAAACGAAGGGTTTTTATTTTTTTATTTTTAATAATAATAAAGTAGTATTAGAAACTAAGGTTTTTTTTTTTTTTTTTTTTTTTTAGGAAAAAAACAATGGAAACGTAGGTAGCTTAACTAATTTTTCTATTAAAAAACAATAAATGTATAATTGTTTTAAAGAAACGGGTTAATAAAAGAGTATTCTTATTTCATAAGAAATATTTTAGTTGTATTTTACCGAATCATCTTTTAATTTTGTATCTACTTAAATCTAGGTGCAGAATATTTTGAAAAAAAAAATCGCTCCAACAAAACCCGTTAAATAAAAACATAGATAAGAAGAAACTTGGTCAAAGTTGTTGGCTGGTAGTGTTACAAATCATTGGAAAGTCCTCATTCATCTCCCTTCTCAATTCTGACCGTCTGTCTGTCTGTCTGACTGTGTCTCTCGATTTCTCATCATCTTTACAAAACGTAGGTGTGTTGGGTTGCTGTAATTCAAATTCACAAAAAGAGGTTGAGATGGACACGTTCTACATATCTCATGGATCGCCAACGCTGTCAATAGACGACTCGATTCCGGCAAGACATTTCTTAAAGGCGTGGCAGGAAAAAGGTTACTGCCAGCGCCCGAAGGCCATTCTCGTTATCTCTGGACACTGGGACACCGCTGTCCCTTCCGTCAATGTCATCACCGGCTTAAACGAAACCATCCACGATTTCTATGGCTTCCCCAAGGATATGTACAAGGTATTCTATACTATACTATACTATACATCCATACATAATAATATCTTTCTTTTCTTTTCTCAAATCCTGGGTTTCTTTTCTTTTCCCAAAAGAAAAATTCTTATTCATACCACGACTTATTTTTTTTTTTTACCTCTTTACCTATATAAAATGATTTTGCTTTACGAAGTTTATAACAATTAGATTCAATAACTAGTATTGTTAAAAATTATAGATAATTTTTCTTATAAAATGAAATATTTTTATGATCAATAAATTATAAACGATTATTTGATATATTTTAAATTTATTTACAAATATAGGTCTATATTTGTACATTTTTATTCGTACATACACATAAACATGTAATATTATATATATAAATCTCATTTTTGCAAGCTTGTTGACAGGCACATTATATATTTAAGCTTGGCTCGATCAATAGTTGAGCTTAAATTTGGATTTGAATTTGACTCTTGTGGTAATAAATAAACATAATCGGCCCCAAACAAACATAATTTGGATTTGAATTTGATTCTTATTTTCCAATTTGAGTTCGAGTGGTTCGTGTTCGGCTGTAATTATTTTACATATATTTGAAACAAATAATTATGGATGGGTTGGTGTGCACATTGGTGGGGGGTTTGGTGGGTGATGTTGACCTTGAAACTAAGATTGAAAGTTTCGTTGTCTTGTTGTGCATTCCAACCTCATCTCTGCTTTGGAAGTTTCGTTAGATGACACTTTATTTTATTTTATTTTTATTTTATTGCTGTCCATGGATAAAATAATTAAAGTTCCTTGAGTGCCTACTTTTATTATTTTGTTTCCAAGAAGCAGCCCTATGTAGAAAATTTTACTCTCATACAGATTTGGCAGTTGTAATTCAGTCATGCTTTCAAAAAAAAAAAAAAATTTTGCAACTGTCAACTGGCATGACAAGTTTTTTTATGACTACTACAAAATTAGCATTCTTCCTTTTCCTTTTGATTGCGAATGGCATCATAACTGAGCTGAATTGTCAGCTGGGGGTTTGCATGTGTTATTGTCTTACCAGCAAAATTATGAACTTGTTTGATATCAATAGTTGATAATGAAATCTCTATATTCTTTTCTAAATCTTGAACATGGACCTTAAAGTTGTCACACAAATACTTTTGCTTGACCGCTTATTGGGTCATAATTAGTAACTAACACATAAAATGCATAATATTTGTTAAGTTCTTGTCCATTGTAAGCTTAGGCATGCTCCTAAACAAGAATAATAAGGTCATTAATTGGACTTGGAAACAAGAAGCTTTAACAAAAGTCAATCTTTTAATTTTCATGACAAATTGCGGGGGAAGACACCACCTGAGCAACTTGGCTGTGTAAAAGATTTATTTTTTAGAAAATTCATTTATGTTACAATCTTTTTAAATTCTTTTCCTCATTGCCAGCTCAAGTACCGAGCTCCGGGTGCTCCAGAATTGGCGAAGAGGGTAAAGGAACTGCTCATGGCATCAGAATTCAAGCGTGTTGATGAGGATAGAAAACGAGGGCTTGACCATGGTGCATGGGTTCCCCTCATGTTAATGTATCCAGAGGCTGATATCCCAGTGTGTCAGCTCTCTGTTCAATCAGATAGAGATGGTACTTATCACTACAACTTGGGCAAGGCATTGGCTCCTCTTAAGGAAGAAGGTATCCTCATCATGGGTTCTGGAAGTGCTACTCACAACTTGAGGAATATTGGGGGCAGTTCTGTTCCTTCCTGGGCTATGAATTTTGATACCTGGCTTAAAGATTCTCTTCTTGAAGGAAGGTAATTGATAAGTGATTTGCCACTTTCTTTCTCACTTTTTTTGTCATACATCTGGGTTATATTATGATTTTGGTATGGTTTGCAAGAAATTGACGGCATCCTATGTTGACATACATACTAGATATAATTATAACTTCATAATTGGGCAAGTAGTGGCTAGGAGTTTATTAACTTCTAATAATGAGGCATTTGCTTATATTTTGCGTAGATTGGTAAACTGAAAAGGTAGGTAGGGCGGACCTGGTGGTATGTAATTTGCATTTGGCGCTAAGTTTCATATGGTAGAATAGCATTCCATTTCTAAAGCAATGGCTTAAGGCTTTTTTGTAGTCCAACATTCATTTTAGAATGATGTATTTAGGCTTTTTAGTCCATTTTAGGAGTTACTATGGAAAGTACACTTACAAAATTTTTTGGCATGATTTAAAAATATGTACCTTCTTTAGTGATTCAATGATGGTTCAAATGACAGTTCCTCTCACAAAAATGGGTTGAGGGTGAAGGCATTATTCCAAAAACCCACTAGATGCATGTGGAAGTTAGCAATAATTATAGAAAAGAACCTGTTATTAGATATGGAGAAAAAAGAGCAAAAGAATTTTCATATCAATTGAGAATGATCAATGATATTTGTGTGTTGGGGGTTTTCTTGTTGCCCTCACAAATGAAAGCCTTCTCATCAAGGTTGAAGGTTGCCTTCTTACTCTGTAATCACTAGGGCATTAATGAGTCACAAAATGCTAGTCTTTTCGACTTTCAGTGTCATTTGGATGGTCATTCCGGATCTGAGTTAGATTTTGAAATTATTTGCACGAGGAAGATGTTCCTTTGTGAGAACCAAAGTTGGTATCAAACAAAGTTGCTTATTATTGGCATGGTTTGTCAAATATCTGAGAATGCCAACCACCCAATATATAAGGTAGTAAAAAAATACACACCATATGGTTAGCTTCTTTACTCCTCTTTTTTGATTCTTGCATGGAAGTAGATTATATCTAATTTCATTAACTTTTTGTAGAATGAATTAAGTATTTAACTCTTGCTGTAGATATGAAGATGTGAATCACTGGGATGAGAAGGCACCAAGTGCAAAAATGGCTCACCCTTGGCCAGATCACTTCTATCCATTGCATGTGGCCATGGGTGCTGCTGGTGAAAATGCCAAGGCCAAAGACGTCCACCATAGCTGGGACATGGGTACTCTTTCTTATGCCTCTTACCAGTTCACAACAGCCACCAGTTGAATTTCCTTTGCAAAAGTGTGCTATTATACCGTATGTGCTGTATCTCCAAATAAGATTGGATACCAACCGGAAGTTCTTGAAGACAAATTAATCTGTGTTTGTATAATATTGTAACTACCTTATGATAAGTTTATTATCTTAAAACCATAAAGATTTCACCTTAATAATGGCTTGCTTTTGGGGCCCATATATTTAATACTAATTAGTATCTGGTTGGCAAAAATTTGTGGAAAAGTACTTGATTTTTGTTTTGATATAACATACAATACTCAAGTGGAAGTAGACATGGGATATCTCAACCCTCCTTTGCTTTTCCCTTTATATTTCCATTTCTATTTATTTCAACTTCCTAATTATTTAGTTTCAACCTTTTACTGTGTTCTGGCCCAAAGATAGCTTCAACTTGTTCTAGATTTCAAGGATTGTATTTAATTGCATAGAAAATAGGAAAAAGTACATTTGTAAAATTCCATTTGACGCTCGTATATGTAATATATACGTACCCTGCATGCGTATAATTCACATTTTCAACAGAAAATGCGAAGTTTTGTTGGATATTCTTGGCGATGTAGCTGTAAAAATGGATCTGTATTTTAACTAATAGTTGGAACATATGTAAAACTAGCATTGCTTGGGACTTGGAAAATGAATGCTTTCAACCTGTGTTAAAATTCTTGGATACACAATGAATAGTTGGGAAATTTGCAAATTCACTCTTCAATATTGGACTAAATGACCATTTCCAAAAAAAGAAAAGAAAAGAAAAAGGACTAAATGAGAGGGCTTCTTTTCTATTCAAAAAAGAAAAAAGAAAAAAAAAGAGGAGTTCTAAAATAAGCAACGAATTAGACAACAGGTTATAGCACGCCAATAAGTTGATTTGATTACAAGAATGATTTGGATTGGGGGCTATGTGGATGCCCCACAAACGGGAAAAAAAAAAAAAAAAAGAAGCTGATTTAGGGCTTTTTCCCTATTTCTTTTAGTTTATCGCACATCGGGTCCTTAGCAATATGACTCTTTATATGCTTGTGTTTCTAGGGTGATGTGTGTGTTTGTGAGTTCATTTTTCTTATTTTCATTTTAGGAATCGCCACCAACCGTTGGTTTTTTATTAGGTGTGATTGATCACCTATTTGTCTAATTCTTTTTAAGTTACTTAATTAACAAAACTAATTTTAAGGATTTATTAATTAAGGTAAATCAAAAGTTTCGAACAAAAGATTTTGGACTCGGAAGTTTGGTTACATGTGGGGAAGGTGTTAGGCACCCCACAACGTCTATCTAAAAGATTGTACCTTATTTTAATTTAATTCAAACAATATATTTGTGAGAGACCTCGACGAAAAGCGTTCCTCAAAAAAGAGATTCAGGTACCTTTTAGGGCACTTCTCTTTTTGGGTAAGTGGTATGGAGTTGCCACTTATTTTTCTTTATACAAAAAAAAAAAAAAATATCAATTACAAAATACATGACTGAATAGTTCCATTCATTGATTGAATAAAAGAAATTACATGTCCTGAAAAACTTTAAAATTACATAGCTTTGGGTCCTAGTTACAACCTACCAAATATTTACATGGTTTGTTGTCTTAGTTACATTCTACCCAAAACAAACAAAGACAAGGCTAGATTTACTAAACCATAAACCTAAATCTGGAGGCTAGGTTATGGAATGGGAAAGTGTTAGACACCTATTCTGCCCAGACAGACTGAATAGTTCCATTCATTGATTGAATAAAAGAAATTACATGTCCTGAAAAACTTTAAAATTACATAGCTTTGGGTCCTAGTTACAACCTACCAAATATTTACATGGTTTGTTGTCTTAGTTACATTCTACCCAAAACAAACAAAGACAAGGCTAGATTTACTAAACCATAAACCTAAATCTGGAGGCTAGGTTATGGAATGGGAAAGTGTTAGACACCTATTCTGCCCAGACAGAGTCTTGTCTTCTAGACTCTTGTGACCAATGTACTATGTTATGCATGTCATGAATGATATGTCGAACATGTGAAACAAAAATTAAATCACACAAATTTATTTATGAATGAATTCTCTTCTTTTGTTTAAAAAAATTTAGATATGTTTTGGTGATTAAGAAAATTGATTTTGGTTTGTCAAAGTGCTAGATTTGTTTTATGGGATGTAGAAAAAAGTGGTTTGTGATGATAAAAATTCGGATATGTTTTTATTACATAAAATAAAGTCTTTTAATTTGAAAAACATCAGATTTGTTTTTGAAGAACTAAAAAAAAAAAGGTTTTTGATAATAGTGTTTTTATGATGAAATAAAAAGGGTTTTTGGACAATAGAAAAACCAGATCTATTTTTTATATGTTTTAAAAGAATGAAAAATATTATTTTATTTTATTTTATTAAGAAGAGAGTTTTCACTCATAATATGAATTTATGCAATCATGAATTAAAAAAAAATACAAACAATACATGATCTCTTTCTTTATTTCAAAAATTTGCATGTATTAAAAAAAAAAAAAATCATATTTGTATCTTAAGAAAGATATAAATTAGTTTTGATTTGAAAAAACTTTAGATCTGCATCTCATAAAGATGCAAATCTCTTTTTGTTTGATGAAAAACTCATATCTGCATCTCATGAGATACAGATCTCTTTTTGTTTGAAGAAAAACTCAGATCTGCATCAAAGAAAGATCTGTTTTATTTGAAGAAAAATTCAGATCTGCATCTAAGAAAGATGCAGATTCGTTTTATTTGAAGAAAAATAGTTGACTACATGCAGATCTTTAAAATTAAGAAACAGATTATATCAACAATAAAGAAATCAAGAACATGTTTTTATAAACAAGACTAACAAGGAAGAATAAGAATATTTGAAACAATTAAACATACATTATCATGATAAGAAAAGCATAGAAATAAAAAGGGTTAGAAAACAACCTATTGCATGAGCTCTTTTCTACTTGAGAGGATGTTTTAGGGTTCAAAGAAACTTATTTAGTTATCTTTGAAACCTAAAAACCCTAGCTTCAATAGAAATTCAGAAAGGAGATAAAAAAATATGAGCTGTTTGGGAGCCCAAAACGTGTGCCTCTTAGAGTGTAGAAAAAAAGATGTTGAATTATGAGGTTCAGTCTTTATTTATAGAGGCCAAAAGACTCTAAAAAACAGGTACGGGCAATTAGGGTTTGAATCCAGATGCATCCTTTTGCGAAAAGGTTGAAAATGGTGTGCCTTATCATCACCTGAAGGCCATTAGACCAAAGCCCACATCAAGGAAATTCGGCCCTTTTAGAGTGTCGTTTGGCACTCCAAAAGGGCCGAATTGGCCCTATGGCTCTGAACACTCTTTCGTGTTCGGGTGCCGTTTGGACTCCTCTTCTAGGGTTTTTTGGCCAGTCCTTGTACCTAGACGAGTTTTCATCTTCCGTCTATGATTTTTCATCTCTTTTCAGGATAATCCAGGCTATTTAAGAAAAATTATGTAATAGATAAATACCCTAAAATAAATCTTAATAAAGTTCAGATTATCCACAATTTTATTGTTATCCAACCATCCCTTTTATTCCCACGCATGCATCCTTATTTTAAACACTAATTATCAACCAATCACAGAATTATCTAATTAATTTTAATTATTTAACCAATCAAAATTAATTTAAACTAATCGTGTGTGGTCGACCTTACCTAGACACAATGCATGTTGATCGTGCAAACTTGATCATGCGATATCTTTCGATTCGATGGTCTGATTTGAAAACCGGAAATGTCGTTGCGACCGTTAGAATCTCAAAATCATTTTTATGATATGCAATGAATGAATTAATGCATGTAATGCAAAGACAAAATGATGCATGTAATGCCAGAACAAAATTAATGCAATTATGATTTTTAGGGTACATGAATTGGTCATTCAAGTCATTCTCCTTGATTAAATTATGGGTGCAAAATTGAGTGTCTACAGAATGCCCCTCATTCACAAAGCTTGAAAAGCGAATGTCAATGTAAAACAAAGACATTGATTTTAGCAACTATAATTTAATTGAGGTTGAATTTTCAAAGATTACTTAGCCTTCAAACCTAAAATCTTGGAACATAGAACTAGCCTTATCTTTTGACCAAAAAAAAAAAAAAAAAAAAAAAAAAAAAAAAAAAAAAAAAAAATATATATATATATATATATATATATATATATATATATATAGGACTTAGCTGGTAGTTGATGACTCTGGAAATGATTCTTAGAAATTGGGGTGACCAGGAAACTTTCCTATCATGATCTTGAAAATGGAGTTGTCTGGAATGACGATAAAAGAGATCTCCTCTACTTTTATCTGAAATGGAATAATGACCAAGGGGATCTCCTCTATCTCGATAATCTGGAACTGAAATGATGATCAAGGGGATCTCCTCTACCTCGATTTGGATTTGCTTTCTGCAATGATGATCAAAGGGATCTACTCTACTTTGATAATCTGGAACTGAAATGATGATTAAGGGGATCTCCTCTACCTCGATCTGGATTTGCTTTCTGCAATGATGATAAAAGGGATTTACTCTACTTTGATAATCTGGAACTGAAATGATGATCAAGTGGATCTCCTCTACCTTGATTTGGATTTGCCTTTTGCAATGATGATCAAAGGGATCTACTCTACTTTGATAATCTGGAATTGAAATGATGATCAAGGGGATCTCCTCTACCTCGATCTTGATTTGCGTTCTGCAATGATGATCAAAGGGATTTACTCTACTTTGATAATCTGGAACTGAAATGATGATCAAGGGGATCTCCTCTACCTCGATCTGGATTTGCTTTCTGCAATGATGATAAAAGGGATCTACTCTACTTTGATAATCTGGAACTGAAATGATGACCAAGGGGATCTCTTCTACTTCAATCTGGATTTGCTTTCTGCAATGATGATCAAAGGGATCTACTCTACTTTGATAATCTAGAACTGAAATGATGATCAAGGGGATCTCCTCTACCTCAATCTGGAGTTGCAATGTCGCCTGCAAAAAGTCAAAATTCAGAATTAGACTTTAACTGATGGGTGCTTAGTAGTCCCACCATTTTTGAGATGTGTAATTTTCATTTGCTCACTCTTGATTTGAATTTTATCAAGAAAAGTTTAACATTTAATTTTTGAAACTTGAAAGTTTTGAAATTATTATTTCAAATTCTAGGACTTTGGATCCTAGAAATTTTCATTTGAAATCTGGAACTTAAAATTTGAAATTTTAAGCCTTAGGATTTTGAACATTAAGGCTTGGGATTTTGATCTTGAAATCTGAAGTTTGAATTTTTGAAAACTGAAGATTTGAGTTTAAAATTTGGGCATTGAGAATTTGAAATTGAAAGCTTGGGAATGAAAATTTTTGAATTGACAATTTGGGATTTAGAGTTGTTCTTGAAGATTTGTTCGGGAGATTTATCTTATGAAGATTTATTTAGGAGATTTGTCCTTTGAAGATTTGTTTAGGAGATTTTTCCTTTGAAGATTTGTTCAGGAGATTTGTCCTTTTATGAAGATGTGTTTATGAAGATTTTTTTAGGAGATTTTTCGTTTGAAGATTTATTCAAGAGATTTTTCTTTTGAAAATTGGTTCAGGAGATTTTTCCTTTTGAAGATGTGTTCAAGAATTTTTTCCTTTTATGAAGATGTGTTCAGGAAATTTTTCTTTTGAAGATTTATTCAAGAGATTTTTCCTTTGAAAATTGGTTCAGGAGATTTTTCCTTCTGAAGATGTGTTTAGGAAATTTTTCCTTTTATGAAGATGTGTTCACGAAGATTTGTTTAGGAGATTTTTCTTTTGCAGATTTATTCAAGAGATTTTTCCTTTGAAAATTGGTTAAGGAGATTTTTCATTTTGAAGATGTGTTCAGGAAATTTTTCCTTTTATGAAGATGTGTTCACGAAGATTTGTTCAGGAGATTTTTCTTTTGAAGATTTATTCAAGAGATTTTTCCTTTGAAAATTGGTTTAGGAGATTTTTCCTTTTGAAGATGTGTTTAGGACATTTTTCCTTTGAAGATTTATTCAAGAGATTTTTCCTTTTGAAATTTTGAGGGCATTGTGTGATTGATCATGTTTTGGAAATGTTGGCTTTGGAGCACTGATGAAGTGTTGTATCTTTTGGTCATGGTGCAATCTGGACAATGTTGGTGACTTATGGAATTTTGGCAATGTTGGTAATTTGTGATGTTGTTGGATGAGTCTTGGCTTGAATTTCGGGGGCATTGAAGTTGTGAAGAATTTTGGCAATGTTGGTGATTTGTGATGTTTGTTGGATGAACTTTGGCTTGAATTTTGGGGGGCATCAAAATTGTGAAGAATTTGTTGTGTAGGCTTGGTTGAACAAAATTATTATGAATGTGGAAGATTTGTTGGCATGTGTAATTTATGGCAAAATTTTGTGGATACGGAATTTTTTTTTATGGATATGGTATTTTCACAGTTGTACATGGACATGGTCATGTGGGAATTTTTTATTGTGTATGGTTATGGGAAAAATTTGGTAGTTGTGTATGGACATGTGAAAAATTTTGTTTGTGGTAAAATTTTGGTGGGGCATTGACTTTTTGTGGGACATTGATTTTTTTTGGGTAGCATGATTTTTGGTCATGGGAAATTTTTGGACATGTGATTTTATAGGCAGGGGAATTTTTGGTTGTGATTTTGGGCATGAGAATTTTGGACATGTGATTTTGGTCATGGGAATTTTTTGGACATTGATTTTGGTCATGTGAATTTTTTTTGGACATGAGATTTTAGTCATGGGAAATTTTGGACATGTGGAAACTTTAACTAAGACAGGTTTAGAATTCACCTGATGAGATCTTGTAGTACTAATTTAAACTTATCTTGCTTGGCTCTTGTTGGAATCTGCATTTACTTGCATGAGGTGGAGCCGAATGCCCCTAATTTAGAAATGAATGCATGATTTTTTTTGGAAATCTTGATTTTTTATGAAAAGATGATGATGATGATTTTTTCAAAATGGATGAGGCATGCTCGAATGCCCCTAGTTCAGAAATCAATATGAATTTTGAAAAATCTTATTGTGTAGGGATCTCAATAAAAAAAAATTTGAGTAAAACAAGATCAAAATCACAAAACTAGGCAAAACAATGATTGTTGGGATGATGGGCCAATGAGCTCTGTTGGAGTGCCGATTGGCACATCTAAACTGAAGATTGATGGTGATTGTTGAGTAGATGAAAGATCTATGTCCACCTTCTGCAAAAGATTCTTCCCATGAACTTGTTAGTACCCAATTATTACAAAAAAATGTTTTGGGCCAATGCCCCTAATTTAGACATGCTTGCACAGAAAATTGATTATATGCTTAATGCAAAACAAATGCTTCTAGCCTAAATTCACCCAAAAAAAAGAAAAAAAGTTTTGATTTTGAGCCTTTGAAAAAATGAAGTTTTTTGGATGATTGTGACCGGGCTTTTGGAAAAGTTGCCTATGTACCTCTTTCATAAAGGATTAGGTCCAAACGTAGTTTGAAAAAAAAGTTTTGAAAAATGAAGTTTTGAAAAAAAATCTTTTTTTGAAATGAATTTTCTGAAATGAGTCTCTTTTTTTCTTTGAAAGCAATTTACTTAGAATGAGATTTTTTGAAATTTTATCTTTTTCAAATGAACAAAAGGTGATCCTTTTAACAACCTTTTTGACCAATCATAATGCTCAATTGTTAACTCGATCTCATTGGTTAGAAAGGATTTGAAATCATTAAAAACATGTAATCAAATTTGCTTCTTCATTCTGAAATTTTTTTAGTAAGTCTTCAAAGACAATCAAAGGAATGAAATGCTTGGGAATCACACATATTAGGAGTAATCAAGAAAGGGAAAAATCCAAAGTTTGAATATTTTTAAAATTTTTGAGAATTTGGTAATTTGTTCTCTTGAGAGTTATTTTCTATTGGGAGCAAACAAAGTGAGTGTTTGGAGCTTAGAAAAAAATTTCGGTCACTTGAGAATTTGTGAAATTTGTCTTTTAAAGATATCAGCCAGTGGGGCTTGATAATCTTGAGCAATTTTCCTTCTTAATCCAAGAGAAAATATCATCCGAGCTAAATGTGTGCTCTTAATCAGCAGGACTTCAAAGAGGGCTTTATTCAAAGGTTGTAATGTAGGCTGGGTTCAAGTTATCGAAAAGAATGATATAAAAGGCTCAAAAACCCTTATGATGTTTCCCCAAGTATGCAATACTTTAAATTCTTGTCATGTTCATCATCTTGATTCCTTTCATTTGGTCTTGATCTTTTTTCTTGATGACTTCCTATTTTGGTCTTCTTAGCATCCTATCTTGTGATCAGATCACTCATTCTCATTTTTTTGTGATTTTTTTTTTGGCTCTAATTTTTGCCTAGACCGCCCTTTTTGCTTTTTAGCCTAGCAAGCTTTTTTTTTTTTTTTTGGAATTTTATTGGCTTTCATTCAACTGCATTTTTTTCTTTCAATTTGACAGACTTCCATCTTTCCTGGATGACTCCTTGATACCCTTTTATCCTTTATAATGCACTTTCATTTTTCTTGACTTGACTGAACACGCTTTTTTTGTGAAATGTGTCTTACTTTTTCTCATCTTCCTCAATTTGATTGGATTTTCTTCTCTTGATGAGTCTTCAATTTTGCTCACCCCTCTCAACTTGAATGATCTTTCATGGAATCTCATGTCTCTTGTGTCTTTTGATGAATTAGTATTCTCTCACAACTTGATGAAAATTCTTGCATTCACTTCTCTCTTTCTCTCTCTCTCTCTTTTTATTTTTTTGGTTGAAATATTTTCTAGATTGATGGCCTTCTCTTTTTCTCATAGTTTGATACCTCCTCAAAATCTTATCTCTTCTTGATGGACTCTATTTTCTGAACTTGATGAATCTTCCTATTTTGAACTTGTCATATTGTTCTCATTGTCTCCATTGAGAACCTTACCAAGTGGTGTTGAATCCATAAGGTCAACACTTCCTCATCTTGAGATTTAAGCATGCATACTTAATTTCCCCACCCAAGGTTTAAGTTTTTAGTGGGTTCATTGAAAAACAGGCTAACTCTTTAAAGGCTCAAGTTGGCTAGCAATGGATAATTATTGTAATAGGTGTCAAGGAATAATATGGGTTACCAAAGGTGGCCTCCTATCCCTAGTGATGCTTTCTTGAAAGTACAGTGACTTAAACTCTTTTAATAAATTACTCTTGGAATAAAAGTACAAATGCTTCAATGATGTGACAAGATTTTGAGAGATTGGGATTGAGTGTATGTGGTTTGAGAAATTTGGATAAATGGATGTATTTATTTGATTGCCTTTTAAGACCTTTTCTTATTGTAGACTCTCAATTTTGCACCCATGATTTAATCAAGGAATATGTCTGGAGTGACCATCCATGTACCAAAAAAAAAAAAAAAAAAAAAAAATCATTCTTGCATCACATGCATCATTTTGTTCTTGCATTACATGCATCAATTTGTTCTTGCATTGTATGCATTAATTCATTCATTGCATAGCATAAAAATGGTCTTGAGATTCTAGCATCTGTGTTTTTGGTTTTCGAATCAGACCATCGGATTGAAAGATATAGCATGATCAAGTTTGCACCGTCAGCATGCATTGTGTCTAGGTAGAATCGACCGCACATGATTAATTTAAATTAATTCTAATTGGTTAAGCAATTAAAATTAATTAGATAATTTTGTGATTGGTTGATAATTTGTATTTAAAATAGGGATGCATGCATAGGAATAAAAGGGATGATTGGATAACAACAAAATTGGGGATAATCTAAACATTATCAAGATTTATTTTAAGGGATTTATCCACGAGATAATTGTTCTTAAAAAGTCTTGAATTATCCAGAAAAGAGATAAAAAATCATAAACGGAGGTTGAAAACACATCTAGGTACAAGGACCGGCCAAAAAACCCTAGAAAGAGAGACCAAATGGCACCCGAACATGAAAGTGCATTCAGCCTCCAAGAGCCAATTCAACACTTTTGGAGTGCCAATTGGCACATTTGGAATGCCAAATTGCCATCTTGTGGGCTTTGGCCCAACGGCCTTCGGGTGATGATAAGACACCCTTTTCGACCTTTTCGCAAAAGGATGTGTACGGATTCAAACCCTAATCATCCGTACCTATTTTTTAGAGTCTTCTGTCCTCTATAAATAGGGATTGAATCTCATAATTCAGCACTTTTTTTTTTACGCTTTGAGAGGCATACGTTTTTTACTCCCAAACCATTTATATTTTCTGATCATCTCTCTGAGTGTTACTACAAAATTTGGGTTTTTGGGTTTCAAAGAGAATTGAACAAATTTCTTTGAATCCTAAAACATCCTCTCAAGAACAAAGTGTGCTCATGCAAGAGGTTGTTTCCTTCACCCTTCTCTTGTGAAGTGATGACGCATATTATATCTCTTTATTTTTCAAATATCTATGAATTGTTAATTGTCCTTTTGTTTAAAGCATGATATTTTCTATATGATTGTTATAATCTTTTTCTTAAATGTCAATAAATTTGCATGTGAACAATTATTTTAAAAAAAGAAAAACAGATGCAGATTTGTTGTAGATCTGAATTTTTCTAAAAACAAAACAGATTTGTATCTTTATAAGATGTAGATCTGAATTTTTCTTAAAACAAAATAGATCTGCATCTTTATAAGATGTAGATTTGAATTTTTTCTCAATATAAAAATAGTTCTACATCTCTTTTAGATGTAGATCTGAGTTTTCTCAAACAAAAAGAGATCGACATCTTTATGAGATGCAGATCTAAATTTTTCTCAAATATGATTTTCTTAATACATGCAAATTGTTGAAATAAAAATAGAGATTATGTATTATTGTGTTTGTGTTTATTTTAATTCATGATTACATAAATTTAGTTTATGAGTGAAGTTTTCTTCTTAGAAAATATTTTTAAAAATATATATCAAAACAGATCAGAATTTTTGTCATAAAAAAAAATCAAAATTTTTTTTTTATAACAAAACAGATCTGAATTTTTATCATCAAAAACCATTTTTTTACATCCCACAAAGCAAATATGATATTTTGACAAATCAAAATCATTTTTTTTTAACAATAAAAACGGATTTGATTTTTTTTACAAAAAGAAGAGATTTCATCCATACATAAATTTGTGTGATTTAATTTTTCATTCACATGTTCAACATATCATGCATGACATGCATAGCATAGTACATTGGTCGCAAGAGTCTAGAAGACCAAACTTTGTCTGGGCGGAATGGGTGCCTAACACCTTCCCATTCAGTAATCTAGCCTCCGGATTTAGGTTTTTGGTTTAGTAGATCTAGCCTTATCTTCATTTGTTTTGGGTAGAATGTAACTAGGACAACAAGCCATGTAAATATTTGGTAGGTTGTAACTAGGACCCAAAGTTATGTAACTTTTTATTTTATTTTATTTTATTTTTTTTCAGATATGTAATTTTATTCAATCAATGAATGGAACTATTCAGTTATGTATTTTGTAATTAGTATTTTTTCTTATTTTTTTGTATAAAGAAAAATAAGTGACGACTTACCCAAAAAGAAAGGTGCCCTAAAAAAGTATCCGAATCTCTTTTCTTGAGGGACACGTCTCTCACAGTGGCGACTTTGCCAGGGATGTCGAGGGCTAAGCTTCGTATTAGACTTAAGTGACCAACTATGTACTTTTGTTTTGCATGGTCTTGCATGATATAGTTGTTTGTTTGTTTATTTATGTTTGATGGGATGTTGTATTTTGGTGTACGATATTTTGTTGTTCGTTTTGGTTGTTAAAATCTTTCCCAATCTTTCATAGTGTGTGCCATCCAAACAACAATGTATGCACCACTTTCAACAATTTTGTGGTAGTAGTAACAAAGGATCACCGGTCTTCATTAAATTCGGGTACCCAGTAGCGAACTCACCAACTTATAGCCCAAAGTCACTAGATCATTTCTTGCTGACTATAAAAGACAAACCATACCGCTTGGACCAACACAATGTTCATTACATTACAAGTTGGGAGGTGTAACGTCCTAGCAATGGGAAACAATGAAACAAAAATCCCACCCTACAACATAATGACTTAAAACCTATCCTTAGGTCGGTCCCGGTTAAAATTGCATTGCATGTTGTGTGTTTGTTTATTTTGATTGGCTGACAGATGTGGATAAGGTCTTAGCTTTGATTAACCCAACCAAGCCTATCATTAGGGGAGAATCTGGTCAAGATTTGAAGGAAGGCTACAAAAAGAACTAAAGTCTGACACTCAAGCCAATAGCTCCAGCTCCAAGCTTGTCACTCCCATCACAATACTGAAGCCTTCAAGCATAGAAGAGACCCCATTGGTGCAACATCATAACCCCATCTTCGATCTCCAAGACAGTTCAAGTCACAAGAAGTCTGAAGCTCCTAGTAACATGGTAGAAGAAGGAGAACACCCAAACACAAAGGAACCCATGAACACCCAGGAGCTACTCAACATTATGGTAGCTAGTCAAATTCAACTGAGGGAAGATATGAACCGTATGATGCAATAGTTTCAGAATTTGAAGAACAATCAAGAGGAGGACAATACTAACCATGATCCACCAGCTTTAGAGAGTGAGAAGAAGATCAATGAAAGGATGAATAAAATGGAGGAGATGATTAGAAGAGCCTGCAAGATGGAGGAACTTATGGATTATGATTCTCTTTCCCTATTCCCCAATGCAAGGTTGCCACCCAAGTTCAAGATGCCCAATCTAGACAAGTTTGATGGGATCGGCTGCCCAGTCTCATCTAAAAATGTATATGAGAGCTATGTAGCCCTTAGGTGCGACCGAGGAAGTACTTGCTTAGATGTTCCAAAACACATTGACCGGAGTTGCTTTTAGATGGTTTCTCAACCTGGATGATGCAAGAGCAAGAAGTTGGGAGGACATTTGCCGAGAGTTTCACAAGCACTAGAAGTAGAATATGGAAGTGGACATCACAGGAAGAGACCTTGAGACTACCAAGCAAGAGCCAAAAGAATCCTTCTTTACTTTCATCACCAAGTGGAGAGCTAAGGCAGCACAGATGATGGGTAGGCCGAGTGAAGAAGAACAGTTAGCCATGGTTTAAAGAACTTATTGCCTGTATAGCATAAATATTTGTTTGCACAATATTTTCCCAATTTTAAGGCTTTAATTGTTGCCGAAAATCAATTGAAGATGCTATAAACAATGATATTATAAAGACTGATGACCTTCTAAGGTTTAGAAAGAATCTAGCATCTAATTCTAAGACTGTAGAGGTATCCAATATTCATAAAAATGATCCTTATCAATTGGTTGGACCCATTGCACCTATGCAAATACTCCAAGGGCCTAGACCCATGAGAGAATTTCATGAGTGTTAGGACATATGTGTTTCACATGTTAAGAACATATGTCATGATTTTATGTAATTAGCTTATCTTTTGACAAAACGTATTTTACTTGTATTTGGATAGACTTAGGATGTGTTTAAATACTTCAAAAAACCACGTTTCAAGATCAAGTGTTAAAGCCTTCAAGTCTGTTCAAGAAATCAAGCAAATAGTGCAAATTCATTAAAGCTCGACAGCTTTTCGATAGCTGCTCGACACCTCTTATCTGTCGAGGTTTAAGAATTTCAGAATTCAAATATGATTTTCTTGGGATCCGTGAATATGTCATTGGGCCCTATTTTCTCCTAACCCTAGACATATAAAATGATTGTTTTAAGAGCCGTCAAACAGTACAAAGTTGCACAAGCATTGAGCAAACTCTGTTAAAAAAAATTGTGATCGGAGATGAAATTCTTGACCCAGTTCATCTCTTTCTCTTGAAGAAGTTGCTGTGTATTTGCACCGTAGGGTTTTGTAACCAAGCATCTTTTTGATCTTCATCGTGTGGATGAACTGAAGAACTTTGCAGCCGACAATCTTCTTAGTTGGTGTTTGAAGTCGCGTACTGGGATCCGCACAATTGGTTAGTCACGTACTTGGGAGTCGTGCATCAGAAAGGGGAACTGTCACTACAGAACAAGTCCAATTGGGTATTGGGGTAAGGGTTCAACTGTAAGTTGGTAAGGTACTTGGGATTCCTTTACTTGTAACCGCTTGTTGTGATAATAGTGGAGTTTCGGGAGTGGTGACCTGAAAATCACCCGGTGGGGTTTTTGCTATTAGGTTTTTCCCCATTCGTAAACAAATCACTGTGTTATTTATTTTCCACTGCATAATTAGTTTATTGGTGATTTGTTTGTGCTACCATGCATTTGTATGATAAATTGATTAATTAATAACTTGGCTAATTAATTAATTAATTTTTATCGTAAGGGGTCATTTAGTTTGTGGCCTATCAAGTGGTATTAGAGCAAGCACACTCTGATTAGGTTTAATCTCTGCTGTGTTGATCCATTGACCCCTGTTTGTCATGGATAGAGGACAGTCATTAATCATACCTCCTTTATTTGATGGCACTAACTATGCATACTGGAAAGTATGCATGAGAGCTTTCTTGCAGTCTCTAGATGAGAAGGTGTAGCAAGCTGTGAAGACTGGCTGGACTAAGCCAAAGGAAGCGCCGGCCCGATTGGGATGAAGCAAAGATCAAGGCAGCAAACTTCAACAGCAGAGCATTGAATGCCTTATTCAGTGCAGTCATAAATGAGGAGTTTAAGAAGATATCCTCCACAGAAACTGTTAAGGAAGCATGGACCATTGTCCAGACAACTTATGAGGGTATAAAGGCTGTCAAGAATTCAAAGTTTCAGAGGCTCACTACAAGCTTTGAAGAAATAAAGATGGAGGAAAATGAGTTGTTCGATGAGTTCTATGCCAAGCTCAAGGACATAGTAAACTCAGCCTTCAATCTTGGGGAAACCATTCCTGAACCCAAGATTGTAAGGAAAGTGCTCAGATCTCTACCCGAGAGATTCCATGCCAAGATTACGGCGATAGAAGAATCAAATGATATTGACAAAATTCCTTTGACAGAGCTGGTTGGTAATCTGCAGACTTACGAGCTAGGGTTATCGGGGATTGGAAAGTCGGGTAAGGGCAAGAGCATGGCCTTGAAGGCAAAGAGCAGTGACATAGATGAGTCTTCTGATGATGAAGATTCCAAGATGAAGTCCGACATCACCAGGCAGTTCAAGAAATTTATGAAGAATGCTAATGGATAGGGCTTCGACAAGGACCGTAGGCAATCTAGTTCTTCTCAGTTCAAGAACCAAGACAAAGGGAAGAAGGATGCAAGGGATGGCGGTCAATACATTGTTCCTGTAGGACCTAAGTGCTTTGGGTGTCATGGTTTCGGTCACATGAAGCAAGAGGGTCCCATATATCTCAAGAGTGTTGGTAAGGGCAAGGCACTAGCTGCTACGCTAAGTGACACTGAGCTTGAGGATGATTCCGACAATGAGGATGACGGAATCTTGAATGCCTTCACTGCCATTGTCAATCCTATTGATGTGATTGTTGAAGATGTGGACGAAGAAGAAGAATTGGTGGAGTCCAAATTTGAGAAGATGGATGATCAAGATGACATCCATACAACCTATGAGAAATTGTACAAAGTTTCTGAAAAGCATGAGAAACTCTATAGGATGGCCACCAAGAAACTCAGTGATGTGGAACTTGACCGTGAAGAATTATCCACAAAGTTTGATGAGGTTAATCATACTATTGGAGCACTAAGGTTTGAGAACAATTTCTTGACTGAGAAGACCAAGAAGCTTGAGGTGGAGCTATTTCAATTTAGAACTCAACTGGAGAGGATTTCAAGCGCTAAGCTAGACGAGATGCTCAGCATTCAGAAATCTGCTTTAGATCGAACAAGTTTAGGGTATGGTCTTTCTTCCTCTAATACTGCTTATACTAGTACTACTATTTTTGTTCCTTCTGCTAGTAATATTGAAATTGAGAACACTGATGTTAAAATTGATCTAGCTAGTGAGAACTTAGACAAGGGTAAATCTATCTTAGGAGCACCCCCTAAACTAGATAAGAAAGATATTAAAAACCCTAAGGCTAAGAAGGCTAACTCTCAAAAGCCTAAACAAAAGAAACAGCATCTCTGTCATCATTGTGGAGCTGTCGGTCATACTCGACCAAATTGCTATAAGTGGTTAGCCACTCAACAGAGCAATGGCATGATAGCATCTGAAAGCCAGAATCAGCTTCAATCTTCTCTTGCTCCTCTCGGTGATCTTCTCAAGGCCCTCATGATCCTTTCGAACTTGAACAGTTTCAATTCTTCCCCCTCATCACCGGTTCAAGGGTTTAATCAAAGGAAAGGTTCTTCCAAGGTGTGGAAGAAAAAGGACTCTAAGTGATTTTATCACTTTCTTCTATCTTCTTGTTTTTGTTTGTTGCATTACTTGTGTGTTTTGTTTTTCTTTTGAGTCAGTCTAGTTTTATGCTTTGCTTTGTTTAACATGTTTTTTTTTTGTTTATTTTCAGTTTTTGTTTATTTTGTTTTTGATATAAAAATAAATAAAAAAAAATTGAAAAAAAAAAATCAGAAAAATACAAAAACAGTGTGTGTTATGTGTACATTGGTACTTGTGTACCTTGGGTAGCCGTTGAAACAAAGTTTTTTAAACTTTGTATCTTTTGTAGCTTAGATGAGCATCTCTATGCACAACTAAGCAAGTGAGCTTTGTGGCTCTTGTTTGTGATGAGTAAGATTGAGTTGTCTCTTATACTTAACACTCGTATCACTCTTTTTGACGGAAAGGACTAAAAAACCCTAAGAGAAAGGCATTAATAACCATCTCACCACTATTGCCTACCAATCATAAAATGACACCTGTATGCTTCGGCATAGCAAAAGTGCAGTGTCAATGACATTTGTATGCTCAGACATAGCAAAATTGGAATGTCAAATATCATTGGGTTTTTTTTTTTCTCTCTCTAATATGCCCATGCATGATATGTTTAAAAGAAAAATATGCAAAGAAAAATCAAAAGCAAAAAGATAAAAAATACTTTAAAAATGATTGCAAGCATGTATTCTAGGAGATTTGGGAGTTATAGGATGTACCTTGAAGGTGATAGTCCTTATCAAGCAGTTATGATTGTGTGTGAGTTAAAGTGATTTTCTTATATCTCAAATCATCATAACATGTATACACTTATGCAATCTTGTGATGTTTTTCACACATAACACAGTATTCTTTGCTACTCTTGATACATGTGCAGGTACAATGTGATTTGGCCATCATAAAGTTTTACATGTGTTAATGTATGCTCACTAAACTGTCTTAACTTGGTTTTTGAAATATAAAATTGGTTAGACTTGTTTAGTGTGTGTGTATGCTTTTGAGATCCATCTACTTAAAATTTTAATTGAGAGATGATTTTGAGAGATTATTTTGTTAATTGGATCATTGGTTGAGTTGCATGTTGGATTGCATTCATGTCTGTGTTTTTCACTCTCGAAAAACTGTTTTTAAAAAAGTGGCTCAACACCTCCTCGATACCTCTTCGACACCTTGCTGTCTGTCGAGCTTCTCAAGCTTTTTCTTATCGCAATCCCGACACCTCCTCGACACCTGGTGGATCGATCAAGAAAGCTCCTGCCTTCTCGATAGCTTCTCGACACCCGATGGATCGATCAAGCTTCTGTTCTTAGATCAGATGTGTCGTTCCTCGATACTTGCTCGATAGCTCAGCTGTCGACGACCACTTCCTTGATACCTACCTCGATAGCTTCCTCGACACCTGAGGATCTATATATACTTTCTTCACGATCTATATATACTTTCTTCACGATCCGTCTCTCATTTCTTCGATCTCTCTCGATCTGTCCGCACCTGTTCATCTCCCAAACACTATCTCTCTCACTCCTAACCTCTTCCTTTGTGATTTTTCAAGCTTTTTCAAGATTCTTCTTCTGTTGGTAAGTTTCTAATCTCTCATTCTTCATGCATTCCATGTTTTGAAACTTAGGGTTTGGGGTTTTTGAAAATTTTTGGGGATTTTCAAAATTGATGAGTTATTTTTGAAATTTTGGGCTGGGTTTTCACTTAAATGAGGTTAAAACCTCATACATTGCATCACATTAGCATTATAACAGTATTTTCATGCATTTAGATGTGTGCTTTGGGTTTGTGTGCTGATAGGTTTGGATTGGGCTGAGCCCATGATGCAATTTGTTTTGCATGTCACATGTTCATGCATTTCCCATGCATACATACCTTCTTTTCATTATATTTGATATTATTGATGCTGCTTGGAACTTGGGATTCCCTTACTTGTAACCGCTTGTTGTAATAATAGTGGAGTTTCGGGAGTGGTGACCTAAAAATCACCTGGTGGGGTTTTTGCCGTTAGGTTTTTCCCCATTTGTAAACAAATCACCGTGTTATTTATTTTTCACTGCATAATTAGTTTATTGGTGATTTGTTTGTGCTACCACACATTTGCATGATAAATTGATTAATTAATAACTTGGCTAATTAATTAATTAATTTTTATCACAAAGGGTCATTCAGTTTATGGCCTATCAATGAGTTGTACATGCCCATAAGCCAATTCTTTGATAAGCTAAAGGCAAAAAGGTTACTGAAACCCTTGGACTCAAGACCAATTCCAAACCCCTTGCCCTCAAAGTTTGATATGAATAAAAGATGTGCCTACCACTAAGTACCTGGTCATGACATTGACCGTTGTTTCGCCCTTCGTAATGCAATTCAAGACTTAATAGACAACAAAGTGATTGCACTGCCTACAAGGCCTAGCATCACTAACAATCCCTTGCCCAATCACAATTTTGGGAAAGGACCAAGGATTAATTGCTTAATGACTGAAGAAGAGAATAAGGAAGACCCATCTGACATGATTTATGACCTACCTGAGTGCTTCATGATGACATGGGAAGAACTAATGGATAGGAACTCTACTACCACCACAAGATGACATATGGAATGAAATACTAGAATCCGAAAACAACTAAATATCCACAAACGGGGGGAGACACTTCAAACCCCAAGAAAGCAACCAAATATCCACAAACGGTAGGAGACACTTCAAACCCCAAGAAAATGGCCAAGCATCCATAAATGGGGGGAGACACTTCAAACCCCAAGATATGAATCCCAATGATCTAATCAAAATTGCCCACATCACAAGGGGGGAGACACTTCAAACCCCCACATTTAGAGACTGACAACCAGGTTGAAGCTCTGAATAGGTCCATTAAACAAACACCTGCCAAAGAAGATGAAGTCCTTAAGCAACTGCAGAAGATGCAAGCCAACATATCCTTATGGGGTTTACTCATGGCCTTATACAAACACCGACAAAACCTAGTAGACTTGCTCAACCGAATCCAAGTCCCAACAATCACAACCTCCCAAGATTTGAATGCTATGATTGGGTCCATCAATAGGGAACTCACTATTTCCTATTCTGACAAGGATTTGACCAAGAAGAGGAAGCACCACAATGATTTGTTGCATATCACTGTAGATTCCATGGGGAAGAGAATACCAATGGTAGGAGAGAAGTTTGTGCCTTGAATGTGTGTCCTCTGAAGACTGCAAGCTGTCTTGGCTTGAGTATTGAAGACTTTGTGCCTACTGATCAACATGTGAGGGCCTACGACAACAGTAGGAGAGACGTTTTAGGAACCATAACGTTAGAGCTTACCATAGGACCAATGGTCAAGAAGGTGGATTTTCAAGTCCTCAATATAGCCTCCTGCTTCAATATTCTCCTTGGGCGACCATGGATCCATGACATAAAAGCTGTACCTTCCTCCCTATATCAAAAGGTTTGGTTTCCACATGAAGAGGCTATTGTGACCATCTATGGAGATACTTTGACTCTGCCTAAACTCGTTTATGGTATTGATTCTGAGAAGGAGCCATTGACCTTGGATGGCTTAGAGATCGAGAAGCCCGACATTGAAAAGAGAGAAGAAGAAGTTGAAAAGATCCCAATGGACTTTGCTCCTTATGGTAACAACAATGTGGTAACAATGATGAGGAGAATGAACTACCTTCTTGGGATGAATTTGGGGGGAGCTGTGAAGAAACCAATTATTCAAGACTTGGAAATTCTTATTGTCACACCACCTTTTGGGCTAGGCTATAAGCCCACTAATGATGATTTGTTAGAAATGGAAGTGAAAAAGTTAGCCCAAGCCAAGGCCAAAGCAAAAGGACTTTCTTGTCCTCCAGAACCTTTGAAGCCCTACACTTCTACATTGTTTAGGAAGTTTGTAAAAGCTAGAGAAAGTCAACGTTATTGGGGATTCCCATAACCAAGATTCGATCCTATAACAAAGAAAATGGTGCTCGATTTTGAGATACTACTCGATTGTCACAATAATGCTCTAGAATTAAAGAAAGGAGATACAACCTGGGTTCCTACTGATTGGGCTGATCATATGGATCCTGATGCCATGACTACACTCCTTGGAGATCATATCTACAACATAGAAGAAGAAGAATATTGGGAGGCCTGCCAGCATATGTTGAAGCACCCGTATGAACTAAAAGCTAATGATGAAAATGAAGAAGGAGGAACAACCCTTAGTGATGATGAAGACATAAGTAAGGTGATTGCTAATAGGCTCAAGCCTCTGATTAACTCTATTATTTCAGAAACACAAAGTGCTTTTACAACTAACAAGTTGATCACGAATAATGTATTGATAGCATTTGAGTCACTACATCATATGAAGACTAGCTGTTTTGAAGAGAAAAGCTTTATGGCCCAAAGCTTGATATGAGCAAAGTTTACAACCGAGTGGAATGGATTTTTCTTAAAGAAAATTCTTTTGAAACTGGGCTTCCAGTGTTCATGGGTTTCTCTAATCATGAAGTGTGTTACTACGGTATCATATTCTGTCTTGGTGAACGGGGGAGCCAAAGGGTTTGATTTATCCGACAAGAGGTATCAGACAAAGGGATCCACTCTCCCTTTATCTATTCCTTTTCTATGCTAAAGGGTTGAATGCCATTTTTAGACAAGTTGTCGAGGCTGGCGATATTCAGGGGTTCTCCTTATGTTGACATGTCCCAAAGATCACCCACCTATTCTTTACCGATGATTGCCTATTATTTTGTAGATCTTCTTTGGTTGAATGTGAGAAGATTCAAGAGTTGTTGGTTGCCTATGAAACAACATCGGGTCAGATGGTCAACAAGGACAAGACGACTTTGTTCTTTAGCAAAAATACTGATGAACAGTCATAGGACGCTATAAAAATGTCTCTGGGGGTTTTGCTTATTCAGCATTATGAAAAGTACTTGGGCTTACCTTCTATTGTTGGGAGAAATAAAAAAGTATGTTTCACTCAAATTAAAGAGCGAGTGTGGGACCGAATGAAAGGTTGGAAGGAGAAGTTGCTCTCTCGAGTAGGCAAGGAGGTCATAATCAAAGCAGTAATCCAATCTATACCGGCCTACTCCATGAATGTATTCAAGTTCCCTATCGGATTATGCAAGGATATCAAAGCAATGATCATAAAATTCTGGTGGGGCCAAGGTGAGACAAGATTAGGTGAAGTGTTGTTCACTTTACTCCTCTAAATCTGTGGGTGGTATGGGGTTTAGAGACTTTCAGCAGTTCAATAGTGCTTTATTGGCCAAGCAAGTTTGGAGGCTCCTTCACCAAACGAATATTCTTTTATATAGGGTGTTCAAAGCCAAATTCTTCCCAACAGGAAGTATTCTTGATGCTATTGTTCCCTCAAAATGCTCGTATGCTTGGAGAAGCATTTTGCAAGCTAGGGAGGTAATCTGGAGAGGAGCCATTTGGAGGGTAGGAGATGGATAGTCAATAAATGTTTGGGAACAAGGTGGCTACCAGATCTTGTTAACAGCAAGATCATATCCCCAAGATTGGATTCTACTATTACTCGAGTTAGTGAGCTCTTCCTTCCCAGTTCACAAACCTGGAATGTGGATCTAATTGGTCATATCTTCCTTTAGTGGGAGGCAGAAGAGATTAAATGAATCCATGTTAGCGGAATAGGCCAGGAAGATGCCTATGTTTGGCCTTTCACTTCGGATGGGGTTTCTAATGTACGTAATGCATATAGAATGCTTGCATCAGAGTCTTGTCTAGCTGGAATAACTTCATCCTCGGCTCCTCTAGAAGCCTCACCGATTTGGAAGGGGATTTGGCGCATCAAAGCTCTAGACAAGATACGACACTTTTTTTTGGAGGGCTGTCAAGGACTCCCTACCAACTAAGGAAAACCTCTGCAAATGATAGATACCCTTGAATGAGATGTGTTCTCTTTGTGATAAGTATCAGGAAACAAATCCGCATGCCTTAGAGTTATGTGATCAAGCTAAGTCAGTGTAGAAGTCTGAAATCAGTTTTGGTCCACTGTACAAAACACAATTTAGGTCATTCATTGACTTGTTTGAAGTTGTTTTAGGTAGAGGTTCGGTGTTCCATGTTGCCTGGTTCTCTACTATAGCTTGGAGTTTATGGCAAAGGCGAAACATAATTAGAGAGAATCAACCATCATGGCCTATTTCTGAAGTTAGCAAGTGGGAAAAGGAATTGGTGTCAGAATACTTTGACAATTACAAGCAGCATCCTAAGGTGAGTGGAAGAGTAGACCCGATTCACTGGCAACCTCCTTCGGCGGGTTTGTACAAAGCTAACTTTAATGCAGCTTTTTTTGGTAACATGGGATTAGATGGGATTGGAGTTGTGGTCCGGGACTCTGATGGAAGTGTGATTGCTGCTCTTAGCTAGAAGATTTGCATGCCTCACTCAATGGATGCTGCTGAGGTCGTAGTGTGTAGTCGAGTAGTTTCGTTTGCCAAGGAACTGAGCCTTTTCGATGTCATCTTTGAAGGGGATAGCAGATGGGTTGTTCAGGATATTAACAACAAAGGGGTGAACCTCACACTATATGGCCATGTGATAAAGGAGATTCATTATGTCTGTTCCATTTTGCATAGGACTAGTTTTCAACATGTAACGAGGGGGGGGGGGGGGGGTAACAAGCTTGCCTACGCCCTCGCGAGACAAGCAATTTCATCTACTGATATTGATGTTTGGGTGGAAGAACTACCTAATGATTTGGATGATGTACTCCAATTGGATTTGATTCATTAATAAAACTACGCTTACCTTTTTCTCCAAAAAAAAAAAATTAAAAAAATATTAGGAATACAATTCTTCATAAGCTTTTTTACAACTTACTAAGGTGATATGTTTTGATTGGACCAATATCACTTTGACATAGATCTAACATTGAAACCAATATTAAACAACAAACCAAGTAAATTGTTAAGAAAAAACTTATATAAAAAATCTGTGCTACTAGATTTCTTGTTATAAAAAAAAAAAATAAAAAAACCCACTAAATACACAATAGAGTTCAAAATAAAGTTTACGATCTACCCTTAACACATATTTAGATGTACAATAAAATTCAAAATAGGCCTTAGGATCATTGACCCTAAAAACATACCTCACTACAAGAAACTTAACTTGTTTTGACCCATATTTTTCAAGGGTTCACTAAAGTTTGTCCAAACAAACACTAATGTAACACACTTGGGTGATTATTACTAGACTTATTGAGAACCTTTGAAATAAGATAACACAACTCTTGAAATAAATTTCTCAATGTTGAAATAAGTACCGAAAAATAAGGCGGGCACACCCACTAGTTTTCACTCTAAAATTTTTAAAGACTTTTCAAATATATCCCTTGAAACAAGATTGGAAAACAAAAGCCTCTCTATTTCGTTCAAACTTCTAAGATATCAAAGTATTTAGGCTCTTCCTTTCTTATTCTCTTTAATTTCTTTTTCATTCGATTGCTCTTTCTCCCTTTATAGCGATCGCTCTTTATCTCTCTAGCAATCACTCTCTCTAGCATTTTCTTTGCAAAATTTTTGGTGTGCTAAGATGAATCAAAGTGTGTAGGAATTTATGATCGGAAGAAGGAATATTCCAGTGAGGTTAGTGGCACCGACGAGAATTGCAGTGCTCTTTGTCACTTCCTTCGACAAATCTTCTGATGCTATTTTTTTTTTTTTTAAATTACTCATTAGTCATTAAATTCGTATCATGATTTACGCAACACAATCATATTGATTGAATATCGTGTATTGCTTTTGTTGCTGTCTTTGTTTTTATTGATTGAATGTGGCAATTAGGGTTTGGTTTTGGTGTGTGATTTAGGGTTCAATTTTGGTGAATATAGGCTTTGTTGTTTGATTTACGATTCAAGTGCAAAATTGTTGTTTCATTTTGTTAGGTTTTTTATTCTAGAGTGATCACATATTGCACTCTGTCTTAGGTTTATCCCTTTTCTATCTCTCTTTTTAATAATTTTTTGGTGTTGAATTAATATTTTTCTGTTAGATTCTTGTAGGTTTAATTCTCGGAGGTTTATTAGTAATGTAATCATATTTCTGAAATGAAGAAGTTAATTCTTAAAATCAATGTGTTCTTGTTTTTGTTTTTGAGGTTGGATGGTGAATTTTGCAAATCAAGTTTCTGTTTTAGTGGTATTAGGGTTTTTTTGTTTTTATTTTTGATTTTTGTTTTTTTTTGTGATTGACTTATTATGGAGTTATGATAACTGGCTACATTCCATAATATTTAATTTTGTGCAATGCAATCATAATTTTTTGAAATTTAGTCTATTTAGGGTGTCCTATAGTTTTTCAAGATGTTGTTTTTCTTTTATTTGATAAGATGTAAATCTGTAATGTATATGAAACCATGAATTGAGGTCTCTCTAGATAAGTTGACCATGTAATTTCCATTGTTGAGATTGCAAGACAATTATCTCATTTTGTAGATGAAGTTTCTTCTTCAATGAATTTGAATTTGTGGTTGTTGTTACAATTACAGTTACTTACAAAAATAAATTCATCCCAATTTGTGGTTGTTACAATTCTGAGTTTGACATCTTTACTTGTTTTGTTTTGGTTGTTGTTACCTTACTTGATAGAAGTGAAGATAAAATTGTGATTATATTTGTCATTGAGGTATATATCTCTCTATTTCTTCCACACACCATCCTCTTATGAGGGATATAGAGTTCATTTCTAGTTTTTTAGCAGTACTGTTTCTCATTTTTGCTCATGATGCTTTTATTTTTGCACGTAACATGTTCATGCATTGCTCTTTTTCTTTTTCTTTTTTCCTAAGCATCTCTTCTGCTGTGTTTCTGTTTTGTTTCTCTTTCCTTCTTTAGCTTCTGACTATGGCACCCAAAAAATCTATTCCTTCTAAGAACTCGATCACTTGTCATGGTTCTTCTTTTTCTTCTTCTTCTCTTCCTGCTGGAGATCAGTTCCATGATTCAAAATCCCAAAAGGATTTTGATGAGAACTTTAGTGAAAGGGTGATTCACTCAGAACGCCATGTCATTCTATCTGATTTTCCAGACACTCCTCTACCTAGGGCATAGAGCGTTTAGCTCTCGAGGCTGGAAATCTCTTTATGAGAAACCCTAAGTGTCCTAGCGTGTTTATACAAGAGTTCCACTCCAACATACACGCTATCGATACCTCTATTTCTCACTTTACTATGATATTCAAAGGAACAAGTATCATAGTTAGCTCGGAGCTTATTTCCGAGGCACTACATGTACCCAGAGTAGTTCGTCTGACCTATCCTAGTCATCCTCATCTCCACTCTATCTCTCAAGACGAGTTGGCCATACATTTCTGTGAAATGGCCATGGTGTGGGGTGGACTTCAAAACTTCACCACACATGACTTTGCTAAGGGTCCAAGGATCCTTAATATGGTGATGACCTTTGTTCTCACTCCACGGTTTCACTATAACACTATCACTGAGGCTCGTGCTCATTTTCTTGTCTCTCTCTTAGAGGGTCTCTCTATAGACTTTCCTTCACACATGATAGTATCTATGATACATATCAATCAAGATAAACTACACAATAAACTAATTTTTCTTTCAGCTGTCACATGCATCCTCACACACTTGCACATTCCTATTCCTTCTACCCCTCTCGTCTCTTGCATAGGTGCTATTAGTAAGGAGTCTATACGGAGGAGTGATGCACAGGTGGCTACTAAGCGGCCTCGTATGGAACCTACTCCAGCTCAGTAGGAGGAGGCTGACTTTCATGCTGCGGAGGATGCTGCCTATGCCTCTTGACCACCTTTTTCATTGCTCCATCTTTTTCTTCTTCTGGAGTAAAGGCATCTCTCGCTGCCATCATGGATCAAGCTTCAGCACATGAATGCTGATTTTGGTAGTCGTCTTGACCATCTTTCTAATGAGATGTGTCAGATGAACACCAGGATTGGTCGCATTGCTCGCCAACAATCTTGTCTTGGTGGTTTTGCTCCTTCTCCCTCTCTTGAAACTGCTGAGGAGTCTTCTGATAATGTAGATTATGAGAGTGATGATGCTTTTGGCTCTCCTAGCGATGATAAGATGACTGTTTCCCAGTAACTCACCCTTTGTCACTCGTGACAGAAATGGGAAGTAGTTTTGATTATGAGAGAGTAGTCATATTATTAGGGAGAGAGCTAGTGTAGAGATAGACTAGTTATAGGGAGAGTGTTTTGAGAGATTTAGTGAGGTTTTAGATGGTCTTGTGACCATTTTACATACATTGTACATACTTGATATATATATATATATATGATGGTGTATGTTTTTTTTTTTTTTTTGATAAGTTAGTTTCTTTGAAATAATATGCTTGGACAAACTGTTAGTTTTGCAATAGTTAATTGAAGTTTCTTCATTTATGTTAATATGTAAGAATTCGATGTTCCTTTGGATTGGAGGGCATTGTCAAGTGTCAACTTCATTTTATGCACGGAGTGATCCTCACTTATCTGTTATTGTTGCAAATACCTTGTTCCAGCTGATTTGACTGTTGGGTAGTTTGTTTATGTTGTCCAGAAAAGGATTAAGCACAGTGCTGAGAAGACTATTTTATCATAAATCTAGCAAATCACTTGGGGGCAATATCTTGTTTTTATAATAAGGATGATGAATTGTGGCTTTGAAAACTATTAATTTAATTCTTCAACTAAATGGATTTATCTTTTATATTTGTATTTGGTTATAGTACATTGGACTTTTGATGTATTTGGTTGTATACATTGGACTTTTGATTTATTTGGTTGTAGTATGTGGTTTTTGTGCATGATTTGTGTGTGTGTGTGTTTTTTTAATTTTAATTTTTTTATAAAGAAAATCTTATTTTGAGGGTCAAGAGACCCTTAAATAACCTTATTTATCAAGAGTTGTATATGTAAATCTTTTAACCCTTGGTAAATAAGGTAATTTAAAGGTCTCTTGACCTTCAAAATAAGATAGAACACTTGTTTTGATGGCCACAAAGGCCTTCAAAATTTCATTTTCAATGGTATAAGTTTCGAAGGTTATTAAGGATTGATTAGACTCTTAAAATAATTTTTCTCAAGATTTTCTAATATCTTTTTCAAGGATTTTGACTCTTGAAGAAGTCATGTTTGTTGTAGTGCCTTAGGATATCCCTTATAAGGTCATTTGGTTGGCAGATTTTTTTTTTTTTTTTGAAAATGCTAAGTATTTTTAACACACACACAGAGGAAGAGGGGAGAAGAATACCTTTGGTTTGCGGAATATTGAGTTATCGTAAATCTTATATATGCAAAAAATTAATTTTAAGGCTTAATGTCAATTTTTCTTCGAAAAGCAATTGGTGATGTTGAGAGGTTTGAAGAATACGATTAAAGTAATATTTTGAAAATTTGAAAATTTTCACATGTATTTCTAAAAAGGAAAGGCCAATCTATAATTTTGACCCTGTTCAATTGTCACGATTTCCATTTTGTCCCTGTATATGTAGTTTATTAATTTCATTCTTCAACTTTAAAAATTAATATCCTTCAACTATTAATATATTGATTTCATTCTTTAACTTTCCCATTCAAGTAAATTTTGTTATTCAACTTTAAAAATCAATTTTATCCCTTAATTTTCAAATTTGATTTAATTTTATTATTAAAATTTCGACTTAAATAAGGATAAAATTGATTTAATTTTGAAATTTGAGAAATAAAAATAAAATTTACACTAATAATAATTGATGGACAAAATTGACACAATCAAATGTATAAGAATCATTTACCCCATTATTGGAGGACCAAATTTGAGACTTACATGACTATAAGAATACATTTAAGCATATAATATACACATAACTCATCCTAAGTATCAATACAAACATGTTCATCACAAGTGTCAATACAAAAAATAACACGTTTAAACTTTGAATATATTAATTAAGGGGGAAAAAAAAGGCTTCCAACAATCAAATTTCCGAAGAGTGCTACTTGAGACACGTTTGCTACTCTTGCATCTCAATAGAGAGAAAAGAAATTGTAAGGTTGAATTTTATCAACCATCTTTTTGGCTCTATTTCGTGCCAAATTTGCTTGTAATTCAGCAATTAGTAACCCTGTATTTAGGTGGGATTCTTGTAAGGGTAGTGAGTGAGATAGTGTGAAGAATTGCTCAAGAGTGTGCAAGAAAAATAGAGACTCGCGACTGGATTTTGCGGGTGACTCATGGCTGCAAGCCGCCAGAAACTGCTCACGTGCTAGGCATGCCAGAAGTTGAAACGTCACGCCAGCTGAAGCACTATAGGACAAAATAGGACAACTGGCCGTTCAGTTACCTTGCGGCTGGAACTTGCGACTCAGTCAAGCTGCGAGCCAACCCTGTTTTGAAAAACCTAACTCTTCACATTCCATTCTCACCCCAGTATAAATACCCCTTTTACCCACGAAAGAAAGAGAGCTTCCAGAGAGAATTTTGAGAGAGAAACCCTAGAGAAAAACAAGATTGATTCATCCACAATCTTCATTAAGAGACTCTTCAAATTCCTCAAACTCTCTTCCTCTTCATTGTTAAATCCTTGAGAGACTTATTACCAAAACTTTTTCTGACCATATCCATTTCTATGAGAGGGCTGTTTGGTGCTTTGGGAAGTAGTTAGGAAGGAACCAATTTCACATTGGTTGATGCTATGGTCAAGTAGCGGAATACGGGAAGCTAGAAAAGAAATAGGTTCGGCGCAACCTCATTGGAGCAAGAAGCTTGGAGGGCTTAGGTACATTGGGTAGATTAGGCTTGGAGGGTCTATTGCTATTCATGTGTCCCAACTACATTTTCTAGTGGATTATTTACCGCTTGGAGGGCGGCGGAGGGGTTTTACACCGAGGGCGTCGGTTTCCTCTTCGATAACACATCGTGTGTTTTCCTTGTGTTTACATCTCTCTTCCCTTAATCTTTGCCATTTAATTTCTACTGTGGATGTGATTTTATTTGGTTTAGATTGTTTATCAATTCTGTGTTAAGCTTGTGTTCATATTTCGCACATTAATTGTTTGACATTAAGCTTGAATTGGTAATTTGTAAATTGGGGGTCTAAACGTTCAAGGGTGTGTTATATACACATATTGAACTTTCAGAAATAAAGAATAGGTCAAGTTACTAAATATTGGTTAAAGTTTAGTTTCATCCATTAACTATTAATTGTCTGAATTTGATCCTTCTATTTTTATTTGCATCAATTTCAACCCCTTACTTCCAAAATCCGGTTATTCATTCATGAGTCTCCTCTTTGTTAAAATTATTAGAAGGATTATCTAACCAAGCAAACAAAGCAGTGCATGTTAGGTCCAACATTAATAACCACTTTCATCACACCATATTTGGACTATATCTTCTATAACTAAATCACATACTATGCATCTCATGGACTATATGACAATGTCCAAATATTCATATAAAAAAAAAAAAAAACAACTTTTTTAATTACAAAATAATGTCATCCATAGCATCATACAATAGGATTTAAAGGGCACATATCCTAACATTTTGTACCAAAATTTGATTTGGAAAGTGGGAAAAATGGATTGAACCACTAGCTCAACCCCATCATGCTCCTAGCTCACTATGGGAACAAGCCAGTTTGTTTTGCCACTAAATTTAAGTGACTCTTCACCTCCCACTTGAAAATGGGGGAAGAGATAGAAAAGTGGGAGGATATAAAAAATTTAGTTTTCTCTCATATGTGTTTGGTTAGAAAGATGGAAAAGTAAATAGATGGAAAACTCATTTGTTCGATCGAGAAGAAAAATGATAGCATGAAAAATGAAGTTGTTATAAATTTATCCCTTGATATAAGAAATAATTTCTTTATAATAATCAAATAAAAAAATTACTTTTTTATTATTTTATATATTAAAAGTGAAACTATGAAAGCAAGCATTTTATTTAAAAAAAAAAGCTACAGTTAAAAAAAAAAAAAATCCCAACGTTGATTTAAAAAAAAAAAAAAAAACCAAACCAGATTCTAAAAAAACAAAAAAAAACAAAACCCATTGACACACCGCTTGATTCAACAAAACCGAAAAAAATAAATTAAAAAAAAAAAAAACTAAAAACCAGCAGCAATGTTAACATGTTGGAAGGAAGGAGGGGTGGCTTTGGTATTTTCTCAATACCCAATCTCATTTCTTATTTTCTCTCCACAAATTTCTTCAAATTAGGGAGATAAAATTTTGGTGGGTTGGAGAGAAAACACTTGGACTACACCTATTTTTCCTCCCCTCACCTCTCCAACAAACACCCACATAAACTATTTTCTCTTCCCATTTTCTCTCCTATCCATGGTTATTACTATCCCGATCCAAATATTAGGATCTTACGATCTACATCCCTAAACCGTCCTAGATTCACTAGGATCTCTACTTAGGTCAAATCCATGTAGAATCCTGATTCGGATCTTAGAATCTTATAGAATCTTGATCTCATAGTGATACTAAAGATCTTGTGAAGAAGGAAAATTCAAAAAAAAAAAAAAAAATTTTTTTGGGCCTCTAAATGCCCCAAACTGATAAAAAAAAATTTAAATAAACAAATAGCCTAATGGTCCTAATCCAAATTGATAAAGTAAGACATATAAAAAGTAAAAAATAAAACCCTAACCTTAGGCTTATGTCAATAATAAGCCAACACCTTAACAACTTACTCTAATAAAAAAA